>JAUMHJ010000002.1:2607439-2624807 GCA_032361105.1 Microctenopoma lineatum | reverse complement strand
ATAGTGTGGGAGCATTCCATGCTCCCCCACTAATAAAGAGACCAGTTTAGAGGTGGAGAACAATAGGTGCCTCCATTCGCCATGCATTGACTCCCATTCTTTTTATATTGCAGGCACCTAATAAAGAAGCCAGTTTAGAGGTGGAGAATAGTAGGTGCCTCCATTAAAATGAATGGGATAAATAATAATATAATAATAATAAATCTATAAATAAAGAGACCTGTTTAGAGGTGGAGAACAATAGGTGCCTCCATTAAAATGAAGGCAGGCCTTGCCTCCCATTCTTTTTATATGGCAGGCACCTAATAAAGAGAAAAAGAGGATATCAATAGTGTGGGAGCATTCCATGCTCCCCCACTAAATATAAAGAAGCCAGTTTAGAGGTGGAGAACAATAGGTGCCTCCATTAAAATGAAGCCATGCATTGCCTTATATGGCAGGCAACTAATTAATAAATTCTTGTCATTATGGGTAATGTTGGTGACAGATCTTGATGAGGCGGTGCTGAGATTTTGATTATTTTTGTTTGAAAAATCTTTACCAGAAAAAGTGAGATGTGAGCAGATAGACGGATCATGATTGGTTTTACCGTGTTTGGTCTTTATAATATTGACTGTGTTGTCTCTCCTGTGTCAACCATGAGGCTGACATTGTTGGCCAAAAATATTTTGACATCTATTAAATGAATTACTGTGAAATGTGGACACTTATTGTCACCATAGGATGAATTATAATCAGGCCAGAACTACTAATGACATTCCCATCAGCCATTTAAATACACTAATAGAGTCTATAGACTTCCATTTATAGTAAATTACCTTCCCTTACATTTTCTTCTCATTCTGCAAGGATAAGATTGTAACCTAGGTTACATACCCTAGGACATTAGTATAAATTAAACTATTACAGGAATAGCACCTCATGTGTGTCCTCTGTATGGCCCTACAAGCACCTCTTCAATGACACCTGATACAGATATCTCCTGAGTTCCCACTTGCATTTTCACCTTTTCTACTTTAACCCCAAGCCTGCTAGCAAGTGCCCTCTGCATTGGGAAAAAGACAGAGGCCAACCAATAAGCTGTCTGGCTCTCCCTGCATTATAAAAGAACAGAAACCCAGCACTAATTGGTTTTCATTTTGATCTTGGTAGCCTTTGAATAAGTCTCCAACCCCAGGGTAATAGAATGGACCTGACCACTTTAATTACCCACCACTGTGGAGAGAGCGAGAGCAAGTCAGAGAGGGAGAGAGAGAAAGGGGGAAAGGAGATGGAATAAAAAAAGAAATGATGGCATGATGGGAGAAAAATCCAGTTACTCCAAGCTAAGTGAGTGAAAGAAAAGAGGAATCTTCCCGTACACGATTTGACCACTATGTAAGATCATGGCGGTAATTCAGTGTGTGGCAGGTCCTATACAGCGGTGATAAGGTCACACTGGTTTCAGGATAAAAGACAAAGCGGCACAAAAAAGTTGGTAAAGGCTGAAGACCTTCATGCCCCCTTGGCAGAGGACGGTAAGGACAAAAGATTGTTGGGTCATGTGGGTTGGACGTTTACAACACCAGTGCCTGTTGAATAGATTGGAAACATGAGCCACCACATATTTGATTATTTTATTTTATCATATATTTGTACCCTTTCAGCTGAGGAAATCTGATTTGTGAAATCTTTGGGTTTGAAATAATCAATGTCTTAAAATGAATCAGGTTCAATAAAACTTTTTTAGATCTAACCCTTGCTTATTCCTGTGTGTTTGCCTCTCAGCACCTGTTTTTATATCAACTTTGGATGCTTATAATTGTGGCTTTAAGGACAGGTCGATGGCTTTCAGTGAGTCCCTCAGTCTCTTTTATCTTGGCTGGGAGCAATAGAATATTGGAAATAAAATGCACATGAATAAGTGAGCTTCAGAGTGTGTATTACATTTTGATCTACTCTATGTACTTTCTTATCCCACATCTACAGCATATGGAAAGAAATAAAAATAAATGTGTTAGGATGAGTGACTCAATCAGGTCCCAAGCCATGCGTAGGATTTTCCCCACCTGTATCAATGTCAAAATGATGTGATGCTACAAGCTGCAGAGCCCCGTGGGCCACTTTCAACAGCAGATTTTATTTTTTCTCTTTTTGCTTTTCAAGTGTCATTTAGCAATCCAATGGCCACCGAGATTACGTTAGTAAGTGACAATTCAAACACGGGCTAACCCCAGTCCACTTCCCAGATGGACCCAAATCAAAGAACAACAGCATTACTGTACTATTGGATTTAAACAAGCCTTCTAAAAGATCAACTTCTCTAAATTCCAGCTCTAATTCCTGCTCTAACATTGCTTGTAAATGCTTATCAAGAGTTTTGAAAGGTTTTCTTGTGCCTGAGGCATCTTGAGCATGTTCTTTCTTTTAGTTCCAGTACAGACAAATTACCAGATTTCGAGTTACACTCAACTAATTAGCATTTTTGCAGCATCATGCGTCAATCAGCCCCAAGAAAGCACAGAGAAGTCAGCCTAATCAGTTTTGCAACACACTGCTGTCATCTCCAATCTACCCCATGGTGATGTAAAGAAGAAAATAAATCCAAAATTTGCTTGGTAAATTATTATGGCTGCACTGCTACCAAAAGTCTAATAAACAAAACAATGGATAAATCAATGTAAATGCTACAGTCTCCTTGATTTAATTCCTCTTTCATCATTACAGGAAGTTGTAAAAGTAGAAACATCTCAAAGTACTCCTCACATAGTGATGTTTTGAACCATTATCATAAGATTTCAATTTTTATTTTGTGTTTAGCAGTTGATATGAATGATGTCCTTTGCTCTTTACCTTAAAGTGGCCTAATGTGTGATTTCAGGTTGTTTCTTCAAATTTGATTTATTAGCCTTTGATCCAACTTCATTGCCTACATGTTGTTCCCTCAGGAGCAATCTTGGCCCCTGTGAGAGTTTGTGCCGCTTGGAATATCAAAATATCAATATAACTGTAGCTGTAGTTATCTCTTGAATTTGCACTAAAGTGGCAGCAATAACTTCCAGGAATAGAACAGTCACAGTTTGGTAGAACGGTTTAGATTCAATTTAGATTTAGGTTTAACTAAATTTAAAAAACAAATATACGATTTTAAGTTTCTTCATCCTCTCATTTACAGCAATACCCACAGCATTAACATTGTGCAACAGTTATTGTTAAAACACCTTAGGTTTTACACTAACCTAACCCTAACCCTTAGGTTTCACACTACACTAACCTAACCCTAAGGTTTCACACTACACTCAAATGTTCAGTGCAGGGTCCTGGTTTTTTTGATCCAAGCATCCTTTTAGACCCAGGTCACCCATCTTTGACTTGACTGGTTTGCTACAGCGTGTAGAGTTCATTCCACCTGGATTATTGCAGAAATTGCACTAATAATATTAAAACTAACCCTACCTCAACTGGCTCTACTCACTACGGCCAACTAGAGGTTTAATGTCATAGACATGACAGGTCTCCCATGCCCACATGATTGATACACTACTCTAATATGTTATGTTGGTTCTGTCATGGATCTCTCTCTTTATCTTTGGGATCATTTTATCTTGGTCATTGTTTACCGTAGGTACTTGCTTTCATAACACATTTTGCTGTAAAGGTATGAGACAATAGCCAAAATCAAAGTGGAGACGTGTGCAGTGATCTGTAGCTGCTACCTGCCTCAATTTTGTGACATTAAACTAAACATCTCTCTAAATGTCACTCTAACACCACCCTCAACATTTTACAAAGCAATTTTTATTCGATTTTTTGTTTATAGCACAGTATAATAATTGTGTGGGTCACCATTAAACCCGTCACATGGCACATCGTGGGATGCTACTGTGCCTCACAGGAGGTCGATTAAGCTCTTTGTCATCCTCTTTCCTCCACTTCCTCTTTCCTTACATCCCCCCTTTTTCATTCATCCCTGTTCTTTTTCTCTCTGCTTCTTTGCTACAATTTCCTCTGAACTCATCTTCCTTTCGTCCTCTCTTCTTTGTCCTATTTGTGGAGGTCTGCTGGCTTGAAGTACTTCTGAAGCATCTACTTTTCTGTGTGTGTGTGTGTGTGTGTGTGTGTGTGTGCGCACACGTGTGCATTTGTGCGTTCTCAGAGGGGTGTCTTTAGTTTGAAGTGAAATATTTCTACAAGGCATGTGACCTTAGAATCTCAATTGCACTCACAGCAGGTTGACACACACACACACACACACGCACACACACACACACACACACACACACACTCTCACTCTCTCTGCTCTGTCAAACATAGTCAGTGTCCTGTTTTCATGCCTGTGTATTCCTCCTCCCAGTACTTTGTGTGCTGGTTTTGTTTATGCCAGCAGCGCTTTTCACTGACGAGTAGGACTATGTGCGTTACTGAGGGTTTTGCATGTGTTTCTTTACGTGGTCGTGTCCCCATGTGTGTTTGCGTGTGAATAGGTTATGTTGTTACTGCGAGTCTTTCCTTAGTCCCAGTGTACGTGATCCTTACTGTATCTGCATCTGTGGCGGAGCAAAGTATCCAAGTTCACACGGGCAGAACATCAACATTCATAGATAGACGTAGATAGACAGATAGACAGATAGAGATACAAGTGGTTCCTTCTCATTCAGCACAAAATGTCCAAATTATAATACAAGTAGACCAATCTTTTGTTGTTATGACCCGCAGCAAATGTGATGCATAGCCAGTATCCAACAGCGTTTGTGAGGAATCTTAAACATTCTTCCTGAGTCTATAGTTAACTAATATAACTTATGTGTTTTATTTATAGGATTTTGAGCCTACTGGTGCTGACTTGTCTTGGGTTTTTGGGTCAGTAGTGGTGTATATTTTGGAGTCCTGACATGGAGGAATACAGTGTTTTGTATGCACCTTACTGTGCAAACAGAAACCTCAGTACAGTTGTAAGCCTGGCTGCAGGTCTTTTGCAGTCTCCAGGGGTTTTCTCCACCTCTCTCCTCAGAAATCCGGTTGCAGCCCTAGAAACATTCTTTTTATGCCACATACAGTAGCCACTGTTCACGGTTCTAATGTTTCTAGGTACATTCACCGCATTAGCTTTCTTAATAATTTTTCTTATTAGTGAAATGCAATGATGTCTTTTCTTAACTGTTTTAAAAATTCTTTTAACATATATAATATTTTTTTACAATCAACATTACACTTTGCAAACCCCTAAAGCAAGTTCACATATTTAATGTGAACTTGCACCAAGGCACACTTGGTGGAACTAATCAAGCCCTTGACTACTGCATTGGCCAATCACGTAACGGATTGGCTAGGATGAGAATTCCCACAAGAAGGTTGTTGCTGTTTGCTTGTTTTGAATGATAATGAAAGCCTAAGGGGTTATAATTTGTCTCGTTGTTGCCTTCATTTTCGACTGCCTGCAGTTGTTCAACCCTGCTATAAAGGCAAAAATGTAATTGCAGTACTGCCGTCTATCAGCACTGGAAACAATGAAGCATATAATAAGTGCTCTTTTTAAATGTAACTATCACTCTGTATCAGTAACAAATTATTGCTTGTGCTAACTGAACATTTCCTATAGCTGCTGTGTCACATTTAAAGCATGCAACTGGGGTAGTCAAAGAAAATGTCTCACTAATGTTATTAGCGCTGGCAGAAGTCTAATGTGGGAGAGGAATGTTTGTGACAACGCATCTCTTTTAAATATTATACCATATTTTCACATGGAGGAACTGTTTTTTTGTTTTCATGGAGAAAGCTAATGCAGAAGCTAAATATTGAACCGTTTCACAGAAGAACCCCACAGGAAAAGATTGGTTTGTTTTTTCTACCCCTCTGTCAGCTGTCAAGAAAAGAACAAGTCTTGAGTCAGGTAACTCGGATTTCATATATTTTCCTGATAAAGTGAGAAAAAACATGAACAGACTAGCTACTACATGAAAAATGCTAACTGCTACATGTCGTACAATGATTAGTGTACGTGCTGTGAGAGCGAGAGAGAGCGGGTGGAACTCCCACAATTTCGTTATAGTCCCTGTACTTGCAACCCCCCCCCCCAAACAAAACACAACATCAACAACAACAAACAAACAAATAATAAAAAAAGCTGCAACTGGAAGATCAGTCATAGGTGGAGCAGACTGGCTCAACAAGGCAGATTTAGAGTCTAATATAGGACCCAAAGTTGTGGTGACAACTTTGAATACAAACTTTAAAAAATCAATAAAAAAATCTAAACCAATTGGTATGTTGACCCTCCCCCTGAGGTTTTGTTGAAAGGTATTCTGGGAAATCACAAGTCATAGTTGAAGATTGAGGAAGAAAAGGATCTTATCAATGGCACACATGAATCTGCCATAAAGAATGCTTAACTTTTCAGTTTCAGAATGACCTCCTATCAGAGGTGTCATCCATTCACATTTGTGGCAATCAATTTATTGATTTCTTTATATTTTTCATTTACCCTTGTGAGACACACCCAACCACATACACACTCCTGCCCTTTTACTCAAAAAACCTGAGCGAGACATTGGCTTTATTCAGACAGCACTATTCAGTCAATGTGAATGGCAGGTAAATAGACATTGACCGTCAATAATTGTCACAGTGCTCTATGGATTTGTGTCAGTCTCGAGAAAGGGCAGATGCTATCTTGGTCTCGGACGCAGTTGAAGATAAATGGAGAGATGCCGATATCTCACTGAGATTCAGGCTGGGACAGAGAGATGGATGTCTCGTCTTAGGTGTTTTGTGCTTGTTTTTGTGTGCAGGTGAATGTGTCTGCATCTCACTCAGCCACACACACATTGCACCAATCCAAATATTTTATGTATGTGTTTTAACTCTTCTTCTCCCTGTAACAGTTTTAATTTCTCCATCTTTTACATTACTTGCTCAGTGTTATAATGTCTCTCTTCCTTCCCTTTCTCTTTATATAGTATTACCTGTTGACATTGTTGGAGATGTACAGAACCACAGATATGCTGGGTTCAACCTATTCCCACCCTACAGATTCTTAAGCAATACAACTAGCCTCCTTCAGAACTCATTGAGTGTCTGACAAAGTGAAGAGTCAACAATTATGGAGGTGGTAGTGCTTCACTGTCTGGTGAAGTATGGTGGAGTGAGTGGAGGCAATGTGATGTTCTGGAGTTTCTTTGATGATAAAGATTAAGATTAGTACATGGTAAAACGGAAGACGAAAAGAAAAGAATAGAGAAGAAGCAATCACATCGTCACGGCCCACTGCTCTGCTCTCTAGTCTGTGCTTATAATGGTCATTTCTTGTGATTTTTTCTCTATTCACTCTGCTCTTCCCTCTGTCACAGTAATCAACCTGCAATCAGTTCATCTCAACTCACCTGTTCCCCTTCCCCTTTAAGCATCTCTGTGCGTCCAGTTTGCTGCCAGTTTACCTGCCTCATCCAGGGAGCAACTTTCCAGCATTCTTTTTGGACCGGACCCTGTGTTTATGACCCTGTTTTTGCCTATGGTACATGCTGCAAGTACCTCTGCCATATCATTAAATGTTGTTTACTGGATTTTGTTTGTAAGATTTTGCATTGTGGAACTTGATTACTGGTTATAAGCCTGGACTGTGTTTTCGGTCTCTTGGATTGTGTTTTGGACTGTGTGTATGAACTTATGACGTTCACCCAATTCTCAACCTCTATCTGCCGTTTTACCTGTGTGCTGTTGCCTGATCTCAGTCTCTCCCGCTCTATCCAGTCAGTGCTTCACTCTTGAACTCACTGCTGGCGAGTGCTCGGGACTACACTTCCCAGCAGCCTACAGCCATATTTCCTCTTCAGTCCCACTTCCTACCTCCTCATCTACTTCCCTAAGGAACCCAATATTGCACAAGGTTCTGCTGCTCCTCTGGTCCCAGCTCCTGTTATTGTCATTTTCCTAATTGCAAATCATTACAATACAATCCTTCTCATTATCCAAAACCTTTGTTTCATGGGTCTTTTGAGTCTTCGGTGGACTGCCTCATGAAACAGATGGTATTCTGTCTGTAATGTAGTGGCAGATCTCATTACTATTGAGTTGTTGTTGGAGCAGATACACCATGTGGTACATAAGGAGTACCCATCATAGCAATCCAAATAATAGAAAGTACTTCAGGGAGAAGGGGCTGAAATGCCTTCAGCTTACCTCATCAAAAAGATCTGCAAGATTAGAACCGTTTTAAATTGATGATTATTTCATATAAATAACAATTGAACAACACAGTGATTGTTCCATTAGCAACATATATCGCCTATTCAAATGTATTACATGTGAAGCATGCCTTCATAGAAAACAAGCATACTTCTTAGTGAACCCTCAATACCAACCTGGTCTCTATTTTATTACGGTTAAGACTTCAAGATATCTCGTCATATACTGACATTCTAATATATTCTATATCTCACATTCTCAAGTAAAAATTAAGGTTAGGGTAGGCCATGAGTATGCAGTCAATATTTAGAAGAACTAGGTATTGGATTGATAAACTGCAGCATCCATTAATCTTTGCTACCACTAACAACACACAGAACTCAGATAAAAGACCGTTGGTCTCTGTATAGCTTAACAGAAGACATCTATATTGTGGTTGATGATAAAAAGAACAAAAAAGTATCCAAAGTGAGGCATGATGTATGACACTTCTATAAATTTACTAATGATAAAATGTCCCACCTCATTTTCAGCAGCACAATTAGTAGCACATCTGCACCATGCTTGAGTTGAAGTAAAACATTCGAATGCAATATTACTCTGATTGCTAAGTTTTTTGATGTGTGCTGTGAACATTCATTACTAAGTTTTATGTGGCAGGAAAAAGACACACTCGCTGGGGGTTTTAATTAATGGAAGAAGAGTGACACTTTACAGTTGTTGTCTGTTTGAAATTTGTAATTGCCATTGTTCTGCAGTGAGTGTAATTCATTGGTACCCTCTGCTATAGCAATATATGGGAGGCCAATGTATCAAAATGATAATAATAATAACACACTAATTGAAGTGAGATTAACATAATTATTTCACCATCAACTGAGAGACAACACAAGGCAGGAAGGCAACTGTAAACCATGAATATGTGAAACACATTATGTTTCAGACTGGCCAATATGCTGATAAATGCCACAGCCTGAGGGAAAATCTGTGACCCAGACAAAAACACTCACTATTCCATTTAGACATTAATTCCAAGATGCCATGAATATAGGCTTTTATTTGTTCGATTATAAAAATGCATATTTTATGTACTGGCTGTCTTACTTGCAGTGAAACTGAAGAGAATGACAACATCAGAGAATGAACCAGACTTGATAGAAAAAGACCATGAGATTGATTTTTGTTGTTTTCTTGTCTGTGTGAAAGTGGAAGAGGTAGAAAGGCCAAAAGAAAGATGTGAGATGTGAACAGGCAAAGAAATGGAAGACGGAGCATGCTAGATAGAGATATAAAGTGACAGAGGCGAAGGAAAAAAAGAAAGTCTGGGAGAAAAGAATGAGATGTTGTGATGAAAACAACCATTTAGAAAGTTGGAGTGCAGTGGAAGGAGAATGGCAAAAATTCAGTGGGGAATCAAAGAGACTTAAGACAAATGTTATAGTGGGAAAGAAGGCAGTGTTTCTAATCTCACAGCAGCTATATTAGTAAGGTATATAGAGGTGAATTTAACAGAAAGCGCAAATAGTGAAGGAGTATGATTACCTTCTGAAGCAAGTGTATGCTATTTATTCACAAATAATGTAAAGATATAGTAAAAGTATATATAGTACAGTTCATGGAATCTGTCCATTGTGTGTGTACTTTCAGGTCACAGGAAAATCTAAAATAGGAGCCAAGTTGAAAACAAGTGGTTGCAAGTTTAGTCCAGGATTAAATCAAGAAATTCTAGAACAGTATAGTAAAATCCAACTAGAAAGCTCCTGGAGGAACTTTGAAGGTACCTGCCACCATGCGCCCCTCAACCTTAAACCCATCTCACTACCAATCAGAAAGCAGGATTTACCGAGCCGTCCTTTTGATCTATAATGTGTTTGATAGGAATACTCATACTGTGTGGTTGATGATTTACTTTGTCATAGTAACTGTGTATGGCAACTAAACGCAAGAGGTGACATGTCTGTCCTGTGAGCACATGCTATGTAATTTGTGACGGTTTACGTTGCCATGGTAACATAAAATGCCGACTAACTTCAATAGGTTTCAGGTTATGACTAAGACGGTGGTGTTGATATATAATATGTATGGTAGGAACCCACAGTCTGTCCTGTGAGTTCATCCTGTGCTGTTTATGGCGATTACATTGCATTATATTGCCATGGTAACTCAAAAGGCAGACAAACTATAATAGCCAATTTAGGTTACCATGGTAACACAAAATGCCAACAAACCATAAAAGTCGTGATTGACAGGGTCATTTTGTTATATAACACGTGGTAGGAGTTCAGTCTTATGTTGGGTTTTTGGTGATTTACATATAACTTTTTTGTGAAACATGAAAATTGACTGAAGGAGAAAAAACACGCAAAAAGAAAAGGGGATAAATATCAAATGGATTTTAATCACTTACAAACTAAAACTTCTCTAAGTCAAAACCTATAAATTATATAAGGAAGCTGTTCAATAGGAAAAATGCATCAATTGTCAATAAAAATTTTTAGTATGGCCAACATGAGAATTAAAGGAGGAAAGTTGACTGCTCCAACTGCCATTTTATGACGACGAAAATAAAAAAAACGTAAATGAACTTAAGCATATTTAATATTTTTACAATAAAAGTAACGCTGGGACTCAGTCAGACAATTTGATGCATATTTTGTGGGGGTTCTATTTTCCATTCGGGCCGCACTCTTGTTGACAGAAGAATAAGATATAAATCTATAAGAAGCCAGTTTAGAGGTGAAGAACAATATGTGCCTCCCTTGAAAGTCACCAAGTAAAACAACCAAGTCATATGTCAAGTTAGCCACAGCGAGAATGCCATACTGAATCTCAAAACAAGCAACCATGTGCAGTACTGACATGCAGGAGACCCGAGTTCCTTGCTGAAGTCCCCACTGAGGTTGGGTTAAGGCAAGAGAAACAGTGAGGTTGGAAAAAGATTGTTTTTTTGTGTCATTTTGATGCAGACTTTGCATTTGCGAAGTTACATTTTTATGTAAAAAAATTCCCACAGTCTTTCGCTGACACTGCTCCACCACAGCGATGCCTCATCCAAACCATGAAACGCATTGCTGCACCAAAATGTCTGCATGTTGAAATGTAATTTCCTTATCTTTGTCTGCCAAAATATAATAAGATAACAAGTTCCAAATTAGACAAACAAATCAGGCCCCCAACTTTAAATGATGTCTGATGTCAAGATAAACAAGTGCCACACTGAGTCTCACAACCAAGTTCAAGTGTAATGTCAAGGAATGAAACAATGTTTCAACAATAAACACAAGTATGTGGCGTCTTCTGCCAAATGTTCCTTCATGACTTCATTCACTTAATTGGGTGTTGTTGAAACGAAAAGGAAGACCTGATTCACTGCACACTTTTAGGAATAAATCCAAGTGAGACCATTGGTGTTTAAGTCAGTATCAAGTATCTTTTCTAATTTTGTTGAGTCAATTGTGACCAGATTAAGGAAAGGTCTGAGTTTTGAGTTCAGCAGAACCAGAACAAAACTTACTGGCTAAATCTACTTAGTATGACTATGAAGAACACAATAAAATATTTAAATTTCTGCATTCACTGTACTGCACGGTTTTATGTTTCAATACCAGTGCTGCCATACACAGTTATTGCTCTTCAGGGGCATGTTAACACAGGGGAGATTTCACAGATGTCCCTTGTGCTGTGTTCATAGCATTAATATTTCAACACAAGCACGTACACAGACCAGCATTAACACACACACACACACAAAGCTTGATGCTGCTCATCTTTAAAACATGATTTTTTCAACTCACCTGAAGCAGGCCTTGTGACATAACATTGTACAACTATTTGCACAATTAACATACTGTACAAATATATGCAAATGTTCAAACAAGTCAAGCCACCACCCTCTCCTACACAAACACACACACACGCACACCGACAGGCTCTACTTCTGTTGGAATTCCAGCAAATGGTACGATTTTACTTGTGCACACAGCAGTAGGTCACCATCACACCATCTCAATCCACACTTTTTAAGAGTGTTACTGCTCTGTTCTGTTTAGAGCAAAAGAAGAAGAGATGAACGGAGAGATGAGTGTGAGGATATTTTTACTTTAAATGATTTACAGCAATCCATGGTTGGTCAATTAAGGTTGAAAAAAGACTTGACATTCAAGGCAGTGATGTTACTGATGTAACAGATGAGCACTTGCATTGTATGTGCAGCCACAGAGGGAATCCACGAAGACTGACAGCCCTGGCAAAAAAAACATTATTGAGCTGAGGTGGTGGAAAATGTGTCAAAGTTACAAAACTGGTTCTACACAATGCTGCACATTAAAGGGGTAATATTGTGCTTCTCTGTATTCCTGCTGTTCTTAACTTTTGTGATAATGGATGTCCATCATAGTGCCTAGTTTCAATACATTAGCTGGAAATATGAAGATGAAATCAACAAAATCTCAACTGTCCAAATCGGCAGTAACTCACCAAGGAGCACACAGAATTGAGTGATTCTTGAAACAGATGGTTCCTACCAAATCCGAAAAGGGAATTCATTTGGTGATGAGCATAGGCCTATGCAAAGAGATTAAGAAGGAACAATAATTATCTGGGTTACCACACTCCAGATTGATCCAGCTAAAGCTGAGTCAACTGAGGTAAAAAGGTTTTATGCTAAATAATGATTAGATCACACTGCACACTATGAAAAGATCAAATGGAGTACAATACGCGTTAATTGTACTTTTCACAGAGTGAAATTATAGATGCATATTGATGTAAATGTTGCTATTTCTTACTTAAGGTATTCACAGTGGCCTGTGAAGTTGTAAAAAAGTGGCAGACAAAGTGTCAGCGTCCCTAATCTAACATCATCAAACCAGACCGTTTCTGAAGTTGTTCAGCAAAAACATGAATATTAATATTAAGTCAGGGCTGACCATGGTCTTTGAGTTTTAACTAACCCTGCCCTACCCACTCCTGGTCACCTGGATCAGATGTGTTCAGGAGTGGTTGGAAAACAAGGTGGTTATCAAGGCCGAGCTACGTCAAACTGATAACCTGCCAACTGTATTTCAGCTACAGAAAGATTCAAATAATGAGTCAATGTACCAGGAAGACAGTATGCCAAGCGCCTCTGCAGTCAGACACACTGTTATTTCAGTAATATGATGTACCAAAAGAAAGATGTCAGGGGCATTAGCAGTAGACACAAAAAAGTAATGTACCAAATGAATGAAGGACCCATAAGTGCCTAGGTAATAAGGAACGAGGTGATTTCAGAAGTCAATTATCGTTTGATGAAGCCTGCCACCATAATTATGATACAGACCAAATGAATCTATCTGTTCAGAGCGAACTGGGTTGTGTGACCATCCCAAACCTGTTTCAGTATAGGCTTTTCCTAACCTTTGTGGGGATGCATTTTAAGCCCTGTTTTGGATTTTGTCCCAGTTTGTTGTATAATAATAACGCATAAACCACAGAGAGGAAAAACAATGCACTGGCACACTGCGAGGAGCTGCTGAGAAAGTTTTAGCTGGCAGTATTGTTGTAATGACAGATTTAGACCTTTGCTGAAGCGCTCACCACAGTCTCATTTGGGGGAGGTTGTGAATTTCTGCAAAAAACTGTTATCTGTATTCCAGCCATCTGATAGATGAAAATGTCTTTCTAGCCATTATATGCAACATATTTTGTCTGCAGATAGTACTGTCCCTTTACAGAGAAAAAACTAGATTTAGATGAGTTAAATAAAAATGCTCGGAGCTTAATAATGACATCCGCAGTGTAATAGGTCGCTTTTCATTTCGCAGATAACAGCTACATTTACATATGTAACAGAAGATACCGTTGGGAGGAACTTGAATTTACTTGTTCGACATAATGGAATACAGCATCAAGAAGAGACTGGAATCGAATCTGATTTATTTATGCACAAATATTTTACGTCACTCTTATTTACAGAAAGGGATTACGCTATCTCAGTGCTCAGGCAATTAGTGTTGTATAGGAAGCACTACAAAAGCACAGTGCATCATTAGAAAAAGCAGGGTAAAACAAATGGAATTTGCAATTTGGGCTAACCATGCGGTATTTAATAAAGTAAACAAAGAACGTCTTCACACTTGCATTGCAGTGTCAAGTTGAGTTTAGTCATTTCTGTGTATTTGTGAAGATTAATTAGGTGGAGGTGCAAATGCTGCTTCACGGCATCAACAGTGCTCTGCTTTTGCTTCCGTGAAAGACAACTACTCATTTCCACCCACAGTTAAAACCCAAACACCATCGCCCAGCTGACTCACCGCTGTTAGACTAGAGCACGCACGCACAGCACATCCCCTTCGTGTTCGTCAGTTTTCACAGGGCCTTTACACTACTTGCACTAAGGAGGCAGAAAGAGATTTGAGGAACAAATGTGAGACAGCTGCAGCTTTTCCGCTGTGTTGGTAAACAAAAAACAGGACACGTGTTTTGGACATCAGGCATGTGTATTCGATGAGTATATATAAAGCTGAATGATCGCTCTATAAACTCGACGGTAATGTTGTTTTGTATGTTTTGTAGGACTAACACGCAGACATGCCCCCTAGTAGATGCACCCTTGGACTAACATCAATGCAGGGTACACAACGCCATCATGATGCCAGCGCATGCAGTAGTTGTAGACAGAGCAAGTGTTTAAAGCAGCATTTGCAGATTTAGAATGCTTTCCATTTTATTCATGCACATGGGAATCTAGCAGTTAATATAATAAAAACACATACATTTTTAATTGCCTTGGGGAAATTCTTGTGGGCAGGTTACTGTATTCAACGTGCCAAGGGTTTGTGGCTTCAGTGTCTTGTGCATGGACACTGACATGTGGCCAGAAACTGGGGAAACTGGGAGTCAACCCACCAACCCTGGGGTTTGAAGATGATGCCATACCAGATCATAAAGAGACAGAAAGCCTGGGAAGAGTGAGTGGCCCCAGCTTGGCTTTAAAGACACCGTGTCTATGAGGGAACTAACCCTAACCCTAACCCTAACCTTTAAGTTAGTCATAAATAAATGTTAGAGGATGGAGGTTAAGAGGGGGGTCTGTAACCCCCGCTTAACCCGAAAGGTCCAGGCCTGATGATGCTATATGTAGTGCAATGAGTAAATCTAAATGTACACCAGTGTTATACAGGCTTTCAAACACACTAGAGGCCTGTTTCCTTCATGCCTTTTGTGCAGTTTTGGCCTTTGCTTTTCTTTGCTGTTTTAGTAAATATAGTTTTTTTCTTCGTGTCAAATCACAGCTTTTTTGTGTGACTGAAGTTTTCACTTCCCATCGTGTGCAGTGGAGCAGCAGGAGTGGGAGATGGATAGGCGGTGGCGGACAACGTGCAGCAAAAGTAAACCTCCAGACACGAACATTGGAGCCAAACAGCCAGATCTGAGGGTTACGGACACCCTTGGTATGCCCCGACGGAAACACCTTGCTGACTGAATCTGCCTCAGGCTGTTTTAATTATGCTCTCAGCCGTGTGCATGTGTTGAGGGACTGGTTGTGTGTGTGTGGGGGGGGTTCAGAAACACGGTTGGATTTGAAATAGTCCCTGTTGTCTCCTATTGTCTCTCACACTTTGATGTTTCTGGTAGTGAGTAGTTAGTAATTAGCACGCCCACACAGTTTAGCACATCTCCTCTTTCTCGTTCTCTCCTTCATTTTCTTCCTCCAGAATACCAGTAAGCACTTTAAGCCTTTTTATCTATTCCTCCTAACAGTTGTTCATCTCTACAGGTAGCGTTTGTCTTTGTCACGTGATTCTGACTGCATTTCAGCACTGTATTTTTTACCTCTCCAAATACAATAATTAACCCAAAACTCCCGCCATCCATCTGTATTTGTCCCTGTTTCCATTCTAGAACCTTGTGCCCTCTCCGTCCCTCAGTCTTTCAGCCTTCTTTTTTTTTTTTTGCATTTGCCTTTTCTCATAATAGCACAGCGGTGTGTGCTGCTTGCACAGAGAGCCATGTAATTTATCAACACATGGGAAATTATCGCCTATTGTTGCCGGGGAATGAACAGGGGCGGCGGTGTAAAATAGGTTTAGGCATGTAAATGAATCATCAAGCTTAGCCTTCGAACTATTTCTTATTGTGGATTTCTGTTTCATTTAGTTTGTCGCTCCTCTCCAGACAGGTCCCCATTTCAATCTCCGGTTCCATTTCACTTAAAGAGCTGCAGTTTGCGGTCTAATACTCGTCCTGCTGCCAGCCAGGATTAAATCTTAACCATACATTCCTTCTAAATTATCTTATCTAACTGAATAACTTAGACTGTATTAGACTGGATAAAGGAATATTATCAGGACTCCCTGTATTCTGCTCTGCTCTCAGATTAATTAGCTGTTGATGCTGTTGGATTCCTCCACAGCTACCTGTTGTCTTTATTTTAATTAAGCTTTGAAATTCTTATATCCATTTGCGCAGCACTAATTCAGCCAGCACTACTAAATGTTCTCTCTTTAAACTTAATATTTTCTCCCACTTACTTTACAGTCCCCAACATAACGTTTTTGAATTGCATGGCGATTCATATGAGCCTTTATTTATGGTGTTTAAACAGGGATACATGAATCAACATGTTTTCAATCAGATGACCAAGGTTTTAAGTGGGTCAAAAGTACTGGAACCTGTTAGGATTTGTTTTAAGGACACATGAGCACTCAGACACGAAATCATATTTCAGGGTTTTAATAAAATAAACACAGATAAACATGTAACACAGGTAAACCGAATGAACTGAACACTGGAAAACAAGAACCAAAAATCACTCCCACAGGAGGCCAAAACACACGGAGGATTATTAACTGAATTAAAGACACACTCATATCCTGGACACCTTAACTGAACGAAAACACTCAAATAAACTACAGATTAAACACTCAACAAGATCTAAACTGAAGGCAGTAACAGGATAAACGTTCAGAGATAAATCAGGTAGGGAAACATAGGACAGAGGGGACCGACCAAGAATCACACACACACGGAGACGGACAAGGGAACAAAACCAGACACCAAAACCCAGACACCAGTAGTGATGGGACGTCTCGTACCGAGGCTTCGGAGCGTGTGTTGAGTAATCGATAGAATTTTTTGCGAAGCGTGTGTCGAGGCTTGCTTTGTTGACGTATGTGATGACGTATGAAGCCTCGTTTGTGGGAGGTCCCACGTGAGTGGTTCGGCA
>JAUMHJ010000002.1:2593987-2607339 GCA_032361105.1 Microctenopoma lineatum | reverse complement strand
CAGAGCGGGGGCGTGACGGGGATACAGAGGGAGCAGTGCAGGAGCCCGGGGACGTGACTGACAGGAGACCGATAGAACAAAACACAGACATGACGGAGACCAAACGAACTAAAAAGGCACCGGGAGGCGGGGCAGACCGGGGCGAACCGTGACAGGAACCCTTTAAAGTGATCTAAAGTCAATAAAACTTAATATTTATATTTCGTTGGGTCTGAATGTTATAGTACGGTTTGTATATCTGCTTTTGATGCCTACAAATGGTGGATTGTGATACCTTCACCTTTGCTTTTGTCCCCTCCTACAGCACTCACAATGATTCTGTCACCAGCCAATATTTGTGCAAAGCCTGTGTTTTGTTCATCCAGTCGGAGGCCAGAAGGTACCAGTTCACTCTGCCTTGCCCTCCATCAGACCACCTGTAAGGCAGGGATAATTAGAAAACAAGCAAGGTCGAAGCCCTTAAGGAGTGGATTCACTCATTCTGATCTATGGTTTACGCTCTTCATTAAAGGATGCTTAAAAACAATCTCCAACCAACAAAAATCTGGGTTTCTAGAAAACACATCAAGAATTCACTGGTAAATAAATGGCGGGGCAGATTCAGTGGGCCCGTTTTTCTCAGCCATTAATCAATGACCAGTCTAGTTCTGGTGCCACCAATTATTCGAGGCATGGTAATTAGTTGAATAGTATTTTGTTCTTTAGTTTTTTTTTACCTCTCATTTGTGAAATTGCTGTTTTCAGATTTTTCCTTTCACTGTAAATTGCTCTGGATAACATCATCAGCCAGATACATAGAATGTCATATTTCCTTTATTCCTGACTCTTTCTATGCTTGTTCTTCATTTTTGCGTTTTGCCTCAGCCCCTCAGAGCTCTTCAAAGTCAAATTTAAGATTCATTTGTGCCTCAGAGAAATAAAATACCCCACATACAGCATGTGCTCCAAGAGCATTGGATAGTCTTATAATTCAAGAATAGAAAGTAGAGTAAGGGGCCACTGAAATTAGTCAGATACAGCATCAAAGATTAATTACCTCTTTCTTTAATACGGTACGATGTCTTTGTATCGTCATTCCACTTCTCATTTGCTCCATCTCTTCTATACGGCTGCTCTTTTCTGTCGTATTTCTATGCTCTCTGAGTCTGAGTATCTATTTTAGAACAATACCGTTTCTGTCACTCGTGTCACAAAGTCAGTAGCATTTCTGCAACCTCTCTCTCTCTTCTCTGACACATCACATACTCTTTCTCCCTCTTCACCAACCACTGCTCCCCCCCCTCTCCCTTTTGATAGCTCCTCGGAATGATCTTTATCATGGGAGACAAAATTGAATCTTCACAGTTAGTCTTTTCTTTAATCTCCTCGGCCCTCTGCCATCTTGGAGATCATTGAAGTGGCATCTATGTGAGTGGGTCTATGTGTGTGTGTGAGAGGAAATACAATTGAATGCTTGCATTATATGCCTCCATCACTGCCCAGGTAATTTTTAAAGATTCTTGCCCATTTCTTAGTGTAAACACTGTGTATGATTCTGTCTGGAAAACAAACTAAAGGCAAAATATCTCTCACACATTAGGTTATTTCATCCCTTCAGCACATATTTCTCAACAGAAGTCACTTTTTGCAAAACAGTTAATACAGCTCCCAAAACCCAATCACTTTTGCCAAAATGACACATTTTCTCGCATAATGTTCCAAGTTACTGCAACAAGCACAAGATGGCTTGATATTTCACAAACTAGTCCAAAAGAATAAGAATTGTCAGCTGTCTACTGAAACTTCTTTAAATCAGCTGCTGTGCAGTGTCCCAAAATATACGGGAAACATCATTATCTGTCCAAAGTTTGATATTTTAAGGAAATGAATTTGAAAAAGTGTTTTGTTAGAAATAAAACAATGGGCTTCAGTTTTACAGCCACAGAATAAAAATGAAATTCACAAGACAAACAGAGGAACATCGAAACATAGCAGGCAACCACTGAGCAGACAAAGAAAACTGGAAAACTGGTCTTAAACCTTTCAATGTGAAGTGCCTCGAGATCACGGCGCTATATAAATAAAACTGAATTTAATTGAATATTTAGCTTATGGCACTTAAACTATTGACCTGAAGGACTGATGGGGCAGACGACTGTCAAGTACTGACAAGTAACAGCATATTCTTTGTCATTCATTGAGGGAATTGAAACACTGAAATCAACAAATCATAAACACAAACACCAGCAGTCTTCATGCTCATTTTCCTTTTATTTTAAACTACATTCATTTAAGTTTATTAAAAGAATTCTTGAAATGTAAAGTAAATAATTCTTTCAAGGCATTCCTATGGTGTTGTTTTGAGTAAGATGGCTAGACAGGGAAGATGGATCCTGAACACAGTGAACTTGAACTTTCACTAAAATCTAATCAGTTCATCCAGTCCAGGTGGATATTAAGGACACATTTCATTTTGGAGATATTGTATTTTATTAACATGGGACAGAGGATGGATGATGACACAACCTGAAAACAGAGTTCTGTCTATAAAGATTCAGAATATTTCACAAGTTTTCTCCAGTTTGGAATTTGCAATAAAAAGTGTTTAGTACATTGAAAAGATGAAGAAATGCTGGATGTACAAGCTCCATCTCCTTTTAAATATGTCTAACTTAAGTCAGTTCCTAGACATCTTGCCAAAGCATAAGCAAACCGCAGCCTGGTGAGCTTGCCAAAAAAGAATATGCAAACACACACGTTACAATGCATACGCAGCGTGACTATACAATACCTGCTCTGAATGCAGTTGGAAAAGGTCAGTTGAAACAATAAACACGGTCATATTTTTTTCTCTGGGTTTAAGCATTCAGTGCACACACAGTTACAGTAAAAGTTGGATGAGGTTGTTAACAGGCACACACAATGTGTTGGAAAACTGTTTACATCTCAGTTCGGAATCCCAGAGGTCAGAGAACAACAGCGCTTCTGAAACTCTACTCCACAAACCAGCTGCATCAGTGGTGCAGAGTGAGAAATATGCAGCATAGTCTCTATACCCATCCACGATGTGATGCGGTGTGCCGGAGAAAGCAGACCTCGGCAGTTACATTTAAACAGACGTGGTAATTGTGCATCTTCTTATTTTCTAAAGCAAATATCCACAGCAGACCAGTTGGAGAGGATGTGAGAGAAGAACATCTAAAGTAGTGAATCACTGATAGTCTCAATCCCAAACACATCAGAGGTATTCAGTGTGACCCACCTCTAACAAAGAAGAAATCATTTTACACACGTAATAAGGAGTGGCTGAGATGGTTTAAACTCCTGAGTACATTTTTTAGTCTGTACGTTAACACACGCTGTGGTTTAGGATGATGCTGATAAGTGTATGCAATTTAAATTAATTACAAGAGCACTATGTCTTCTTTAGCTGGCCGGTCTGTACCAGCACTGCAGCTTACACACAACACAGTAAAATGTGATCCTTACAAGAACAAAACACTGTGTCAGGACAAACTGATCAAATAAGTGTAATATTTGATCTCTTCATTTCAGCTCAGCAGGTATTATACTGTAACGTTTTCTATCACGAATGAAGCACATTTTGATAAGAAGGACTGAATGTAAAGGTTAGTTGCTCTAGTACTTACTCTAGTTTTACTCTAGTAATACAGTTGTATGCTATTACTGTAACATGGCTTCAGCCTTAAGGGGCAGCACTGTGTTCCTGCGTTATCTCTGTTTTTACATGGCTTTTATTGACCTATCTTCTAACCCAGATTAGCCTAATCCCAATCAGACAACCTTGTTTGGACAGTTGTCTGGTGTTTTCGACTGTTTAGAGCAAAAAGAAGTTGGTTACACAAGCTGCCATTTTGGGGCCAGTGTACAATGCTTGTATAAGTTGTGAGAGTGGTTTGGGACGATGACGTTCATGGGCAATAAGGTCGAAGGACTTTTGCTCATGTTAGCACCCCCACTTCAGAAGCATCATAGCTGTGCTTAGTCTTAAAGCCAGAACCATGGCTTTAGGGTCCTCTGTTGTACTTGCATTATACTACTGTGCACTTTATTTCCAGCGCTGACCCATGTTATGAATGTGATAGTCATCCAATGCCAAAGTGTGCACTAATGGAAGTACATTACTCAGGGAATAAGACGAGTCCAGGGAAAGGCTCAGGGTCCACAGCTTTAAAAACTAACCAAAGAACAGCAGGGGCTCTGTGTCTCTGATGTGATCCCCCCCACCAGGCTGTTAACAATTTTAGATATTCAACTATATTAAAGAGATTATTATAGTATTGTACAGATGTTAGACTTTAATCGAAGCTCCACCACCAAACAGGGTTTTCTCCCTCCCTCCTCTCATGGTGACTAAGTAATTATTATCTAATCACACACACACACACACACACACACACACACACAGTAGGATTATATATGTTGACTATTAAAAATGCACACATGCTCCAGGTACATGTACAGTACGCATCTTCTGTGTGAATGAGAGGAGAAAAGGAGAGCTTATATTAAAAAAGCAGGTACTTTTCAGTTGCGTGGCTCAGTGAATGACTCTGTGTCCTTGCATTTGAAGGAGGCGGCGATATTTTTATTTATTTCAGCTGTCAGTGATGACTGGCTGGTGGGAGGGAAATTAAAAAACTACTGCATCAGGTAAACACTGAGTGTGCTTCTGTTGGTATTTATGTCAAAATACATTCACACTAAATTTCTACATAAATCTTTACAGCTTAGAAGGATATTACACTGGGTTTAATAATTCATGCAGAGCTAAAAAAAACATCTGCATAATAAGTAATTATGCAAAGCTAATAAGTACATTTTCCAGGCTTTTCTAGATTTGTTCCACTTTGAGATGTCAAACGTGTAAATTTACCTTTTTTTTTAATTTATTTAGTTTTCTGTGAACGGTTTATTAAACAGATGTGGAAGCAACTACCCTCTTGCCATAGAGCCTTGCCCGTCCAGCTGCCCCCCCCCCAAGCCTTTTATTATCCTAAAACCTTTTTAGTTTTTTTTATACCTAAAATTTGTTTTGTTTTGATGTTACAATTAATAGTCAATTAAAAGTTTATTTGTATAAGTTTATTTTCTTGACTCTATTTACATATAGGGAATTTTCACATAGATAGATGCTGCACTAGAAGCAGAGAAGCAGATCTTTGGGAGTACATGGCGCTCTCAGAAAGAAGAACAGCAGCTGCTACAGAATCTTCTCCTAATGATGGGGTGCTTCTGGGGGGAATTTATGAAAGCTGTGGGAACAGTTTGGCAATCATCAATCTCGCAATTTGTCTGATTGTATTAGAAAAAAAAGGCTGTGACAATGAAATGACATGATAATTACAAAGCAGTAGACAGATAATGATAAAAGCATGATAGGTATGTTATGAACATATCTAAGTAATAGGAGGCCAAACGCACTTAACTAATAATGTGGAACGTAACTGTGAAACAGCTACCTACTTTCTACTACTGTGATATCTGCAGTGAAGAAGAATGGCATGAAGTTCCCAGAATAAGTATCTGAAGCCATTAAGCTCTAACTTGCCACCAGGCGCTGAAGGTTTGGTCCTCACAGTGACACTGGGTTCCCCCACACCCACCTCTGAACTCAACACTTCTGACGAAACTTGTACAGCTTGCGTTGTGCAAACGACAAAGCATTTCAAGCATCTTGAAGAATGTAAGGATCCGGGACAGCTCACGATGTGGTCAACAAGAATCACCCGGAACCAGCTGAACCAAATGACCTGACGTGACTGGCATGAATGACTTCCTAGTTTGAGGGGTTTTGAGTCATATCTCTCATATGCGCCGGCGTCCAGTATTTAGGGATTTTGCATCCATGGTTATAAAAAACAAAAACTTTCAACTTTCGTTACTGAGGTGAAAAAACGGCCTAAATGCTGTCATAGTTTCAAAAGTGCAACATCTAAATATGAATTCAGCACAATCACACTCTCAAACTCTGATACCTCGCCCCGCACTTGTTGATGTAAAACCTTGTTTGCAACTTGTTCACAGAGCTCCGTCCCTACACGTGTGATCAAGAGGCCTCTTAGCTAATGCATTTCAACACGGCCACTCGACTGCCTCTGCATTTCAGGTTAGACGAGGTTGCCATTGTCGAGCTTCTAGCTCACTTTTTGTCTGATCGAAACACCTCCTACAACTCATTGTCCCTGGTTCTGGTGAAAGGTTTTGCGTTTATGAATTGGTTTTATCTCTCCTGCATGTGCTGCTTTGAAAGAAAAGCTTTGGAACTGTATCAAGAAAAGATGATATTCTTTTATCATTAGATGCCAACAAATGTACGTCACAAGACTGTTAAGAGCATATAATCAATTTATTCACACAGCTTCTTTAAACTAGAAGCATGTGGACGTGCCTCTGCATTTTAATTGGAAGCAGAACCGAAGCAGAGCGCACAATAACTCACCTGTCATCACATTTCATTCTGTTGCCTCTAGACGTGCAGTGAGGATCAGGGGCTACGTCTGTCAGAATCTATCATTACATCTAACCTGCGATGAGGAGTTTTCTTTACTGCGTGCTGAGTGACACGCATGTCGGTAGCCATTTGTTGAGCACCAATCAGAAGCCAACATGCAACAATTACATAAAGGTGCAGAACAATGATGTGGACAACAGAGCTCACACCTCAGTTCTATATGAATAAAAGAGAACGTTACTTGTTACTGATTCTGTTTTCATATATCTTACTCTTTAATTCCACTAGTAATGGCTGCATAGGTATACAGTATACTGGAGGCCTCTGAGATTATGTCTAACTGTGTCCTGTTTTCTGGCTGATTGTTCATTCAGACATTGTGCGATCAAAGTGCAGAAAAGTTATGTCAAAATCACAAAAGCTCACGTTAAGCTACACGATGCTGCGGATGTTTTAGAGTCTTCCACGTCCACAACCACCCTGTCTACTGAAAATGGTGTTTTGTAATTAAACTTTTTAAAGTAAACTCAAAACTAGGCAAAGGTGAGTTCATGAGTAATAGTCGAAGTATTTGTTTATACCAGCTACTACGAATAGTGTATTGTTCATTGTTTTATATTTACTGGGTTAGTGATTAGCAGATATAATATATATCATGGTAAATATGAACAATATCAACATATTTTTGACTTGGCATTTATGGTAACTGTGAAGATTCCCAGTTCTCCATCAGTATTCCAGAAAAAGGTTCTTTGTTTTAGTTAATTGAAGACATTTTGTCTTGAATCCAGAAGGCTTTCTCAATTCTGACTGACAGGTTGGAGATACTGTAAAGATACTGTATTAATATTGTGTAAATAGAAAACATAGTTGGTACGTTTGTTGGCAATTCAATTACCCTCAAAAAACAGATATGTGACTGCAGTTTAGTTGTGCAATTTTCACCACAACCACAGATAATCGTAGTAAATATAACTATCACCAAACAACCAAGCAATCAATAGGTGGGACACATATTTTGAAGATTCAGAAGAGAACAATTGTAGTGACTGTGGAATAGATGAAGCTGAACCAGTTCAGGGAAATTTAAATAGCTTCAGTGTTCCTAAGAGATAAGTTTGAGTTTAAAACAAATAGGTAGGAAGGATTTCCTTGGTGGCTAATGATGAGGTGAGGGGAGCATCTCCCAGTGAAATGAGACACTGCCACTAATTTCCCAGTGTGACACTACTTGAGCTCATTCTCTTGTCTAATCTGGCTGCTCTTAATAAAACTGTATCTATATGTTCAAGCTGTGTTGGGTAGGTCTGTAACGTTCTTAGTCATTCAGTTCTTGTCTCTTTACTTTACTTGGCAGACGCTTTTATCCAAAGCGACTTACAAGGAGACTGAAAGAGGGGAGACACACAGTTACACACCAGGGTTACGTCCGTTATACATACAATACTGTAACTCATCTGCTGCCTTTTACTGCATGTGTGTTTCCACACCTGGTGTGTGTGATAATCCACTTTGTTCATGTGTGTGTGTGTAGTCTTTTAAAAATCACTGTGTGGAGAGTTTTACAAAAAGTGTGAAGCGGAGTGTGTGTGTGTGATGTTGTGCAAATCAGCAGGTGTTTTGCTAATTGTGTGATCATTTTTCATTTAGTGTGTAAATGATTGTAAAAATAACTGTTCGACATCTAAAGAGATAAATAAGATAAATTTTAAGTGTGTTTAATTAGAGATATCTTTAACCAGAGCCGTGGTCTGAGAAATATTGGGCCCTGCGGCATATTAGCCTACAAATAATATTTCTGCATGAGAAACACAAAGTGTGGCGGGAGTGCGTGACAAAGGACTGATCACAGGTAAATGTTCTACCGCTACATAACCATTCCAGTTTTGGGTTTGCAAACACGACTGCATGTTGTTTGTGTCAGTGCTGACTGACACGTTACCTTACACGTGCTTAGCCTGTGTGTGTGTGTGTGTGTGTGTGTGTGTGTGTGTGTGTGTGTGTGTGTGTGTGTGTGTGTGCGCGCATGTTCATTCATGAAAGATCCATTAGATATGCAGCTGTACTTTCACTGTTAGTCATCAGTCAAAGGGCAGTAAACACATCAACATCTAACTAGCAGGTTTGGGGAACACAAAGCAAACTTGTTTGTGCATAGCTATTATAGCTGAGATTCAAACGAGAGTCAGTTACTTGTGTAAATGATGTGTTGCCTACAAAACACTGTCAATTATACTCACACAACTGAATGATGTGTTGCAGTCCCGCTGGTGCTGAAAAGGAAAAGAAGGAGACATGTTAATATGTTTGGTCTGACAGTGCAGACATGAAGCGTCGTCATGATTCAGGACCTGCTACGTGACACCCTGTAAAGCACAGTGACACACACTCCATTAGCGTTGTCTGCTGCTTTATTCTTATTTCATTAGAATTTATAAGTGCAGAGATAATAAGTCTGGCGAAATAAGAGGTGTTCTGATTCAATATGCAGACTCACACAGCGCTTCGTCAATGAGGGACAGCTTTAGTGTGTGTGTGTGTGTGTGTGTGTGTGTGTGTGTGTGTGTGCGCATTCCCCTGTTGAATTTAGTTCAGGTAAAGGTGTGAAAATTCTCCATCTGTTGTCTCCATCACAAAATCCTGTTGTCACCTGAGCCCAATTTTTTTACATAACTGCCTTCGACCTCAGCTATCACTCACACACACACACACACACACGCACACACACACACACACACACACACACACACACACACGCCACAAAAAAAACTAAAAGATTCTGTAGTGTTGAATGACTGACACTAAATTTTCACTTGACTATCGAAACTCAAAATATGTCTTCATCTTTTCACTCACAGAATGAAGAAAATAAAACTCTTTCTGTGGGAGGCAAAATTGGCATTTAAATTGATTTGTGTGTGTGAGTTCTTGCCTGTGTGTGTGTGTGTGTGTATGCATGTGGGAGGTTTGGCACAATGCTGTGCATGCAGAAGCGCCTGGCAGTGTGTGTTACAAGGCCAAACAGCCTCAGCATAGTGAAGATCTCTTTTGTAAAATATGCTAAATCTTGTGCATATTCCAAATCTTTGTTCACTCTTTTACGGTTGGGGAAGGGACACAGAGACTCATTAGAAATCATTTGTTTTCCATTCCTGGACGTAACGTTGTAAAATTCAAATAATCCAGAAAAGAAAATTCCCATATTGGCTGCAGGGAAATGGCAGAAACATACTGAATCTCCATGATCCTTCGCTGCTAAGGCCTGTTGAATCGTGAATAAGGAAAGTGGTAACTCCTGTTATCTGGTCACGCATAGATTGTGATGCACAGAATATCATACAAACACAAGTGAGTAGTGCTGGTGTTTAGTGTTACAGAAAGGTCACAGATATATATTATATCAGCTAGAGTCAGAGTCCCTGAAATGATCTTTCCTTTCTGTCAAAGCTGGCAGCTCTATTAAATGTATGTTTCCTCTAGGGCTCTTCAGGGACAATGTAGAAGCTATAAGATTACCTGATTAAATTCTAGCTGCTATTCACCGGGGGCCACTGAGTTTTACCATTATTCAACATACAGTATGTTAAACTTCATAGAACATAGCTTTTTTTGACTTAACTAAAATGATTAACATGTGGCTGCTGAGGTGTTACACACGTCTGCAGACAACCAGGAGCTCTAAATAATGACTGTTGGTTTTAGCTTTGAATTTTACCTGTAAAAAGCCACAATACAATCCTGGAAATGACAGAGGTACTACAAGTGAAGAACAGAGGAAACCATGTGTTAAAACCCTTTTTATGGAAAAGCTTGGACTAGCAGACGCTGCCTGTTGTTCTCTCTCTGTTAGGTCGGAAATCTTGTTCTTTTGAACATTAGAAAATAAAATAAAACACACAAATACCTTAGTACAACTAAAAGCTTTTAGCTTTTAGTTGTACTCATTTTATTGTTTTCATTTTAGAGTAAAGAAGTCAAACACCCAAAGCAGTTCTCCATTCAGTAAGATACAAGAATGAAGTTCACCAAACCACCACATACACTCTAAATGGATCTATTTCTTTCCATGAAATAAGATGTAAAAATCCGTAGAGTTCTTAAAGGCACACCAGGTTTCATTAATATAAGACAGTAAACACGCCAGATGACAACTCCTCCACTTTCCTTCCGACATGCCAAAGTAAATGGCGTAATTAATTCATGCTATTTAATTTAGAGCTAGTTGAGTCAGAGTGGGGCTATGCGATAGACTGGTGAACTGTCCACAGTGTACCCTGCCACTCACCAATGCATGCTGGGAAAGGCTCCAGCCCACCACCAACCTGGACCACGTAATGAGAACAGAGATTGGCTCAGACTTTTGTTATGCATTTTGTTATGTTTTCTTCCGTCTTTACATTGTTTTTTTTCTTTTTTGGTCATATCTATTGAAAGCTGTCGTGATGATAATAGGAACAGATATAGTGTTGATTCTTCTTTAATTCACATCATATTATAGCACATAAGCACATGAAACATTTTCTGGGACTGTGAAAGAGCACAGGGATGAAAAACTAGGGCAACCTGCCAGTTACCACGTCAGTGAGGAAAGCAGCACTTGCAGGAATGAGTAAGCAAGTGGATGCTGATCAAATGTGCCTGCACCTTGCTGCTTTGTCTTTAAATTGCTGGTTTCATTCTGGCCTGTGACTCTGGCCTGATGTGGCTGTTCAGGTCAACCAGCAGGCCATGCTATCAGGAGTTCCTCCCAGATCTCTGATAGCTATTGGAACCTGCCTGCAAACCAGTGCACACTTTGTCATGTTCCAGATCACTTCCTCACCTTCACTATCCACTATATAAGCAACTCTCTTGCTCTGCAGTGATCACTGTGTTTGAGTTTTTAGACATTTCCTGAATCATAATTTTGCGTCATCCCTCACAGGTACCGTTGAATAACAGTAATTTACACCTTAAATGCAAAGTGTTGGGTTGTATGAATGCAGATCGGCAGATTTTTTTTGTGCACAAGGTTTATAGTGGATCTAAATTATTAGGTAGACAAGGAGTGAGCATTCAGTTTAGTGTATTTACGGTAAACTGACCTGAAAAAAGTTTGAAAACACCAAGACATTTGTAGATTTTTACACTGAACCTTGTTATTGAAGTGAAGAAAAATATCCAATATGTATAAAGATGCTCTATTAAGGAACAACTACCATTTGCTACTCAATCAGTTCTCCCAGGTGTAAAATCATCTTAAAATAAGCTCATATCTGTTAGGAAACATCCAGAACTTTTTCTTCCACCTTAGAAATATTGCTAAACGTAGAAACGTCAGGTGTCAGAGTGATGCTGAGAAACTAGTCCATGCTTTTGTAACTTCTAGGCTGGACTACTGTAATTCATTACTGATAGGATGTCCCTGTAACTCAGTCAAAAGCCTCCAGTTAATCCAGAATGCCGCAGCCAGAGTTCCTGTTAAATCTAGAATAGAGTTTAAAATCCTACCTCTCACGAACAAAGCACTAAATGATCACTCCCCAACATATCTGAAAGAGCAGAGCACTTCGCTCTCAGAGTGCTGGTCTACTTGTGGTTCCTAGAGTTTCTGAATGTAGAATGGGAGGCAGAGCCTTTAGCTATCAAGCTCCTCTCTAAATACAGCAATATTTAGAAAACATTAATTTCCCAGACACTAAGAGCAAAACGGATTTATTGATTGTAGTACAGGTGATGTGAGAATGAGAGAGAGAGCAGTAGACCAAGAAGTGTTGGAGGCGATGGAAAGACGGAGCCCTTGTTTAAATGCGTTCACCTCTGCTTGAAGAAACCTCATTTTCCTCCTCCTGATGTCCTCCTCCATCCATCACTCTGCTCTCCCTCCCCTCCTCCCTTTTCCTCTGCTCTTGGTGTCTGTTCTCATTCTGATTAATGAGCAGAGCCCTGGTTGAACCTATTAACAATGTGTAATACCGCTCAGTCTGCAAATAGCCTGCACTGTCCAGACCTACTTTACACTTCTCAAGGTAGTGGTGGCCTATTAGGCTTCGCTGTGACTGTGTGCCATGTTGTCTCTTGCTGGGCAGTTGTTTCTGGAACTCCCTCTCTCCCATTCTTCTCCCTGTGTCTATTTCTGCCCCTCGGCCTGCGGTAATGTCTTTCAGAACCTCCTCCTCCCAACTTGTCTGCCTTAACTCTTTTTATGTCATTGATTTCTCCAGCTTTGCTGTATTTCTGTGGCAAAGTTGGGATTAGATTGAGATTCAACAGCCTTTGTTATGCCTCTTAGGGGCTTAAAAACAGGTTAATGTCCCCAAAATGTTAAAAAAAAAATTCTAAAACGATAAAATGACCCTAAACTGGTGGCACGTCTGCCTCCCCAGCTCTTCGTAGCTGCATCTATGTAGTTATGTAGTTTGTGGCCCTGGGCATTCGTTTTTAGGTGACCTGGGATCAGTGAGCAAACCTGTCTCTGAAGGATCGACATGGTATAGTCCAAATGAAAAATACATTGTGTTAAAATTAGTGCTGTCAGAATTGGTGCATTAATTAATTAATGTGAAACGTTTAATGCGCTAAAACATTTTTTTACGTAATTATTGCAGTTTTTTATTTCCTGTAATCTAAGACCTTAAAGGACGGACTTTTGGGTGGACTGTTTTACTTTAAGAAGTTGCCTGATGGCTTGCTTCAGTTACTAAGGAAGCAATTCATCTATGGTGTATTACCTGACAGCAAAACACCCAGCTGAATTCACCTGTGAGTGAAAAGGTAACTGTTTCTTCGGTTGTTTGCGTAGCCAAAAAGTGCAGACCAATTAGCATAGTAGAAAATAATAGACTGAGAGAAGTCATTCGCGCTGCATCGTGAGATATGTCTCACAATCTACCCTCAAGAGGAACCATTGTGTGGAGAC
>JAUMHJ010000002.1:2551691-2575683 GCA_032361105.1 Microctenopoma lineatum | reverse complement strand
ACTACAGTATTTGGTTCAGAATCTTTTTTTACTAGATTTTCCTCCTTAAAAATTGGGTGCGTCTTATATGCTGCTGCTTCTTATATGCCGAAAAATACGGTATACACCATGTTTATGGTGTGATTTAAAAAGGAGAATGCTGTAAAAGAAAATTATTTTAATTAGTGTAAAGAACATAAACTGCACTTCATGATTTGCATATCCAGATATTTCTATGAGTAGTCCAGTAAAGAGAGAGCTCGTTCTATTTAATAAATTGTGTGATAAATAATGAGAAGATCAATGGAACACTAATGAGACAGCAACTCCTATCACAATGTGGACAACACTCACAAATGAATGCTGACACTGTGTGATTTATACTCATGATGATCATGTCGTTTCACATAAAAGGTAAAGTGAGAATGCTGCCAAAACATTAAACCGAGCATTGCGGTCCAAATTGAGTGCAAATTTAATACAGGGTGTGCTGCCTGAGTACAGTTTAATGAGTTATCTCATGGTGACACAAATTGCAACGCAGTTACACAAAAAAGATGTATGTTTCATTTACCAGCCAGTTGCAAACACATGCCACTGAGGTGGAAGCATTTAACACCGTGCTCCTTTAAAATCTTTAAAAAGATTAAATTATTGGGTGTTTTAGTATTTGTAGTGGCTCAATTAATCATTATTTTCTGTCCAGAAAAAATGTGAAAACTATTCTTATGGAGGATTCTGAAGGATGCTGTATGAATCAATTTTGCATGGATCACTGCTTAATGGCATTGACAGCTAAAACAGGATGTGGATGCAGAAGATCAAAGTTCCAATTTCTTTTCCTTTAATATTCTGAAAGTTTTATAAATAATAAATAAATAAAAAAAGACTATAATTACAAAGCAGTTAACACTGGATTTATTTTACTTTAAACTGTTGTTATATAAATGTAGTTTGAATTAAATATTAACATTATATTTATTATATTTCCACCTAAACCCAAGTTTAAACGTCCTATTAACTTAAAGAGATCGTCTTTTGGAAAGAAAGAGTTGTTAAACTTAGCTATCCATGCTAACTATGGTATGTTGTAGTGATGGCAGAAATGGATTGTTTGGGAGATCATCTGGAACAACTGTTCCAGAAAATGAATCGATCTTTTTTGTATAACTTACCACAGTGACATAGTGGCCAAATAAATGTGGTTCTAAAATAACTAACTCAAACTGCAATGTTTTCTTGTTTGTTGTTGTTGACAGTGCTCGGAACAACGCTTCGAATGAGATGTCCCACATAGGTTTCTGTACGTAATTCTGCCATCACTAGTATATTGTAATTGAATACATTTGATCTACTGTTAATATTTGACTCTCTAATAATATAAACATAGTTCTACATGTTCAGGGCATAGCATACTTGTCAGTAAGGATAATGAGATTTATCATCAGTGATCACATTTACATGTTTCAATTACTTTTTGTTTTAACTCATTACCCAGTGGGCAGCCACAGGAGCTGCCCAGTGAGCTAGCGCTGAGTATCTTGTTGAAGGACACACCTGTTAAGGGCTGGGATTTCAGCCTGCCACCTTCTACATCCTAGTCTGATGCTTATCCCACTGTCCGTAAATCGGCAATGTTTAATTTAGTATGTCTAAGTGGTTCAGTTGCACACTGTTAGAGATTTCCATATGTGTAGACTTTCGATGATTTTAGCATAATTTAGCAACTATGAATGTGTTGGTCAGCAATTTTTATTCAGTGTTATCATATCATCACAAATTTCTGATTTTATATATAAAAGGTATATGTAACTCTTTATATACAGGTCTTTGCTGCAGGTTGGCATTCAGAAATGTTGCTTATTTATTCTCTTCTTCCCAATGCATTTAGACATACGCCTCTCTTTCGCTCAGATTACCTGGCCTGTACCACTACACTGTTTTCGGAGCATCTATCTTCGTTCTTTCATATAAAGGTATGACTTATGTCTTGGGACATAACATTTTAAAGATATGGAGATCTACCAATCTGGTAGAAACCATGTAACACTTGGGACGTTTTTAAACCATTTTATTTCTATAAGTCTATTAGGGGCTATCAACAAGGTACTAGAATTATTTCTCAGAGATATTGGTCCATATTGACATGATAGCATCACGCAGTTGCTGCAGATTTGTCGGCTGCACATCCATGAAGCAGATTTCCCATTCCACCACATCCCAGAGGTGCTCTATTGGATTGAGATCTGGTGACTGTGGAGGCCATTTGAGTACAGTGAACTCGAGCTTTATGACATGGTGCATTATCCTGCTGGAAGTAGCCATCAGAAGATGGGTACACTATTGTCAAGACGATCAATTAGTACCAAGGGGCCCAAAGTGTGCCAAGAAAATGTCCCCACACCATTACACCACCACCACTACCCTGAACCGTTGTTACGAGGCAGAATGGATCCATGCTTTCATGTTGTTGACGCCAAATTCTGACCCTGCCATCCAAATGTCACAGCAAAATTGAGACTCAACATTTTTTCAATCTTCTATTGTACAATTTCGGTGAGCCTGTGTGAACAGGTGTGCCTAATAAAATAGCCTGTGAGTGTATGATCCCACAGAGATGAGGGACGTAATCATCCTCTCTGCCTTTCACAAAAAAAATTGTAACCCACAAAATGAGTTAGAGCTGCAACTTATGAATGTTCTGTTTTTATGAGCGTGTTTACTGTTTGCCTGTTTATGAGCATACTGTACATTTCCAGTAACTAAATGAGCTCTAAGTCATGTATGTAGTCCAGATGCCTGGTGTGACACCGTCTCCAGAATAGAGAAATCCGCTGAAAATGACAGGTCACACAAAGACGACATCGCGCTCTGTTATTTATAGCCAGTCTGTCTTTTGTGAAAGAAGACAAGGATGGCCCCCTATTCAAATAGTAATTGCTCACGGTTAATCATTGGTGCCTGTGTGTCATGAGACTGGGCAAATTTTGCTTTGGGGGGAAATTAGAATGTGATTGTACAACTGCACTTGCCACAAAAGTAGTATGGGGATTTTATTGCACTAGATTCATTAGATTTCATAGTCTGACACAGAAAGCAACACACCTGGGATGGCAATTTCAAGAGCTTCGGTTAAAAGGGAATATCAGTTAATTTCTTAATTCCCACTTCCATTTGTTCCCTCTTGCTCTTTAATTGATATTAGAGCAAAATCCCCACTGAAAATGACATAGCTGTACATGTTAAGGTTCCTTTTGTCTGGAGAAAATGGAAAGGGATTGTGACGTTGTGTGTAACAGATGTCAGGAGTTAAAGAGAAGATGAAGAAAAGAAGCAAAAGTACTCAGTAGGAAATGTAACACATTACACCGTTTAGCACAGACAGAGAACAGCTGACAATTGAGCGTATGCAAGTTGGTGATCATTCTGTTTTCAAGCTCAGTTTCATTTCCTCTTTTTTTCATGAGTAAACGAACCAATTAACATGGCAGAAATCCAGCCAGAAGGTTCTCACAACACATATTTAGTCCTTTGTCACAATGCATCAACTCTTTGCACAATCAATTAATTAATATCTACAAAATACAGGTTCATTAACACAACACACATTTGTGTTAAAAAGATGTGGCTCATTATATTATGTGTTTTGAAAGATCCGGTCTGGATTAGACTGTAGAAGTTTAACAAGACAGGACTGGATGTTTAGAAAAAAACAGAATGTTTGAACCCTGTGTTGCTACATATGTGCGTTCAGAAATCTTGCAATAGACTGAAACATGTAAACCAGGGCTTTTCAATCATCGCATTTCTGAAGTAAATCTGACTTATCGGATTTTAGACTAATCTGGACCCAGTATAAATACAGAATGAATAGTTTCAATAAAAGATTCTCAGAGATTTGACAGAACAATGAATATAACTGCTACTAAATTGCTTGTGATAATGGACATGACTTCAGAGGGTTCTTCAGGGCCAAAAATGACATTGCACAATTGATTTCACAGGTTGCCTAATCACATTAAAGTAAATTGAAATTGGTATGGAAATAATTCAATGTCCTTTTAAATCTGTAAAATCTGTGTAATCAGATGAGGACAAACACAGAAACAGCATTGAATTCACTGTTGTTCATTCTCCTCTTTGTCTACTTAAACCATTTGGGAAAACTAAACTGCTGATTGGACAACTTGTCCATTAATCAACATTAATCGCCGAATATGACCCACGGGAAATTTGGAGTCTTGTGTGTGAATGCGGTGCATGTCCTGTTGGCTGATTTAATTATTTGATTATTCAACTAAATTAATGCCAGTTAAGCTACATAAATACGGTTAACTACAGGTATGTTAAAACATCTTTGGAAAATAACTTCACTTTACTATGTTGTCCGTGTGTTTTCTCAATTTTAGACACAAATTATTTCTAATTAACCTCTGTGTGTTGTCACTTTTATCAGTGACTCAATTTCAGCTTTTTCTTTTGTATTAAACAACCTCAGCATGAAAATACGTCTGTTATTTAGTCATTTTAGCTAACTAAACCATATTTACAGCAACAGTAACTTTTATCAACTGAAAAAAGTGATTCCACACAAGGCTCAACACCTATGACATTTACACTACATGTACTGCAAAGACATAAATAGGATATGTAATATCAACAATATATAGCTATCATCCAGTGTACCAGGATGCTCCATCTTCAACCAGTCACATTTACAAACTAAATTATTATAAATATTTATAACACCTTCAGGAATCAATTCAAGTCAAGCTACAGCTCGGACAAGCCAAAACCTCTGATCAGATATGACCGTCACAGCCATCTGATTATGATTTAATCCAGCAAAAACTGTCTAAAACTGCAAGAATTAATATCTGGTAAAGTCAGATAAACTGCCATTAAACTTACCAAAGATGCTTATCATTTATACAAAGTAAATTTTCTTGTTAAATTTAGGTAACTCTGTTCATGTTAAATATCTAAGCTAGCTTAACGTCAGCTAACTAAATTTAGTTAGCCAACTGGCGGTCACGGTGTAAACTCGTGACATCAGCAAAGTTCAACCGACAAATGACCGGGCGAAGCCTTCACTTTTGTTTTCTTCTTCAGGTCTTTATGAGAAACAGTACATCATCTCTGTCAGTAAATTTAGAAACTTTCATGTTACATCGATAAAAAATATGTAGAATCTTAAAATGTAATTTTCTTATCTTGTTAGAAGAACAATATTAATAGCGGTCTTGCTACTATAGTAATGCTACTATTAATGCTGCTATCTTGTGTATTTATTGGTACAAATTATTATTTGTTTTTACGTTTCATTTTGTTATTGTATTTTTTCTGCATTCTCTTCTTTTTGCACCAAAGGGAGTGGCACTCCAATTCCATGGTACCCTGTACAAAACAAAAAAGGTAACTCTATTCTATGCTATTCTTTTATTCCATTAACTCAGAGCATTGGAGGTTCGAGCATACGACAGAACAAAGGAGAAAATCTGATTGGATAAAAGGAAGAAAGACGTAATCAAATGACGCTAACAAATGGGACATTTGTTAAAATACATACAGCATTTATATAAATGCTACCATATATTAAATTATAAAGATATATTTTCTACTTCTGACTATCTTTAGGCTAGCCAGCAGAGGAGGCTTAGCTGCCCTGATGGTCTGCCACCATTGGATGATTAGGAAAATTAAAATGAACTTGAACTAGATTTTTAGCCATTTCAAATGTTTATGATTACTTTCTAATCATTGTATGATCATACAAAATCATACGTTCTAATAAGGTTGTTTGTAAAGACAAATAGTAAAAGACAGAAATAACTTAAGTAGCATATTAGAGCATATGATAAAAGTGTTGTGGGGATGCAGAATATTAATTAAAAAGATGAGTAAAAGCAGTGAAACGATGGTGAGCTGTGATGACCTCTGGGTTTTGCGCTCTCAAGAACCCTCATTTTCACGCCATTATCACAAATCTTTCTCAATTTCTTTTAATTAAAAACAGCACTTCTCTGATCCCTGACCTCAGCTAAAAGAGTGAGCGATCCATGTGCACGCTCAGTCTCTTCTGTGTTACATGGGTCATAGTAGGACACACCACTCTGAGTGATTTCTGAGTGTATAACAGTACTCAGAAATCCAGCAATTTCTTTTTATTTGAAATTCTTTCTTCTCATCCAAAAATACATCCAATACAATAGAATCAAAGTTTTATTATTTTTAAGGATTTGGTTTCAGAACATCCATACCCCCATCCTCTCTGTTAACAAGACAGGATGAAAAAACTGTCAAACAGCCTAATAATGTAATAGTGTGGGGTGCATTTGGTGGTAAGTTATGGAGAGGGGCGCTATACTTCCTCCACGAGACAGAAACCATTAGTGGAAGAAGGAATTTAACAGCTCTGCAACAACAAGATCTTTTTTTCTTTTTTTGCAAATTTGCTTCACCCTTAATTGTATATACAATAAAATACACTCTGAAAGGCAAATGAATTCCCAGGACATCACATCTCACTGTCAGATGTGTAGATAAAGTGCCATTACATTCTCACTTGGAAATGTTTGGTATAGTCAATAATTATGATTAGGAAGTGTAAAATGGTTTCTTTAGTTAAGTTTCCTACCAGATTGGTAGATCTCCATATCTTTAAAATGTTATGTCCAAAGTGTTTGTACCAACATTTCTAAAATATTAAATATCAATCTTAAGATAACGTAAGACAAGAACCAGTGAATAGTCCCTGTTGAAGGAAAAGTCATGAATCTCAAATTGGATATTGATTACATGTATATTTATATCTTCACCCAAATCATGCTCACCCTTTAAGTCCGTGGACAGTAGTTAGTGTCCTTGATCCAAACAAATGACTGTTACTGCTGATGGAAACACTTAGTAGCACTCAGGCTCACTGCAGCTCAGGAGGACTTAAATGACCACCTGCTAAATGGGAGCTAGTAGATGGCTCCACAGAGAAGTGCAGCTGTGAGAGGGAACACACTGCTGCTCTACAGCACCTGTCACACACTGTCTCTGACTTGAAATATGCACTCACATCTCTTACATACACGCAGAGTTTCATAGCTATACTACATGTAAATATACACACTGACAGGGATTCATAAGCTATGACTGTGTGTGTGTGTGTGTGTGTGTTATGACTTCATTGTTACTCTACATAGACATCCTGCTGCAAACCAACAACATATTTAATTAAATAATTAAGCATTTTATTGACTGAATGCAAAGTGCTTTACATACACATAAGTAATTCCGAGTAAATGATCAGTTTATTTACTATTGCAGGCTTTCTGCCTCCTTAGCCTCATTTACTGCATCGTACCCCTAATGAGGCTGATGATAAATCTCAGGTTAATGAGCCATAATGATTGTAGATTAGCATAAATTGATACATTAGCATCGTTCTCTAGCAGCCTCTTAAACTCTTAAACACGGCTTCTCCAGATGAAAAGTCAGCATATACTGTATACAGCTTCTTTTGACGATCTGCTATATGTCGAGTACAAGAAAACACACATAATTATCCATAAAAATAGTTATTTAGAATTCACCTTGTGCGCTACAGGGAGTGTGAACAATACCAGTCGACTGAATGCCATAGTCCAAATGAAGTGATTTATTGAAGTTAGATTATTGAGGTGAATGTTGGAATTTCAGATAGCGATGAGCTAAACAAATACAGGAGTAACCCACAAACACCTTTACATGAAAGCCTTTTCAGCAGTTACTGACAGTTCCAATTTTAGCATAAAGAAAATGCTGAATATTATACAGCACAATACAGTATGAATCATTGGTTGATTTGAATGTTTTTGCTCAGTTCAATGATTTGTGATGTCCACCTCTTAGTTAGAGACTATCCTAGATTCAGTATGGCTAAATGAGCTATGAGCTAAAGCTCATGGTCATGCTGACTGGTTAAGGGGTTGCATACCATTATATCAGTTGAGATGCTTATTTTTATTTCATAGACTTCTGATTTTAAACTGTGTATGTAAAATACACAAATACAGTAAGGTGAATAAAATAAGTGTGAGCGTCCTGTGGATTACACTCATCATCAATAAGCAACCAAACTTAAGAAGGTAAAAATACACAATTTATTCAACAAAGCTCAGCTAAAAACTAAACAACAATGAAAACCTACATAGGCGGTAAAACGCAATAAAACTATGGTAAATAACTAGTAACAACAGAAAACTTTAAGAAAGGTTAAAATCTAAAAATATAATCAAATATGTTTAGTAAATGACAATGCTAGTGGGCGTGCTGTGCTTGAGTCCTCATGATCCTGGTGTCCTGGTCAGTCTGCAGCTCCTTTAATTCTTCTGCTCGTTGGCGGCCACCTTAGCACACACAGACATGCACCTATAGTCTGTGTGGGCGGTGGCTCCTCGCTGGCTGCTCACGGGATGTGGCTGCTGTTCACTCACCATAAAACCCATGCTTAAAAACACAAGTTCAAATATAAAAGCATGCACATCTAAAAGTCCTATTAAAACAGCACACTAATAAGAAAACATGCATTCAGATTTCCACACCAACATAATCAAAAATCCTCCCATCTGACACGTATTACTAACTGTTAGCTACAGTAATGAGACATATATGGTTCACCTCCCCTGATGCGTATATGATGCTATACTGTTACTGTGCTGATGAGATATTACTGGAAAGTGATCTGTCGTTGATGCTAAGAGATGAGGTTTGTGGAGGCCTGTCAAGTTTGCTCTCCTGCGTGAATCAGACCTGCCATCGTTCTAACTGCCACGCTGCATGAAAGAAGCACAAGTCGTGAGGTATGGAATCAAAACATAATCCAGGTATGCTGACCAGTGGAAATCATACGTTGATCACAAAGCTGGTGCAGTAGATACATGGAAGAAGGTCACATACATAATCTGTCTTCCTCTCTCTTGAACACATCCACACACACATTACTGATGCACCCAATCTGCTTTACATAAAATTAGCATTGAACTTTTCTATTCAACTGAAACCCAGCTGGTTCCAATTTTGCTGGCCTCTCCACAAAGGGATTCATTATATATGAGCAGTGATCTTGTGCCCGTCCCTTCTGAGATGATCACTTTTCTGTTAAAGAGTTTTGGGTGATTAGCCAACTGTAAACTGTCTGCCTGAGACGCTGACCTCGTGGCACTCAGCTCACACTCAGCTCCATACTTCAGTAGACTAATTAGCCAGCATATTTCTGAAGATTCAAATGGTGACAGTCGGCGTCCACTTGGCACAGCATGTGGCTGCACTGCTGTTTGGTCCAACACAGCACCGTGAAAGTAAAACGCCAACAAGCATGACGTGTCACTTTCGGGTGTGAATGTGTTTGCCGTTGCCAGTTAACCAGCCTTCTACCCGAACTAACACTGATGATGAGGGTGGATCAGGGTGTTTCATCCAAGAATTAGCTATTTTTCAATTTAAGTATTAAAGTATGTTACGGCCTCTGCACCTCTTAGCACCCCCACCAATGTGCATATACATTCTCCAGAGTTCATGTTATTACATTGTGGTGGCTGTTGTGTAACATGGCCAGATGTGGGAGGAACATTTGCACATTAGTGGAACCAGATCCACAGATGTATAGTTTATATTGATAAAGAATATTTGACTTTCTTCAGAATGTGAGTAGTGAATGTGATTTTTGTTCGAGCGTCCTCACCGTCACTTCCCAGTTCATCATCAAATGAATGGTCATGACATTTTTGCAGACATTCATGGCTCCTAGAGAATGACTCTTACGGTTTTTCATTTCACCTCTACAAGAATGGCCTTCCTGACTCCACGTGGAGTTCATACCACCTGTCTTCCCTGTGGTGAATATGAACATTTAAGGAGTGGCCCTTTGCAAATGGGCTGCTGAGACTTATCCTGAGGAGATGGAACTTCTTTGATGTGCAATGCTTTTGTGAAGCTGTTCTGTAGTCTCTCTAACGTCCACACCTGCAGATTCTTCACTGCATTAAAGCACACACAGTCGCTATCTTTGTGTCTGGGCATTATGTCCGATATATGGACATTTTCTGAATTTGACAAAGGCCCAGTTTGGGGAGTCACATGTTATAAGTGCTTCCTTGCGGCGTTTGTTTCCATTTCTCCTCTCCATCTTCTCTTGTAAGCACCTTCTCAGCCCTGTCATGCAGGGTTTCATGTAGCGCAGAAACAGCTGCACCAGAGAATTAACTTTGGTTGGCTCCTAACCACACATCTTCATCACTCCTGTACATCTTTGTTAGCTCAGTTGGTAAGTTATTGCATTAGCATGCGAAAGACCTGGGTTTGAGACGAGGCTGGTAAAAGCAAATTTAAATCTTTTGTATTTAGTTATTTCTGGGTGACTTCATTCACATTTTCAAACTCAAATTGTCCCAATTATAATAACTTTGTTTTAAAACTGCATTTGTAAGTCACCTTTGCTCCCAATCTTTCCTATATCATCAAATTAAGCAGTTTTTGAAATCGTTTGGGCATTTCTGCTCTTTACATAAATATGTTCATTATGTAAAAAACAAATTGTTGAATCTCATAAAACAAAAAACAGAGGATCCTATTTGAATCTTGTTTGAATCTTCAAGCATGTTTTCAATTTCAGTTTAAGAACCTACTATGATGCATTGCAACGGATTATTAAAGGGTTTAAATCTGTCATATCGATTCAAAACAGGGGCCCCCAAAATAATCTTGCAAAGGGCCCCCGCAGACCCAGAAACAGCCCTGGTGTTAGTCATAGAGGAAGAGTTTGGTGATCATTCTGCTCTTTCCCATTGACTTGACTTGTGCAGAGAGGGGTGACAGGTGCTACCACCCTGAACTACAGTTAGAAGAGCATATTATCTGCTAGCAATGCTAACTTCGTTATCATGTTTGTTATTGTCTGTTTAAGTTAAATGTAAAGTCATCCACTTTTTGTGAAGAATTGTATCTTTTTATAACATATCACAAAGCCTTTCTCTGAATATTTTTATACACACTAAAATCTTCATTGAACTGTTTCTCAGTGACTGTCATGAAAAGAAGCTATTGTTAAGCATTAATGACAGAATATAATTTACGTCTTATAGTAAATTTAACAGACTTTCATGCATTCAGCACATGAAGACTAAAATGATCCTCCTCCTTTAAAATCACTTTTAGAATTCAGAAAGAATAACGCTTAACAAAGGCCATTGTTTCCCCGCTGTGCTTTTCTTGGCACATTTCCTGTAAAAGAAACACCACCCCTTAAAAACACTGGGAATTTAAAGAAACAAGTTCACAAGGGAATTTGTGAGGGTTTTAAATTCTTGTACCCTTTTTCAAAATCTGCCTCACTGGAAAATCTTCTCAAGGAGGAATTTTAAAATGTTTGTATCAAGAAATTAAATTAAAAATGTAGACTCAGCACTCAGACCACGAGAACATTAATAACATACATAATGAACAACAGATAAATGGGTGTTCCATCATAGCTCCCAACAGACCTTAAGCTATTAAACGTATTATATTAACAGCAGCTCAAAATGGCTATAAATGTTTTTGAACCTTACTTGTGTCTCATCCTCATGTTGAAATGCAGCCAGCAGTTATTAGTTATAGTACATATTACCATTATCAAAGAAAGACACTATAATATGCCCCTTTAAACGTCTGAGGGTGCAGTAATATATACAGTATGTGAGGCTTTAGCTAGAATGATAATATTAGCATGCTGCTGAACAAAATAGAGTACCTAAAACATGTACTGCTCTCCCTCATGAACTGGTAGTGACCAAAACAGGAATAAAAGGAGTTTAGATTATTCCTCAGCTGGTATGTTTTTGTCTAATAATCAGTAAATCCTACAGGCATCCCATCTATGAGCCACAGCTTTTTTAGTGTGTGATATGTTCTTTTAGGCTCCATTATATTAAACATCCACATTGAAAATAATTTTCACTCAGCAGCCTTCTGCTCAGTAAACATCAAATTCAATTTATGGCACTTTTATATGAACCCCAGGGTTAGTGGTTTGCGATAACCTTGTTGTCACTAACCCTAACCTTGAATGTCATGTTTTTGATCTGCTCCGGACTAGTGAATCTCAACCCAGCAGCAGCAATAACATTTGCACGTCCTCTCCTGGTAATATGGCAGGTAACTAATCAACTAACATTGCATATTATGTTGGCGCGATTTGCCTTATTGTAAAACCTGCTATCACTGTGCATTAGACGACCATGACGAGAGAGACAGACGGAGTCTGGCTCAGATGCTGGCAGTTCTCGCTGCAGTCTGTAGCTTCTCCTTTCACAGAGGCAGGGAAAGTAAAATGACACAGGCCAGGATAGATGAATGTCACCAAGCACTCATGCTACTCCTGAATTTCTATCTTGTTCAAAGATAAGATGTAAAACAAAGTTATAAGCTGTGAAGTACAGAAAGCTGTGAAGTCTGTACTTCACAGACTGTGAAGTACAGAAAATATGCTTAACCCTTTGAAACCCATCGTGACGCTACAGCGTTTTCAAATCACTGCAACTCTTTAACCATTTGCACGATCAAAAAAATCTGTTACCTTCACAATTTTGTATACACGTACATTTACTTTAATTCCGTTTTTTGTTGCTGTCTGTTATTACACCTGGTTATGACACTTACAGCATACAGTCGCCCAAGCACTATCAGAAGTTGAAAGAAGTAATACAAGCGCATACTCACAGCAGATGTAAACTCATGTGACACTGAATGTAACAGATAAACGAGACCCCCCCCCCCAAAAAAAATTCAGGCACGAGGCACTTTACAGTATAAGGTTTAAGACCTTACAAAAATAGATGAATACAAAATAATATGGAAAACCCAACAACCAGTAAAGTGTGCTCTGTACTTGATCTCCAGATGTAGTAATAAAGCAGTGTGTTTAACAGTTTCTGACTTTTACCTCGGGCCCACCACTGAAAAGAAGCAAGGAGATTGCTGCATCGACACAACCTGTGTTTTTCTTTTTTTTAAAAAGAACCAATAGGAGAATTGAAGAAGAATTGAAATGTTAAACAAAACTGAAAATAGAATCAGAATTGTAAAAATCTTATCAATTCTCATGCCTAGTCAACCCCTTGTAGGATGACTGTCAGCCATTTTTTCCTACTATACAGTGCAGTCACCATGGGAACTGCTTACATGAATACCATCTGTATAATTACCTCCTCTACCCCACCTCACATGCTCCGGCTATAAAGAGGGAAAGACAAGAGCAACCCAGCAGGAATAGGAAGAGGATGGAGGAGAGAAAAAGACAGGGCCCTGGGGGTCCCTTTACATCTCTCACTCATTATGACACTGATGGAAAAGAAAAAGAAAGCTTTAAGGATTAAACACAGTGAGAAAGTGACAATGAGTCAAGGACAAATGGAGACAACGCAGAGGAAAAGAGATGAAGAAATTCAAAAGTTAAGAAAAGCAATAGAGGAGGGTAAGACATGCATCACAAACAGATGGAACATGAAAGCAATGTATTTCCAACAATCATACATAACAACAACATAAACATACAGTGTTTCTCCCCAATCTGGCAAAGGAATGAAGGAATGAAGAATTTTTGATGTGTCATGATTCTGAGGTGGGCTGGAAAATTATTACTGTATTTATAGGGCTATAACCAACACACTCTTGTGTCACCAAAATCAAGATTTAGGTCTGCGTGGTTATAAATTTAGACAGTGGTCAAATGTCTTAAGCTTCTTAAGATCCAGTCTGAGACAAGGACAATCCTGCCTTTCAACTGACCTTTCCAATGTCAGAGAAAATAATGACGGAGAGATTAAAAATGTGACAATAAGCAAACATGATGACTGATGATTGGTAAAAAGAAAGGAAGGGATTAGTTATTTCCAAATATTTTGATTACAAAATTAAAAACAAATTAGAATGTCTTGGTATTTTCATCATCAGTATTCAAGGATGACCTGTATTATTTTCCCAAAGTCTTTTCAGATCATTCAAGGCTGAAAGGCTGTTGCTGTTTGGAGAATGAGAATGGTGTAAAATTGTGAAAACGTGACAGATTTCAGTCTCTTCAAGAATTCAAGAAAGCAACCATGGACTCAGCTGTCAAATCCCACTCAAACATTAGACAAATGACAAGTATGGGTGTCTGTTTCCTATGAGGAATGGTAACTTTCAAATTCAGCAAAGACGAACAACAATTACCTACCAGTCATCTCTAGACTTAAACTTGTACATTCTGCTTTATTCTTTTGCAAATCAGCCATGTTAAAGCTATAGTTTATAACTTTTTTGTTTTAGAAATATTCCCAAAATATCAAACATATATCATATCTTGCTATGTAAAGTGCCTTGAAATGACCTTTGTTATGATTTGGTACTATACAAATAAAGATGAATTCAATAGGTTTCTTTGACCTCATCGAAACATGTCAAAAGCAGTAAATGTCAAATGGAAAGCAATGGTGAAGGCAGTTCTTCTGACTATAGGACTGATATAGCATTTAATGCACTTTGATAAGCCATTATAGAAAGAGTTGAATACTATAGCATCAGAAAATGTGTACTGAAGCATACTTATTACCTTCTGAGGCTGTAACAATGTTTGACACTGCTGCATTAAAAAAATATTTATATTACAACAATGAATGTAACAAGTAAAATGTTTACCACGTTGGCTACTGTAGTTTAATATGTCAGCAGACATTTAGTATTATTTCTATGCTAAATATTTTTAATGCGGCGAGTACCTGATCTAAAATACAAGTACTGAGTTTAAATATTTGCTTAAGAACACTAGATGTAAAGTCTAGATCACGTATGAATCAAGCCTAAGGTCAATTTACTAGTTGTGGAGATTTATCAGTAAAATAAAGAAGGGACAACTATATAAAGGCAAAATACGACAAAATTAATTAAAGGTTTGTGGAAATAGATAACCATTCCAAAAGGCAAAGGCATCAGTATAGACTCAAGAAACCTTGAGCAAAAGGAGAGGTTGTTAGAAAGACAACATAAGAGAAGACACTGAACAGAGGTGGAGAGAATCCCGAAAGGTTTTCCTTCTGGTCTTTGCAGAACGAGCTCACATAGCATGTGACATTACAACATGGTTTGGGTGTGCAATTACTCTACTGCTGACATATCTGGCACAGAAAGTGAAGGAAGTGTCACTGCAGCGTGAGTCGTACGTACAGGTTGTGAGTAATAAGAACCCAAATAGAATGTGGACCTGAGAAGGGTGACACACAGAGGGTGGCACAATATAACTTAAACCAAAAATAATTTAGATTTATAATTATGCAACATGATTGCTTAGTAACCTTTCATATTGTGTTCATAAAAACACAAGTAGTAAAACCTCAATTTATAAAATGTATACTAAAATAAGTATAGGTTAGTTTCATTAATTGAGATGCTAAGCTAACAAATTCTGAGTATAAATGAGTATATATTTTGCTGCACAAATCCAAACCTCTTAATAATCAAAAACTAAAAATCGGTTTTAAAGCCAAACAGAAAACTCTTTGCCTCCAATTGAAGACGACCTACACAATCTGAGAAAAACATTATTTAGTCCGTGAGGCAACTTAGACAGCACATTATACCACAGCATATATAATATGCTATAATCACAGCTATAGCTCATGATATACTATTATTGTAATTTGTAGTGTATTATGTAGTATGTATATACTTGAAATATACTTACTAATACTAACAAGTACACTAATAGTATATTTGTAATATTGTAGTATAAAGCAACATGATGTAGAGTCAGTGGGTAGAACTTACGTCAAAATGTAACACAACATCTTAATTAACAGATTAAAAGTGAATATGGATGGGCAGTCTTAAATATGATATTGTGAAGATTATGACCAATGCCATAACTACAGCTTACCCTACGGGACAGTGCAAACAAATATAAAGAAAACATGGCGTCTTGCATGCGATAAAGCTTTGCACTACGGTTTCCCATAAGGGACAGAAAAACTGACAAAGCTAACTTCGAAATACAAAACATTGTACACTTAGTGGCCCCTTTGAATTACTGCCTTACATCTATATCAAAGTGTATGATGCATCACGGTGGATTCATATTTCAATGGTCCTGGAATGACAACTACACTGTTGTGGTACTGTGGTGAAAAACACTGTGCTGCTCTGCTACTAGGGGTTGAGGGAAAAATCAACACAGCAAAGTATCACGATATATATCTCCAAGTATTGATTGTTAAATGATCATTGTACACAAATACATTTAACTTTATATTACAATAATAAAATCAATATTTTTTTTTTGTTTAGACCGTGGTGAGGTCAGTAGAGGTGAATGTCATCTCGTGGGATGAGGAAAAAGAGATCAGGAAAGCGCTGTCCACATTTGAGTCAAACGTCTGGAGGTATTGGTATGTGATGCCATTGCAACCTTTTTATGCTAACACAGCTGTATCCTGTCTCTACAGAGGCAGGAAGCAACAAGTCAAGAAAAGTTTGAGAGTTTGAGTACAGCAGAGAGAGTTGTATTAGCTTCAAATGCATGGACATCACAAGCTGTGGATTCATATGTGACTAGAACAGCTCAATATGTTACAGAGGCTTGGTTCTGCGGAATCGAGCATTACATGAAAGTCACACTGGAGTGAACTTTGCAGAGCTCCTGAAAACTGCAGCACAGAAATGGGGGATTGCTGATAAAAATCTGGTGGTTGTCACCGACAATGCTTCTACCATGACCATTGCCATTCTGCTAGTGGGATCCCTGCATGTGAGGTGTTTCCCTCACATGCTCCGGCAGTTCCTTGAACAGCAGCCTGCCATTTGTGCAGCGCTGCTGTCTCCTGAAGTGAGACGGAGTAGCACATGGGCCTTTACCTTGATGGACAGAAAAAAAGTGAATGTCAGAATATATAATGCCACAAAACGTAGCTTACTGTGGAGACAGGATACAGCTGTGAGTGAAAAGGTTGTAATGATATCACATACACCAATCTCTTTCCTTGCTTTAAGTAGTACTAAGTATAAGCCAAATGTACTTAAATTCTTTATACTCGTCAGTCTACTGCGTCTGTGGTTAAGTGGCCGGTAGTTAAGGCCGCCTGTGGCTACGGACTCCCTTCACCCTGTCTCCCCCAGCCTAAGGCCCGTCAGGGATAGAAGCACCCAGAAATAACGGGAGACAGGACGGAGAACAGGCCGACAGGATGGAGAACAGATGGACCGGGAAAACAAGACTCCACCAGAACACAGGGGAGCGCGAGACAGCACAGGAGGGTTCACGCACGCTGGGAAGAGGACGTGTTTGGACACAGAGAGCAGACCGGCGTGGCAGCAGAGAGTGGTGGCGATCAATGAGAGAGGAAGCTACCAACGGCCACAGAGAGCGGAGAGGACTGCAATAGGCTCCGGGACTCAACGCCTAAATACACATAAGTGAATGGACGTGTCCTAACGCTGTGTCCTCTGGTCTCGTGCGATTGCTCGAGTGTGTGTAATAACTGACTAAGGAGTCATTTTGGTTCTCCTCCACCAGTTCACCGGAACGAGCGTGGCGGAGGCTCGACGCCATTGGAGGGAGAACCAGAGCGACGGAGTGACCACGTGTTGGGCAGTCGACTGAACAGTCAACGAGAAGAGTCAACTAGGAAGCTGTGAATCGACCAGGACATAGGACATAGAGTACTATGTGGCAACTTTTAGTGTTTTTAATCCAACAATCGTTTATTTGTATTTTCTGATTTTTAACGCCTGCTATAGCATTTGTTTTATTTGTTATAGTTTTATTGTATTTTATCATCTATTTAGTTTTCATTGTTTGTATAGCTTTGTTGACCTTTTAATAATAAATTGTGCACCTTTTATTTTTACCTGTGGTAGTGTTTGCTAGTGTGGAAAGTAAGAGTATTTACACTTATATCTACCGTTACACGGTATCACCCATTCTCTTACACTTGTAAAAGTATACATACAAAGATGGGCCAAATAGACTATGTATACTTTTCTAAGGAGAGTGTACTAAGGTATACTCAGCTTATAAAAGAAATAGGAATAGGATGAAAGTGTGGATGTAGGAGATGAGAAAGTAAGAGGAGAGAGAAGGAGCCTACAAAGTGGCTATTAAACTCCATCAAATTGGTCATTAGTGTAATCAGGGGGAAAGCATTGCAGGAGCGCGCTCCATTAGGGGGAATGGTGATTCTCTGTGTCACTCTTAATTTTTCCCCTCTTTGTCCCTTCGCCTCTCATCGTTTCTTCTCAGATTCCTCTGATGTGATTGGACAGCCCTCTGTCTTTTGTTGCACTGCTTCCAAACATATTCACACTAACCGTGTGTTTAAGTGTTTTCAATTCATTTCACGTTTTGACGCGACACTGTGTGTAAAGTTGGATTCAAGTTGCAAAATTCATTCATACAGACTTTACCAAGGCCAACTTGAAGACTGTTTTCCCAAAACTTTATGTATAGTGCTCTACTAGAGGGGAAAACACTCTGGACCCTGTTCACTCCAACAGTCCTCCCCTTCTGCTTTCCCCAACCTACACCCCCCTCCGAAACAGTGAGAGCCCACCGAGAGCTGGAAACACTCAAAAGAATGGCACTGGACTATAACATCTGCATCACAAATGTGACTGTGGACTGAAATATCCAGGTTTTCCCAACCCAGAAACTCTGGATGACTCGATATGTTCGTACACTCTGGTCACGTGACAGAGCTCTGTACAGACAGAGCCCAAGCTGCTCTGAAAGTGGAATTTAGAGGAGCATAGAGTTCCACCTGTCCAGCCACAATAGAGTGGATGTGTGGCAGGGAATACAGAACATCCCAAACTACAGAGGCTGTGATGCGGCAACAGGGGAGATAAACTGCTTCTTTAATCATCACAACAGCAGCACTCACCTGCTCCAGCCCTGCTCTCAACCACACCAGGGTTCCTGCACCACTCCACTCACTGTAAAGGAGCACAATGTCATACAAGTGCTCCAGGCAGGAAACCCCAAGAAGGCTTCCGTCCCAGATAGAGTACCAGGTAGCATGCTCAGAGCGCGTGTCTGCACTTGAGGAGCTGTGTATAATGAGAATAAAAGACATTCTAATAAATATTTATTCAAATATGTAGAATAATAAAAAGACTCATCTGGAATCTGATTGATCAGCAGTTGCAATGACAGGTGATTACTTCCAATAGAAAATGTGTGACTAGTCACATCCAGTGCCAAAATAAATATTTCCAATCACATGTCACCACACGATTAAGCATAACACTCCCAAAGTCACTCTGAAGATTTCCTACTGACTCTCTGTCCATATATTTTGACAAGTTCAGTCCCTCATTAAGGCTAATGAATGTTCCACAAACAGTAAAGAGTAATGTCAGTGTTAGTGGTGATACAGCAGGCTGAGGGGTTTTAATTAAATTATTTTTAAAAGTGAAAAAAAAGCTTTTAATAGATGTTTTTTCAGGCTGTACAAAAATCTTTACATTTTTTAAAAATATTTTATAATGTCCCCATCTCTGTAGTTTCTCCTTTTTTAAAGGCACTTATCTTTTAAAGACTTCTCGACCTGTTAAAGTGGACCCCTGCACTCTTTCCAACTTCTTCTGTATTCCCCTTTTCTCTAATAAACTATGAACATTTATTTTCTCCTCAATCACTTGCGCTTGTATATCACTGATCTTCCCTGTAGACTTGAGCCAAACAGAGCAAATCCTTCCAGAGAAGGGTTTGATGATGGAACAAATAAGGCAGCCACTAGAGAAATGCCTTGTGGCCTCCGCTGGGCGAGATTAGCAACTGGAAGGGCTACTTCTCACCCTTAAAGTCTAGTTTGGCAACTTTTCAAATGAGATGAATTTAATCTGCGGCTTCTTGTTCTCAGGACTGAAAGGAGAGGATGGGAATTGGATCGGAGCCCAGAGTCTTTAGAAGTCATCACCTCATGAAGAAAGCAACAAAGCAAGCTGATTTTGTCCTTTTTAAGGACTTAATCTCTGGACAGTGAGGAAATTATCCTTCAGGTTTCTACAAAGAAGGAATTTAAAGGAACACATTCTGTGCATTGTAAGCATTATGTTTTCCAGAGTGATAATAGGAATATTATTAATACTGTGATAATAGCAAACTGTTGTTTTTCCAGATTTCCTGATTCGTTGTGACCACAAAGCTTGAATGGGTCCAGCAGGCTCAGCCAACGAAGGTCCTGGCAAACACAATGAATGTTTTCAGCTACCTGCAACTGTGTGGGGGACATCTTCAGAGTTCAATAGGCAACACTTGAATTTGGTAAACTTGTTGCAAGGTCAACCAGCAAACAAGGATTCAATGGGAATTGAATTCCAGGGTTACCAAAGAGTAACCATATGAACACAATTGTGTCCATGAAGCATGTATAATCTTACAAAGTAGTCTGGATTATTTTTGTCTTGAAATGTATTGTATTGGACTTTTTCATTAGTACATCTGTGTCGCCTTTCTCTGACCTCATGCACTTAATAGAAACTTTAAATAGAAGAGCACAGGAAACCTGCCCAAGAGATTTTGAATATGTCTGATGTTTTATACAATACACTGTTCAATGTAATATAATTGTGACCTAATCATACTTGGATAGACAAAACTTAGATTAAATCAGCACTAGAGACTGTCATCCCAGAATTATTATTATTTATAGTTATTTACAATGCATTAAAATGAGAGAGGTTCCCCTTTCAATTAAACAAAAGCAGGGCAAACAACGTAGCTGCTGTGGTGATGAGCAAGAAATTCCTACAAAGAAATAAACCAAAAATATGGCCCACATAACTGACTCGATAAAAGACACAATGCAATGGTGCTAACCCTGAGAACTTTACAAACATTTAGTAGGATGTGCTGTGAAAATAACACATAACAGTGGCGAACCAGACCACAATCCACCCCCTTCAGTCAGAAACATGCGACTGGACCAAGAATACTATACAACATCACTGTGAGGCTCAATCATACCTTATTTAAGGCATAACTAAACAATTACTGCAAGGTTTAGTGTCAGACCAACATGAAGACACGAACAAAAAACTCATTTTACACTATAAAAAATATACATTTGATGGTTCCACAGGTTAAATACCAAAATGGGTCAGTTTAAAGAGCTATCTAAACCAAACTGCCTTACCCTCTACATAATGTTGCAATATCTAAAACATACATTATAGAGTTACAGTGTATTATAAACAGATAATTTCCCTAAGTGGAAACAGTATATCAGTGCAGCTCAGTGTCTTCTTGTAATAAGTATACTTAATACTTAATCTATGTAGTTCATTGATTTCCCAGGTCAAATTATGAAATGGAAGCACAGTGAAGAAACAACCTGGTCTGGCATTGGTGGGACATCAAGGCATGCAACGCCTTCTCAGCTGGCCTATTCAGAATCAGAAAATATGTCTTTATATGTTTTATATGTCAGGTGGCTGTGTCATTACCCGTGTCATCATCTCAGATCGTAAACCTGGAATTTGGTTTTCATACCATCTTTGTTATCTTGTTTCACATACCTCTGTTCGTTTAGGCCATTATTTAAGTAACTGATATTTTCATTTTTTTTATATTTACTGTTTATGTTAACTGTTTATGAAGCTTCAGCTTTGTCACTGAATCCTGGACATTGGTCTCTAGAATCTGCTGATATTGAGTATAATCCATGCGTCCCTTAGCTTTGACAAGATTCCCAGTCCCTGCACTGGCCACACAGCCCCACAGCATAATGGAGCCACCACCATGTTTTACTGTAGGTAGCAGGTGTTTTTCTTGGAATGCTGTGTTCTTTTTCCTTCATGCATAACAAACATGTATGCATTTTAGTATGTCTCAGCTAAACCTGCTAGTTTCATACAGAAAAGCCTTTGGTTTAGCAAGGTTATCTTCAGCACTCTAGTCATATGTAGTTAAACTGAATCTGTTTCAATAGTCAAGGTTAAATTCAAACTGATCTGATATTTGAGTCTTATTTTTTACTGTATGACAAAGAACAGCAGATAATAATTAGATTTGAGAAGCTGAAAACTGTGCAGTTGAGCTCTGCACAGGACCATTTTGTGTTTTAGTATGTCAAACACCCAAATGGATCACAATGGATCTGAAACAGCAGACACCTATCAATAAATCTAACTTGTATGCTCTATCCCGCCACTTTCATTAGTCTGTGTTGCTCTTTTTCTCTGATGCCACAATTCAGCACAAGAGAGCAGCTCCTATTGCCTCGGAGCTTGTACTATAGCTAGTGGTGTACAGACTTTAGTCAGTAAAGCTGCGGAGAAACACACCTTTTTAACACTATCCTGCATTAACATTCAAGTCATGTTAACTTCCCAGAATGACAAATAAACTGATCATTGTAAACAGCTGTTTGTTTACACGTGTCTGGTAATAAACTCATCAACTCAAAATATAAAATCTGTCCTGATGTGTGTTATGTGCTTTGGTTGTGAGTCATGTTTCCAAATCCAGCCCAGATCTGCTTCATGAACTCCAGCCTCCAGAGCCCGCTCGCGCCGTCGGACTCGCTGTGAGACACGTCAGCTGCAGGGAGCAGGTGTGGAGATCAGTGAAGTCGAACTGATCAGTTACAGCGACTCTAAACACTTTCATTTGCTAAGGCCAATCTTGAACAGCTTTTTTGTATCCATCCTTTGCAGAACATTTGTGTACATCGTAAAGATTCATTGACTAGTTGGCTCCTTCAAACAGGCCCTAGATGTGGGCAAAGGAGCCGGTTTGAACTAAGCTGGAAGCATCTGGGTCAAACCAGTTGTCAAGACCAAACCATATCTCTAATCAGCTGTGCAGCTGATAAGTGCATGCCAACCTTGACTTCTACTGTGTGGACAAGCTGAAGTAATGTGATCTACTTGCTGCAACCTGTGCAGTGAAACAGGTGCATACTATGAAAAGAATACGCTGTTACTTTAACCAGTCTAGCTTTCTATACTAGAAGTCTGGAAGTTCAATTCAGGACATGCTGCCGACTTAACTACTGGCAAGATCTACCAGTCCTGAAATACCCTCCGTACAAATCCAAAGTAGAGCAAACACTGGCCATGTATGTATGGGTGTTTTATGTATGTGTGAAACTAACTGTTCCTGTTACTTTTCAGGCTGATACAGCCTGGTGAGTGTTGTCAGCTCAAGGCTCTGGATGAAACAGAAAGAAGAGAATCACACACCTTCTGTGGCCCTTTATCACATTCTCAGACACATTTTATCACTGTGCATAAGAGTTACACAAATCTATAACTGAAGTGTTTGATGCTATTGTTCAGTGTGTTGCTGTTAGTTACACTGTTTCAACTGATGATCAGTTTGGTGATACTTTTGTACCCCTACCTAAAGAACCCAATTGTTATTATTCGGCACTGTTATTCAGCAGCTGTAAATTAGTTAACCTACTAAACTATCCATGCTAAGACGTGACCGTACTGTGGCTTAACTGTGTGTTGGGGAGAAGTCAGTCCAGTTCACACAACATAACCAAACCCTCTGAGTGTGAGTGCGATCACCAGTACACTCAGATCTGTCTCTACCAAACACTGGTACAAGCACACTTTCGTCGCAGATGTAGAGCAGTCTGACGACTTGTGTGGCAGCCTTGTTAAGATGATATAATGTTCACAGATCAGTGTGTCTTCCTGTTAGCGCTGGTGGTGGAGACTCAGAACACAACCTATGCACAATAAAACAATCATCAATTCCAGTAGGACTGTCCTGACAGCAGCTGCTTTCTCAGATATCAATCAGATTTACCACATAAAATGGATCCCATACGTTCATGTCATTTATTTTCACACTTTGACACCACAGTCAAACGCTACTGTCAGTTGAGATTGCTGGTCATTTTTCACATTGAGAAAACTTGTCTGATACGACTCCCTGCAAGACCTGTGCCTGGTAGCTCAATGGGTTAAGTGTCAGACTGGGATGCAGAAGGTTGTGGGTTTGAACCCCGTCTGACTCCTAATC
>JAUMHJ010000002.1:2489790-2551591 GCA_032361105.1 Microctenopoma lineatum | reverse complement strand
TCCCTGAGCCAGACACCCAGCGCTAGCTCCCTGTAAGTCGCTTTGGATAAAAGTAAAGACAGTCTCTATGAAACATTATGTATAAAACATCCATCTAAATGAGACACTTCTCTATCAATATGGCTTTTTAGGTTCTAAAGTGTCTCACTGCTTTCTACAGTCATCCTCCTGAACAGAACATGTTCTTTCATTGTGGATGCAGCCTTAAATGGATCCTTTCCTCTCTTGCAGTTTATCATCCATAACTTTGCTTCTCTAAGCATTTAGCCTTGAGACAGGCTCAAAGGATATGAACATAGAATTTAGGCGCCTCCAGTGACAAAAACCAAATCTTTTTTAGTGCTAAAATGCCATGCTGTACAAGATTATAGCTCATTTCATTGTAGTTTTAAAAGTGTTTCTGTTTAATTGGCTGCAATTAAACAAAACACTGAAAATGACAAAATTGCAGTAAGTATTTGAATGTAAATGCAGGAACAGGGACAACACAAAAAAGGACATTCTGACATTGTATTACAACTCACAGCGCACCCAAAACAAATTGAACTTTTAGTATGATTATTAAAGTTGAAGGGAACTCAGGTAGTTACACAAAGCCATCAGTGAACTCTGTTGCCTGAATTAATGTCCTCAGTGCATCAGTAACATGTGTTAATGTGTTTCCATTAGGAGACCAATATCAGCTCCCAGTGTGTCTGTCTGCTCTGCTGTCTGGCAACTGCTGAGAGGGAGAGAATAAAGGACAGATAAAGTGACAAAGAAAGACAGACACAACCAACGAAGGAGGGAGGGAAGAGGGAGTAAGACAGAATGAGGTGGGAGGATGTCTAGACAGATAGATAGAAGAAGACATGGGACACCCAGAGGCAGCAGGAAACCAACAGAAAGTGGACAAGAAAGGACAATGCATGACGTAGAATAAGAGAATGGGTAACTGAAAATGACTGAGGGACAGATAAAGACAAGGAAGGCAACAAGGATTGAGAGCAGGGGATGGAGAAACAGACAAACCAAGCAACACAGAGAATTAAAGAGCCACACAGGAGTTAGAGTGAGGGACTAATTTATTTAACAGGGTTGCCATGGTGAACAGCAACTATGATGAATGTGTGGGTTGATTATGTAACCGTTTGACTATAATTCACTCAGCTAACAGAGCATCATGACCAGTGATCCACAGGAAAGCCAAACATTACTGCCAAAGAAATATGGGATGGACACTGGCAAAGATCCATGTGTTGGCTACTGATCAATAAATCTACTATCTAAAGTGCCCAATATTTATTATATTAATTGCTAAAAACCTCTAAAGATATGCAATAAACTTGTCACTATGGGAATGTAGAAGATCCTGAAAGTGGTCTTACTTAAGCAGGCCTTGGACTTTGTTTCCAGTCCAACTCAGTCCTTGATTCATTCTCCAGCTCATGCCTGCAACCGATGATTTCACTCAGCATAGTACAGAACAGAAAAAGCATAATCTGGGTGAATCAGATCAGATGAAGGTCACATTAAATTACCACTGCAAACAGTACAGTCTGAAAGTTGTTCTTCGGCCGACCAAGACCACTTCTAAAAGGTCCTGGTGCAATTATTTTGGTCTAATAGCTAGAAAAGGTTTTACTGTTGGTTACTGTATTAACAAATACCAATGGAAAAATACCCTTAAAATGGCTCAATTCAATTTGGTTTAATGGGTTAGCATTAAGAAAGAAGTGGTTAGGGTTAAGGTTTGAGTTTGTCTCCAAAATATCAATATAAAAAAATCCCTGTGTGTGTGAATAAGTGGCACAGAAAACACAACTAAAATATGAATACTCCTTTTTTTCCTCTGATTGGATGATTGTGATGATTACATGTGATTGAAATCCACTTGCTGAAAAGGTTGCACACATTTTCCTGCACTAATAATAATAATGGCTCTTTTCTACCTCCTGGGTAAAAAACAAATGCACCTCCGAAATATTATAAATATGTTTATTTCAGTGTGATTATTCAGTTAATTAACCAAACCATGTGTATTAAAGTAAAAATTCTTACCCTTTTAACATTTAATCATTCTACATAGTGAAGCCTATAAAAGACTAAATTAAGAATGGGCACTGAGGTAAACCGAAGCTACCTAGCAAATAAGCTTACAAAGTTTCTCAACCACAGGAACCACACAGCGATACACTAAGATAAAGGCATAAAAGCTTCACCCTAATATTGTATTGGGACAAATTAGTTTGGCTAAATGCAATCTGTAAAGGGCGAAGATGGTTTGTGAAGTTCAGACCCAGATGATTTTATGCAGCTGGCCTGCAGGCACTGACCCAAGCCTTCTTCAGCTAAGAAATAAGTGTGGATATATTTCTGAGATTTTGGGTTGTCCTGGTAGAACTCCATCACCCCTGCAGCTTTGCCTGACGTGTTGCTGCTGAAACATGTTCATCTTCAGTGATGGAACCTGTGCAAGGACTCTTGGGGTAATTTGGCAGTAGAGAGACAGTTCAGTGTTAGTGTCATCTACTGCCAGTTCCTGAAAGCAAGGTGAAGGAATTTGACATTTTTTCTTTCCTTTCATGCACTTAAGACTTCTGAAAATGCTGTCCCACAGTTGTAGGTCAGAGAGTCTAACCAGTGATGTGGAGATAAAAGAAGAAGAAGAAAGGATTCTTTATGCTCCAGGATAATGGGACAGTGGGTGCTATGCATGTTATTATGAATGCTCAGAGCATGGATTTGTCCCTGATCAAGTCCACGGTAAAGTAGGCGCCTTCTTATAAAACATAACCCATCTATTGAGTGGGGGCCAAGTTGCATTCAGCACACAGCATTATTTTCCCTGCAGCAGATATGCATAGGTGGTCCCTCTACAACACAAGTGTCTCCAGTTTTAACATAAATGTAAGCACTTCCCCAGAACCTTGCTTGTGTAAGTGTGTGAGAGTGTAGCAGGTCGTTGTTAAAATGGAGAAATGATAACACAAAATAATGTAAGGTCACTGACAGTGATAAAAAAAGCCTGATTCTATGAAAACCAGATAAGATTATGTAGCAACAGAACTAAGTGATTACACTAAGTGTAGACAAATACAACTGGAAATATATTAGCAATTGCAAGTCATTCGTTCAGAGATGAAATAAAAAGTATTTATTAAGCTTGGATGTTATTGAAATCACTCACTATTCTGAATAATGCACATGAATATTAGTATATTACACAGAAAAGTATTGTGAGTGGAAGCAGTTTTAATATTAATAACGACGTAATCCTTTGTTCTGCTTAAGACATGACATTTTATGATTTACACTTTTTGATCTGAATAGTTCACTGAAATGTTCACATGGAACTTATATAAAGTGGGTTAAGTTTAAGACTGCAGGCAAACAAATGTGAGATGAAGAATGTACATCCCTGAATGAATCCCTTTTCACTTTGAACAGATTCCTTAATACCAACTTTCTAAGCTGCTAGCAAGACAAGGTTATACTGGATATCAAGATAAATAGAAAAACCAGGCTACACATCGATTGTAGTGAAAGTCTCTCAAGACATATTGTATTTTTATAGCTATATGTTCCAAAAGGTATCCTAATGTGATCACCTCCTGTGAACCAAACCTAAAAACAGCAATATATGCTTCTAAAAGGTTTTGGTTCACCATTCTGACCAATCAGATGCGGGGATGGTGGTGCAGTAGGTACGGCAGTCAGCAGTTGTCTAAGAACCTCAGGGCTGATGGTTCGCGTTCCAGTGCGTCCATAGTGCCAGTCCCAGGTATTTGCCACAATCTTTGCCAAATCGAACACGCTACAATGGTGATCACAATGCAGGGCATAGCATAGTGTAGCAGAGCTGGGCAAGAAAGGTTAGGCAGAACGGAACGAATTGATTTCAAGTTAGCGTTATCCTTATCTGCTAATTGTAGCGTCGACAGAAGGAGAAAAAACACCTAAAGAGTAAGAAAGGTGAATCGTTTATCTTGTAATGCAGCAGTGATACCTGGAGATATTAGAGTCATATTTAAATTAACAGCAGCATTTTTAGGAAAGATTTCTATAGGACTAGAAGCACGTGACGTTAACCGTTTCTAGTTCACCTTGACTGCTGGAGATCATAAAGAAATTCTGAACCTGAACAGTGATGCTCAGAGAAATTCTCACATGGCTTTAGACTCTTTTAAACATTAAAGTCTCTGATTTAAATGCACCTAATGGGTCATTAAACATGCAGTGTTGAGGAGAAAGTCACTTACATATCATTCCCAAAAATGCACACCCAAAGCATTTTGCCTTATTAATAGAGTCAGCTAAATTTCCATAATATCAACAAAGTGACCCCGCGGAATCAGAAAGAAGATTAAGTCATTAATCACCAAAATAACATAAAGCTTAGTTATGAAAAATACAGAAACAAGCAAAAGTCAAAGCCAAAATAAAAAAGCACAAAAAGGGTGAAAATATGTACAGGTGTGTGTAAGTGTGATCTAGGCATGCAATCACCATTTTGGTGGTTATTTGTTACATTCCTATATTTGAAATCCCAAAAAGCCTTAAGTGTTCAATATTCCTGTCTTACCACAGTAATCTGTTGTTTTTGGTCAGTAATTCCAATTCCTTTTTTTATTCCAATAGTTTTTTCTTATTTTTCCCAATAATTAGCTACTTGAAGGTATAATCCTCACAGTGATGCAAACGGGTCAAGTGAAAAAAGGCAAAACACAGTGGACAGTAGATTTACACCATCAAACCGTTATAGCATATACACTTATACAACTAATTATTTTACTTTACTTTATGTTGCAGACGCCTTTATCCCATTCTGAGCTACTACAAACTAAGAGCCCTGATAAGACCCAACTTGTCAAGAAGAAAAACATGCAAGGAATTGTCAAGTGCTAGAGAGTGTTTGTGCATCTCTGTGTGTGAGACTCATTTGAAATACTTTGAAAAACTAAGTAAACAAGGGAGTTTTCAAATGTTTTTTTCAAGGTGGTGATAGTCTGTTAGTGGAATAGAGCAGGGCAAGTCATTCCACCATCCAGGGACAACACAACATAGACACATTTCTCTTCTCATTCACATGTATATATATTCAAATGTATATTTCAATATACATATAGTGTTAAGACTCTGGCAAAGCCCAGCAGTTGTCCTGACTTTTCCTGAGTATATGCATAAGATGAAAGCAGCATTTCAGTTACAGAGCACATCTATGGTATCTCATTAAAATGGGTTGGGTTTGAGCTGAAAGTAATAATTTAGGCTATGACATATATATTTTTAGCACGGTGCCTCGTCTCCCTGTAGCAACACTACACATTTAAAACTGATGAAGAGTAAACTTTTATTATGGAAGCCACCTTTTACCAACTGTGTGAGCCTCAAGCAGACAACTTTCTCATCAAAATGTCAGTTTTAATGAAGCTATTGTCTTTATCGCAGATGTGAGCAAGCAGCAACTATTTTTGTCTCAAATAGCTGGTGGAAAAGCAGCATCCAAAATACTCCACCTTGCATAAATCCCTTCCATCAATCCTTCCACCCTTCTCTGTTTACTTCAACCCCTGAGGAAAGTAAGAGTCACAGAGCAAAAATGAAACACCGTCGCTGAAATACAGTTAAAATACACATAGGAAATGATTTCCACCAGCCCCGTGGTAATGATTTGTAAAATACCACCACTGCAGAGGTGTCAGTGGATAAAATGTGGCCATTTTTCTCCATTTGTGAAAAGTTTCTGTAGATAAAAAACCTAATTCTTAGGGCAATGGCGAATTCTTTTTGCTTCCCTGTAGTCAGTTCCTGCATCACCAGTCGCCTGTCGCCTGTTTAACTGCATATCTCACAGTAACAACACCATGCTGAAAACTGACATTGAGGCTCAATGAAAGCACCTTTGCCAAACTTTTTTCCAAGTCCCCTTTCTCTTACCTTCGCTCCGCACAAAGACTGAAAGAAAGACAAATGCACACAAATAAAAGCCCAGGAACAATGTCCTAGACAAAGCCCACTGTCGTCAACACAACTCACAAAACCTATATATCCCAAGCACATTTTCTTTCATCTCCCTCTGATTCCTGTATGGAAAAAGTTACCACTGTTCAACTCTCTTTTTCTCTTTCACAAGCAAGTCAGTGGCCCTGGAGCTTGAAGGATTCTTTGTAAAGATGGCTGCTTTTCATACTATGCTAGAGCGCTGTCAGTCATGTAACACGGACTACAAACTGCAATGTTAAATAAGCATTTCTGACATGAATAGCAACGAGTTCTAAATATACTCTTAGACACATTTTTGTCTTGCAGTCATACTTAAAAAAAAGAAAAAAGATTGGACACGGAGGGAAATGACTGGTGAGCACCTGCAGGTACAATCGTAAAATAATGAATCCAGCTTTTTACAGAGATTATCTAAAAACCCTATGAGTCTAGGGTCTCTAGATAATAAGGTCTAGTGGTGTTATTTAATTAATAAAGAGGAGGTGCGAGATATTTTTCTCATCTAAAAATGCAGATGTAAATGGCTATGGCTCTTCCTAAAATGCACCCTTAACCCTGAGCATACATTTCCTGGAACAACAGGCCCATTGGTCAGTTTATACATTTCATTTCTGGATTTGAACCCGAGTCTATTCATTCTCTCTCTTTATTTGTAGAGTAGGCTGATGACACACTAACCTTGTCTTTCATAGTTACATTCAGGGCACATTAGAATACTCCTCTAAACACTTACAGGAGGTGCAAGAATGATTATACATGACATCAAAGATTTATTAAAAAGGTCAAAAGCTAAAATAAAAAAACTACATGAAGACCTTCTTGATCCATTATAGGTTTGTTTAATACATTAAGAGTACACACACTTCCTGTAAAGACAGTGGAGGAACATTGTGTGTCGTGTTTGCCAACTGTTCCTCTTTCATAAACTACTGTGAATGATGAATGAAATTGGAAGTTAGAGTTTTGTGAAACTGGATTCCTTGAAAGCTTTTATTAAACAAATCCAGCATGTGCAATGAAGCTGAGCAAAAGCTAAAAGTTCATAGATTACATACATTTGGGTTAACATCAATCTGTTTTGTAGAAAAGGTAATAGGTATTTTTGATGCAGTGACCTTATCTGTTAAATGTGACGAACAATAAACAGTCAATAAAGTCATTTTAACATTGTTTCAAGACTTAAATAAATAAAGTGAAAACAAAAAGAGTGTCAACATAAGAAACAAGGTCGATGCTGAATGTTTAACATCAAATGCCATGATGAAACAGGCAGGATTTCAGAACGTTCCCGTTAAGCACACCTCAGATTAGAGCTTCAAGTAACATACACATCCAAACAGCGGCCTGGTAGCTCAATGGGTTAAGACTGGGATGCAGATTCGCAGGTTCGAATCCCCCGTCTGACTACTCGTCCATCCCCTACCAGGTGTCTCTGAGCCAGACACCCAGCGCTAGCTCCCTGTAAGTCGCTTTGGATAAAAGCGTCTGACAAGCATAGTAAAGTAAATCAGGCCACTAAGATCGAACGGCTACAGACATATACCAAAAAGAAGATAATTACTTGGCAGACAGCTGAAGACAGGAACAGCTGTCATTATACCACAGAAAGGCTGAACAAGATAACTGTAGAAGTCTTCATTACCAACAAGTAATCTATTTCTAACCATATACATGGAAAGACAAAAGGCTCTAAGTCACTAAGAGATTCTCGTGGATGTTTTTGGAGAACTGGATTTGATTCTGTTAATATATGCAGTTTATTAATTCCCACGAGGAACCTCTTGGGGACCGGTGAACGCGTAAGGTGCCAAGAGTTGAGGGGTCAGCGCCTTGTCAAAGGGTATTTCAACAAATACAAGGGACAGGGAGTGAAACTGCTGACGCTGCAGTTCATAAATGACAACAACAGCACACGGCCACTTAGTGCTACGTGCTATATGAAATGTATTGGATTACAACACAGAACCCAATCCACTATCAATGTTGCTCAGTTAAAAAAAAAAAGTTTTCCAGACTCTGCTTTTTTCTGGATCCTTCCAGACCGTCCAAATAAAAGTTATTTTGCAGTGTTTGTGATCAAAGCTTCTTGGGCCACATCTAGAAAGATCAAAGACCCACCCAAACCTCCCAGAAAGGCCCCCAGACATACTGTAGTTTAGTTTAACCATTCTGAATAAATAAACGCAAGCATGCCTCAAGAACGCACTCATGAGTCTCCTATGGAATGATCTTGTTGTTTTGTGCGTAGTTGTCTGTAGGTTATGTACTGTGTAAGGTAACACTTTACCAGTTACACTGACCATTTCTGTTCTATGTAGAATATTAAGTTAAATGTTCTTCACAGAGCCTTCGTTTCAGATAGCAACTCCATCTCTAATAGTGTTCCCTGGTGACTTTTACATGGCCCCACTATACAAATGTAATTAGGAGTTGTCTCTCGTGAGCCTCAGTAGGTCCTGACCCTAACTAGAGGATTTTCTGTGGAGGCTACAATACCGTTTTTATGTTATGTGAATGCAGTCGTAAAACTTAGGCTGCCTGAATAATGCGTTTTTCTTTTGAAATGCCTAGTTCAATAATAAATGGGGTTTTGACAGATAACATTACTCAACATCATTTAATCATGGGGCAGCAGCTAATGTGGGGCACAGGCACATATGGATCCACACAAACATTGCAATATGAAGCACATTTCAACAGTACCTTGAACCCAGTTTATTCAATATCCAACTTCATGGTCAACGTTAAGCCAACCTCAAGACTTAAGCTTAGTACTTAACAAATAATGCTAAAACCACGGCAGCTCAATGGGTGGCCTGGTAGCTCAGCATCCGACTGGGATGAAGTAGGTGTCAGGACCGGATTTCAATCCAGACTCCTAGCTCCCAGTGTCTCCCTGAGCAAGACACTCAGCACTAGCTCCCTGTAAGTCAGTTTGGATAAAAGTGTCTGCCAGGTAAAGGAAGAAAACACAGTCCTTACTGTGAGAACTCCCCACAAGAGTAGGTTTTTTCTTTATACTCGCATTCAGACGCTTTGTGTCATAGAAATAGTGCCGTGAATAGTGAACAATGTAATGCCCTATACCTTTCACTCTACAGGCTACTACTACTTTCAACACCACAGTAGTTGTGCAAGGGGTAGAAATAATATTACAAATACTGATGTGATTGATATCATTGTATTGTTTTATTTACATCTTCTCATGTTTAATTGTTAATGTCTAATGAGTCCACAACATTACCACAGAGGCTAATTCTTGCTCTGGGGTAATTCTACTATGAATGGGTTGACTTGCCACTGACAAAGCAGAAAACGTCAGTGCTGTTAGCAACTTCTTTGTATTACTGTAACTATGTATATTCCTACTACATTATCATCATCACACTTGGAAGTCTGTGGATACTTTCACAGGACAGTTCATTGTATCCATCAAGAATTTGCAAATTATTTACTTGGAAAACTTCAACAATTAGTCAATGAACTCAGTTCCAAAGAATTAAAAAGTGTAAGTAAAAGAAATCGAATGTAACACGGTATATTCTGTATGTATATAGAGTATCCAATATGCTGTGTGCTTATTGTCAGAAAACATTTGTTCTGCTAGTTCATGGGACTTGTCAAACCAGTCACACCAGGTTTTTGAAAGTGCTGAAAGTAATCTTTCCATCAGGCTTGTATAGTACTGCCAGACAGCAAGGTTTTATACAGAAAAGGCCCAGTGTGGCATTTCCTTTGGGTTTAGTGATTTCATGGACGGGGAGAACAAAATTGTTTAGCAAAGATTTTCCATGTCACACCACTGTCAGTGACAGCTGACATTTCAAACAATTTATAGGAAATTGTACAGAAAGCTACAATGCTTTTAAAGAGTGAAAGCGTATGAATCATACAATATTGCCAAGAAGACTATGCCATATGCACTCCATAAGACTATGTTTCAGTATCTTTATTACTAGTCTCCAGTGACATTGGCAATTCAAAAAAGAATTACTGGCCAGTTTTACACACAGTGAATGAATACATACTCCAGATGTATGAATACATATGCAGTAATGTGAATGTAGATATAAGGTTTATTATTGTAATATGTTTACTAGAAATGTGTGAATAAAGATTTATTATTATCAAAATCTGTACATACATTTTAAATACTGATTGATGATTTCATCCACAGGAGTTGGCCTAACAGCCACACTAAGTAACCAAGATGCACCAAGATCCAACAGTCATTCTAAGGTCTTCTACAGCGACAGGACAAACTTACCGAAGGAGGGACATCTAAGTAACACTCCACCAAACACATTTAAAGCATCGGACTCTGTGGTCTGATGACAAATAATTCAATTATTTTTTCTCCGTTTCAGTACTAAGCAGCTTTGAAGAAAACCTGGACCAGAATGCTGAGACTGGGGTGACGTTTCTCATTCAGACAAGCCAACACTGGAGTGGCTACACTGCTGGCTTGGCTCCTCCAGTCCAAGTTACAGTGTTTAAATAAAATGATTTTGTTTGTTTACATTTCAAATATAAAGCTGCAAAATATGCAAAAGGTGAAATTGTCTGAGCTTCGGAAACAATTGTATGCATCAGCATCATCAGGGAACTAGCATCAGCATCATTATTAGCTGAAATACATACCATAGATTTTAATTTAGTGTGGAAAGCATTGTTGATCTTTCATATTGAGGCAGCATTGTGCATTAAAAACAACAACTACTGCAGTATTGTTCTGTAGTATTTGTTAAGGTTTACCAATATGATGGTGACAGCCTTTTTTTCAAAGTCACTAAAGCCTTTTGTTCACAGTCATTTGAGTCCAAAAGAACTACAGTGAGGAATGTGTGCAGGCATGTTCAGTCAATGTTACTCACATATTTGAATCCTATTATGCCGGAGCCGTAAGCTGCAAGAAACACATACACACAAAAAAAGCTTCTGACTATTGTTATCGACTCAACAATGACAGCAACGGAATTATTCTCTCTTACAGAGGCCATGTGCTTTATCCCTCAAAGGGCATTTAGCAGCCTTTCAGCAATGCTTCCACCATGACTGCAGCACATCTGTTTAGAACCGACTGGAGAGAAGTCTTGGAGGAGCTTCTTCAGAAGCTAACACAGCAAACATCAGGTGTGACAGAACAACAGCGCAACATTCACCCCGCTCCCAAATCTGCATGCATCTGAGAGGGGAAGAGAAATGATTTTAAATGATTGTGCACAATTGAACACAGTCCCAGGGCTTCATGAAGTTGCTGAGCAAAGTCGTATCAGTCGTGATATCTGATAACATCAAGGCAACTTGAACCGCCTGGAGTTATAATGACCTGAGATACGCTTCCACCTTTTAGGTAATGAAACCATTTTGCTGTGACCACTACATCAAAAGCATTAGATGCATTACAGATCACTGCATGTTCTGAGAGGCAACCAATGTCATTTTGCATCCAAATAAATCTGCTCACACTGGAGTACTCTGAAAGCATAATTCTACCTTCCATGTATGATACCCAGATGGCTCTTTAGCCTGAGCGCTAGAAAAGTACTCAGGGAAAGTGGGCTGAGTTTTACTGATCCACTTCAAAGTATTATAGATACATCATTGCAATGTGAAACTTTTTGAGTACTGTATACTCATGGCATGATTTAAGATGGAGGTTCAGTATGTAAAAAACACAACTCAATGAATAACTGATAAAGATGCAACATGCAAAACATTGTCCTCTTGTAACAGCTACAGTTAAAATGGGTAATAAATATTATTTATTTTCAAATATAGGAAATTACTTTAAAGGAGACCATTTACAGATGATTCCTAGCACGTACATGAGTTGTAAATATATATCTTGGACAGCCTGACCTGCTTTTCAGCCTGATATTACCCTCTTCCTTTGGCTAGTGCTGCTGCAGTATATTATTAGCTATTAGATAAGTGTAAAATACACATACAACAAGTTCACATCACAGTTTGTTATTGGAAAACCTAAAACCAATCGGATCAGCATTCCTGTCAAAATTGTATTAAGTGTACTTCCATTGTTTAATGAAGGGACATATATGTCTATGTATGGGCCTTAACATAAAATGCATTAGCGAGAGAATCTATTTCTTCACGGAAGAATGGCCCAAAATTCCTCCTCAATGTTCTTCAGGTCTATTCAACAGCTTCAGGGAGTGCTTATCTGGTAAGTTATTGCTGCCAAAGGAGGTTCAGAGAATTATTAAATCCAGGCCGCACTTTGAATGTTTAACAGGTGAGTTCAATAAAGACATGAAAGACTGTGTTACTGCCTGTCTGTTGTGAAAGCTTTTATGACCAGTTCATGCAGGAATCCAATTTATTCCAAAGGAATCTTGTCACTTTTTTTGCAAAAACCCCACACACTCTCTATTTAGAAATTACTCATTTATTTTAGACTGCAGCTGATCTAACAGTGCAACAACAACAACTATAATCTGGCACATATAGCACATGTACACCTTTCAGTCCTCAGGGAAATCAATGCAAGCCAACTCTGTGCTGCAATTATGTTTGTGTGCTTGCAATGGTGGAGGATGAAGGGGCAAATGATTAAAAAGATGACAAATTGTGAATGAAGGGAGTGTGGGAATGGATAGGGGGCTATGAAGGTACATGTGGGCTGAAGGTAGGGGAACCGGAACCGGTGAGGTGCCCTAGCAAACAAATAGATGGGCAGAGAAAGAGAGCAGAAAGGGTTAAGTTAGACTACCTGGGAGTAAGACATGGATAACCTAGCAAGTGCAAGATGCTCAGGAAATGTCCATTATCTGCTGCTTTGCTGCTTCCCATTTTCATATGCACACACACACACACACACACACACACACACATATATATATATATATATATGTATATACTGTCTAACACTGTATATTGTTCTTTCCAATGTAAAAAAGTACTGGTGGCCTGATCGTGTACCTCTCACAGACTCTAAAAGATTAATAATACTTCTGTAACTGACATTTTATACACAATGACACTTTCTACACTTGATACATTTCACTTTTTTCCTTATCAACATTATAACATTATATCTAATCTTGTAAAAATAAGATTTCTGCAGTTTTTTGGTCAGAGTGTGTCTATCTCTCAGTGTGTCATTTTATCTTCACTGTATTGATTTTTTAACAATATTACTGCACAATGTATCTCCATTTATTTCTTAGATCAATAAAAACATTCGCTGTAGAAATACAATTGATATTCACCTTTTAATAATAGTGTTGAACCATCCCTCCTCCAACCATCTAGTGACTGTCCTGTAAAGCGTTCCAAGGGTGCTGCGAACTAACCCCAGCTGTCACATCATGAACAGATCGCCATACTGTGTTAGAGGAGTTGAACGCAGAAGTTGTGTGGTCTGTACCAGAACAACTAGAACATCCTACGTGGATTTAGACAGTTAGATATTTGTCTGTGACAGGACAGATAGGGTACGGTCAAGTGTGTTCCTGATCACCTTGGTGAGTGGTTTGAGTGATTGGTCGATGTGGTTAAGTTAGCGCTATCTAGTCAAACTGTTATATGTCTATGCTAGGGTCTGCAGAACTCCAGCACTGGTACAATGACATCATTTGGAAGTGCACAGCGTAATAACCACTCTGGCTAACAATAAAATAAATATTAAAAAAGGAGGAAAACCAGACTTTTTTTCCTAAAGCGACTGATTGCTCATGTTGGAGGGGGGACGAGCTAAAATCCAGTAGTTCATTTAGATACTTCAAACTATTATGTGTGCATTTTTAAATGACATCTATAATTACTGTATTCTGAATCCTATGCCATTACTATTTTCTAAGCGCCAAATAGAATGGAATAGAATCATTCTTCTTTCAGCTCAAATGATCTGTCTCTTCCAAAAACTCTAAATCTCTGATTTCAGCTGGAGCGATCACATTCATCTCCACTTTTGTAATGTTAAAACAAACTCCAAATCCATCTCATTGGGAAAAAATTGAAAATGAATTTTAGACTGCTAACATGCTAAGTGATGTACTTGCAAACGGAAGTAATTACACTAATATGTGACTCTTAAAAATCAAGGTGGTATTGAATTACTGATGTAGACTCTTCCTCATAACTGTTAATCAGCTCATTTCTTCAAGTGTGTTCTTGGTCTTTAAAAGCACCTATGGGTCAGCAACATGTACATGTTTCTTCTCCTCCTTATATTGATTTGAAATTGAATCCTCAGTGTTTGCCAGCTAATTAACCATAACTGCAACAATTACAGTAAGCCCCGAGCTGAAGGGCTATTGAGCTGCGAGTGCGGTAACAGGCCTGTGCAAATGTAATCCAATATTTGTTGTGTGAATATATAAGCATATCCAGGTCACAATGGGCCTGGGTGCTGCTGCAAAGAACCCAAATCTGGGTTTATAGTTGTGCATTTCAAATATGCACATACAATAAAATACACAAAAATACATAAAAACCTGCATAACAACAACTAATGCAATTGTTATGGAAGTCATGGTCTTACTTTCTTGCCCTGCTGTCTTGTTTAAAACACACACATCATCAAACACATACCTTAGAGCAGCTAAGATAGGGCAGCTTGTTGCTAAGGTAATATCATAACCAGGCCATGCAATGTTGCTTTCTAGAGCAAGGACAAATATTACTGACAGATGTGGTTTGTGTGTGTGTGCTGAAACAGGAAGGGCTCATCCCCATGAGTGGCCGTTAACGTGTTTGTCTGCTTGTCCAATCAATGTGTTTTTCTGGATAATATTCCACACTTTCCATGCAAATCGCAGAGGAAATGTAGAGAATAGCCTGAGTGACTTGCTTGCAGTAAAATGCTGGATTTCATTTACTGCGCTGTCAATGTGTCACTCATACCAGAAGGATTTCTTGAACTTAACTCAGCGACAGGTCACGTTCTAAGTCACTCACTCACTTAGCCAGACAGAAGGCACGCTTTTTGTTTTCAATAATGCTGCTTTATACATGTGTTTTCCAAAATATAAGCTTTTGAACAGGCTAAAAACTAAGCTGCTGTTTTGCCAATTCATTTCTCCTCTTACCCTTTCAAATTTTAAGTGGGTTTGAAATGAGTCTGAGGATTACACAACTTACTCAGCACATTGAAGGCTATGTAAACTTTGCATTCAAGTGTGAAAATGGGAAAAAATGAGAGCTTTAGATGCACCTTCATTAATATATTCATACACTATGGCTCTGAGCCAACTGTTACTGCCGCTCCACGCTCAACTGCAAAACCAAAGAATAGCTTTGTTAATAATCTCTGAGCACTTGGCAAGGCAATTTGAAACAGCAAGGCTTTGCAATCATCTTTACAAGGCACTTGAGTCCAACTTGTCAACAGAACAAAGCACTGAAGTACAGCATAGGACTTAATAAGTCTACACTAAAACCCAGAAAACTGTGAGGAGCATTCACGGGTTCTAGAAACTTTTAAGTCCTTACAGAGTCAGCTATTTTCACTTGCAGCTTTAGAATGAGGAAAATAAATACATAAAACATTAAAATACTCATATTTCAAAACCTATTATCAAAGGAACAGCACAATTTTCATTTTCGGTAATTTGACGAAATTAGACATTTGAGAAAGTTTTGTTCTGTCATTTCCCTCAAGCCACTCTCCTTTGCCTCTTGCCTCTCAACATTGAAGCAGAAGACTCACGAAACCTGGACATGAGCACAAATGTGTAGCTCAAACTGAAGCATTTTCATCTTGCATAGATCAATACTTGGTTCAGTTTAACTGCCCTGGGAAAATGAATAGATAATCCTGCCCTTTCATGTCATTACATAACCTCTAAAAGTTGCATAGTGAGCCTGAACACACTTAAGAGGTATAAGTGCTACCGACACTTGAGATTTTTTTAGATTGGTAATCCTTTTGTTAAATTGAATGTATTTTCTTTCTGCTAGGAAGCTAGAAGACATGAACCAAAAGTAGATGAGCCATCTCCTTAGCAGAGGAAAGTTCTTGCATAGAAATGAACTGAAAAAGTGACAGTCGGGTGGACAAGGACCTCTCTCTCTCTTTTAATGTCCAGTCAAGCAGCCCCCAGATGAGCGGATGGACAGAATCTGTGGGAAGTCAAGGGTCTCAGAAGGGTCTTACTTTCTGGAGAATGCATTATCTGTCGACACACTGAAAGAATTAGCATTTTGCTAGCGTAAGCGGTACAATGTGCCATATCACGTGTCACATTTAATAGTTCATGCTTCAAAAATAGTGTCAAACTACAGGTTAGCTGAAATGTTGGAATATTAAGATGTTATGTGTTAATTGAAATGTGTTGAAATGAATATCTACTGACAGCTGTACTAGAAAGTATTTGTTTACAACCAAAATATTCCAGTCAGGTTTCATTGAATGAAGAGCAACGTGACAGAATAATGTAGATATGAGGTCGTGTGTAATATTCTGTGTACTTCTTTGTGTATGTTACTGTAAAATAATTTAATGTGATTCACTGGACTGTTCAGATGCAAATGTTGTGTGTGCCTTACAGGATTGAATGGACTGAAATTAAATGTAATGTCAAAAGACTATTGTGCAAAATTGTTGCTTCTTTGTTTATGTGTTTACAGTGATTCTACATAAAGATGCTGTAGAGTAGAGTTTGTTGGTTTCCTCTCTCAGGGTGTAACAGTCAGTGACGTTGAAATAACTTCTAACTTCACAGAACAAACATTTTATATCAATCTAGACGATCCTGTGTCCTAAAATTTAAGTTCATGTATGAAACTGCCATCCTGATTACATTTTGACACAGGACGTATTTACGATCCCATTAAGTTGTCTGCTAACGTATTGATTATTATGTTCACTGTAAAGTAAATGACACGTCGCAAATATGTTGATACTGAATTTATCAATGTCATGTTTAACGGCAACGTGACGTGTAATGTGGACCAACATGCACTGTTTTATAATTAATTTTTCTTATCAAAAGTGTCAAAAGAATTGGCACTGTAACCAAATCTGACAGTGCAGACACCTACTATAACATTCCCACACATTGTGCATTACTTTGTGTGTTTTTACAGAGTTTCTATTTGTGAATGAGGCGCACACAGCAGCCTCAAGGTAGGAGACTCGAAGACGCAGCAGGGTGGAGCAGAACATCCTAAGGACGGCACAGAGTAACGGAGAAAGAGCAGGCAGGAACGAACAGAGCTCATACGTCTAACAAAGCAGATAACCCGGCAACACGTGTGTGGCAGAGGAGAGAATAAAAGTAGTGGAAGTGAAGTGATAATTGGGAGCAGCTGGAAGTGAACAGGAGAGTTGGGTGTAAAAAGGAGAGTGACAACAGCTGAGGACCAAGACAGGGAGTGGGGGTGTGGCCAGGAGAGCAAAGAGAGAGATGAGGGGGAAAAACACACATAACACACACACAATCAAAACAAGAAACCTAAGGAGGCGGGGCAGACCGGGCGAACCGTGACAGGTGCTGGCAATGGGACCGGTGCTGTAGTGGCGTTTGAAGCGCCGGTAGAAGTTGGCGAAACCAAGGAAACGCTGCCTTTCTGTGTACAGGAGTCGGTTTAATGAGGTCCATCCAGCAGAGAGAACTAAGCACAGCTCACACATGCTATATATGCTTAGTCTCAGACTTGGAGAGTCCCCCCCGTCTCCTAGATCATCATTGACAATGTTCTGAACCACAGTGAGGCTGAGACACAGTTAGAGAGGCCAAAAGGCATGACTAGGTCTTCCCTCATGTCATTGCAGAAGAGCTCGTAAGATTTGTGTAACTCAAGCTTACTGAATATCTTTTTGCAGCCGACAAAGATTACAGACAACCTCAAGGGGGGTGTGGCCCCTGGAAGCAGCTTGATAGCACAGTCGTAAGGGCAATGGGGATCGGGAGGAATCTATGTGAGAGAGAGTTCGCCCCTGGGTTTTCGCCGTCACTTGACCAATTTGTGCCCCTCCCCCCACCAGTATAGGTGAATCTGGTTACTTGCTGGTTGATTGAAGAGAGCATTTTGCTAATAAAACTCTGACCCCTACATACAACCACTGAAGGCGGCCTGGTATCTCAGGTGGGTTAAAGCATGGGGCTGGGAAGCAGAAGGTCGCAGGTTCAATTCCCAGCTGTGGCACCCAGCCCATCCCCAATACCAGGTGTGTCCTTGAGTAAAACAGTTAGTCCCTGGGCGCGGTCAGTAGCTGCCCACTGGTTCCCCGCAGAGGGATGGGTAAATGCAGAAGGACACATTTCACTGCGTGTTTTACACTATGTCACTACCTATGTGACAAATAAAATTGGAATTTAATTAAAATTTACTGGACTGGACTTCCTCCTCTTTCTCTGCTGTCTGCTCTATCCCTAAGATGTTTCTTTTCACAAGTAATTTCTGCAGTATCTTTCTATCACTATCCAAAATGCATAATCTATAGTGCTTTGGACAACAGAGAACCAATGTAACACAATCAAAGGAAGTAGGATCTCCCTCAGTCACTAAGAAAGGACTCTGGCAATCTCCAAAATATTCGTATATGACTCATACACATATAAATGGGAACACACTAATAGTTTTTTTTTTCTGTGCTGGTAAATTTGTATATTTTGGGGTATGTGTAATGTGCTTCATTCATTTTACATTTAGTGTGTGACTGTGCAATTTGTAGAAGACCACATAGCTTTTAAAACTAGGACTAGATATTGTTTCCTGACCTGGCAGCTAGACACCTACTTGCTATTTGGTATAACGCTCAGGCCCATTACTGCCTGCCAACACAAGACATCTGTGACAATATATGGGTTTAGACAGCTAATCACACAAAATAGTGCAGGTGTTGTTAGTGACCTATCACTTACTTAAGAGTAGAGACAACAGCCACTCTGTTCTCTCATCAGTCTCACAATAGGACCCGTGAGAAGAATATTTCCTCAAGCAGGTGACCTTCTGGCTGCTGCTGCTCACAGCATCACAGCGTCACAGCTCTGCATATGGGTACGCACAGCAGTATTGTATTGTGTTCAAATGACATGTTGTATGTATGTGTTATTTTTTCAGGTGTTGCCTTGCTTTCATTTTATGTGGTGCCTTGATGTCTTTAAAATGGTTTATACGTTGCCATCTGTGTTTGTATATGAGGAATTCCTTGTTTTTTCTGTGCTTTGTTCAGGGTATGATCCTATTCCAACAGAACAAACTGCATTTGTTTGGATAAATCCCAGATTTCCAGCAAACTGTTTCAGCAAACTCCATAAATGTTTGTGTGTACCCCAGAAGGACACCTACACAACCTAGATATTACTGGTTGAATAAAAATAAACCTAAATAAATATAACAAATAACATTCAATCTTCAGTGTTGTGAAGGAACAGTGTATTCCATGAAAGCTTAGACGAGACCTTAACATGAATTTTATTCAGCGGCACCTCTTTGTCCCTCCTAATCTTTATCCCGAGAGGCCTGCTACAAAACCAGATAAGACAAGGAGGGCGGAAAGAACCTGGACTTTCATTTTCACAGACAGAGGGTTGCAATCACATAAATGCAAATGCTGCACACTAGAAATGTAGCCTGGGAGTGCAGTTGTGTTGTCCCACAGGAAATATGTACTAATGGTTAGTGCCATACATGGCAACACTTGTCTTCAGGCCACACTTAATAGTATCATGTACATTCCACCAGGGTTAGGGTTAGGGTTTCTTCTAACCTTTTAACCAAATGGAACTATCAGCCATGAACCCCAACCAACTCCTTGCAACACAGGTTCTCGTAGTTAGCTACATTTGATTTTAGTTTTTAATACATGTAGTACTTAATTCATTAAAACATAGGTGGCACCAGAACATAATCATAATTTGACACATGGTTTCTCACACATGGTTTTCCACTGACTGTGGGCCAGGAGGCCTTGGGTCTGCCAACCAGTAGACTACACACAGTACACACCACTATGATAGAGAAGATCCCAGTCCGGTTGGCCTTGGTCATAATTTCCCCTGAATACTCCAATTCACAATTCCCTATACTTATACTCTCCCAGAGCTGCCCTGAGTTCTACTAACTAGATTTGACTTTCAGCCCAGTATTCTCCATTTATATTGCTATAACTATGTAAAACTGGCAGCAGTATATTGGCCAGAACTGGCTCACATTGGGTCTTCCGGTGTCAGATTAGAGTCGAGTTACATATGTTGCCCCAAAAGACAAGACCACTCAGGATTCTTCCTGTGGACAAGAGAGGGGTGGAAAAGAGCAGTGAGGTGTAAGACTTAACTCTGAAACAGATTTTTCTATTAACACAATTTCCATTGTTCTAGGATGGGGTCAATAAAGGTCATGGATTAATAATACTCCTTTAAATTCTGCCCATCACTGCGACATCCTTGGCGCTACAGTCAGTATGCAGCAGCTCTAATCATCCAGACAGCAGCTCACTGGTGCTGCTGCTAGAGGTCAGAACACAGTTAATCTCTGTCTTTTTTGCTTTCCTTCCTTCTCTTTCTTCCCCTCTCTGCTTTTCCTCTTATTTATGTCTTTTTTTCTCCTTCTCACTCTCTCTGTATCCTTCATTCCTCATGTCCTCTGCATTTATCTCACCTTCTCCTCTGCTCAACATTACCTTTCACTCCATTTCTTTCTCTTTCTAATCCCCTGCTTCTGCTTAGGTGACCTTGTTGGCGTAAAAAACAACAGCACCGCTCATTTCTTAAAACAATTTAAACAACTCAAGTTTAAAATTCTGTGACACTTTCTTGTGGCTACGAGAATGACATTTGTCTGGCATTACAGTGTGGGCATGTTGATGCATATGAGCATAGAGTAGGAACAGTATGTAATGTAAAACTTTATTAAGGTGCAACTAACCATGTTCTGACACTTGGGTTGGCAATAAACGCATATTAATCTCTCCTTTCACTTTCTTATTAACAAAGGGCAGAACACAGAAGACTCAGCAGTTCAAGCTTTCCCCAGTCATATACCTGGTTTCCACTCAAAATTAATCCATTGAGCAACTTCATGTGCTCTCCTCAAGCTACTACTCAGACTGTTCCCAAGAGAAGAACCACCACTTTTCTTTATTGCTATAGAATTGTGAGTGGACTGCTGGAGCTGTTAGAAAGCATATAAATACATGGTTTGATTTCCTAGATATCATCTTATTACTCTTATGAAGAGTGTGGAGTCCAGTGGACATGCTGCTTCATCCAGAGGTGGATTAAGGTAGTCATGGGCCCCTAGACTCCACTTTGTTGGGGGGCCCCTCTTGCTTAGGAAAAATACAGCTCCAGTTACAATCATAGAAAATATAATGTTACTGTTATAGTGTGCTGATACTATTACATGGCCTAAATTCACCCACTCCACCAACCACAGGACCACATTGACAGCATTAATTGTAAATAGCAACTTTTTAAACCAACAGTAATAATGTTAGGACAGGCCCCAATATGTTACTGAGGAAAGTTTACAGCATGAGAGACACAAATAACAAATCAAGAATCAAATGGTTGTTGTCATGTGCACAGAAACACGTTTTCCTGCACAAATTCATTTTCACAGCGTCATTACAGACCGGGTCATAAATATCAGAACAGAAACACTAACTTCCTTCCTGCAGCAGCGACCTTGATGAGGTGTTAAAAGACTGATTTCTGGAAACTGGAGATCAGCCTGGTCTGAGGAATTGTTGAAACATCTGAACGTCAGCTCAGTGTGTTTGTAGGACTGATAGCTCGGTTTCAGTTCAGGATGAGTCTATGAAAATGATATAAACAGCTGTTATGATGATCTGATCCCTCGCAGTCCGTGTGGGGGATTCAGCTGTCTTTACTCTACGCCTCTCTGAGTTCACTTAAGTTCTAAAAGTTTTCAAAATCATATTTCAGGCAGCAACATGGCCCTAGGCTACAGCCTGTATCTGCCTGTGCATTAATCTGCACCTGGCTTCATCCTGCTGTTCCAGTGATAGCTGCTAGCATTAGCTCTACGAGGCTAGCGCTCAGAATGTGCAATTGCAGAGGTGTAATGTGTTTAATGTTCTAATTACCACACAGTTCTTCTAAATGCGGTGTGGTCTTCTACAAATGAATGCAATTTATTATCAATATTAGCCTGTATTTGTTTGCTTTAAATGAACACTAAAATTTGTTATACCTTTCAGGACCTGCTGTGCGACACATAACAGAGGTTCAGAGCCAGAGACGGGACATATCACTTGTCTTACAATACTGTATATCATGGGACAAGTGTAGATGTGTATATATAATACCCATTTCCAAAACATGGGCCTATCTGGGTAAGACAGTTTGAGGAAAGTACCTTCACTGGACATACCAGAACTTGCATCTTTTTCATAAATGGGTCACAGTCTGTATTTCATCACTTTCAACACTTCAGCACTGCAGCAGGCTTACTTCACTTTCCCTTCTTCTCTGAGCTCAAAGACGAGGGCTGTGTTGTTTACCCAGCCCCTCCTTGCACAGACATAACCCCCACTGCAGCTGGAGGGAAGAACAGTCGCGTCCTGTAGCTTCAGACATGGAGCAGTGGTTCAGAATGAGGCTGAGAGGTGCAGTTGGAGGTCAGAGAGGGAAGCTCACATCATGCCACAGCAGACTTGATCGAAAATGTGCTTGACCCAAACGGACCATAGCAGAGAGCGAGAGAGAGAACACAAACGTTTGTCTGCATACCATTCCATATAATTCCAAAAATGATATGGGAGGAAACACCAGACAGAAAACATGCAGATATCCTGGGGGTCCTGGGTTGTACCCCAACTTGCATCTAATCTAGTTAGGATAAGCTGTAAGAAAATGAATTCACTTTTTTGCTTCTGTTTTTTTGCCAAACTTACTCAGTTATGTCTTTTTTAAGCCAATATGTGTGTGTGAATATGACTTCCTGTCTTTACAGCTGTATTTATAGGACTGTGAATGACGTTTTCATTGGAAAATGTCACTGCCCCCTAGACAGGCCAGCCCACGGCTAAAGCAGGGAACATCAGTCAGTCAGATGTCAAATTGACTCATATTGAGTTGGATGCTTATTATATCACGCCAGAGATAGATCGTGTCAAAATCACAAATCGCCATCATACATTTTCATTTTCCAAAAATGTTTTTTTTAATTACCGTGAATCACTCACAACCAAATAATATTATGAATACAACGTGCAGCACCTACAGACCAGGCTTATCTTTGTTCTTCACCTTCCTCATCGATCCTTCACACTGAATATCATGCTCCTTTCCCTGCCCTTCCACTTACTCTCTACATCTCCTTTTAAACTGTTAGTCATATTGTCCTGCACGCGTCACTCTGTGGCATCCTTTCCTCTTTCTCAGCCCCCATCCTCCTTCACCCTTCCCTCCGTCACTCTGCTTCCATGCTTCCTTCCTTCCCGTCGCGAATGTCAATGGGACATCACTGTCACGCTGTGCTGTGATGCAGCCACTCATTCAGAATAAAACACAAACACACTCCACACACACACACACACACACACACACATCTTGTGTTTTTTCTCTCTCTCCCTCCTCATCTCTCATTCTTGTTAGTCAGATATTGAGGGTTTTGGAGTCTCCTCTCAGGGGGTACAGGGGGCCAATTAAATATTTATGGATCAACATTCATTCAAATGTTTGGCAATGGAGAAAGTCTGTGACGGAAGACTGACATGACTTGTTTGTGCACAACATGCAGCAGGGGACGTGCAGAGCTTGTCCTCAGCATGTGTCAGTGTGTGTGTGTTTTGCTGCGCTGACAGATGGTGTAGTTGCGATAGACTTTTTTTCTACTATAATATTCACATTATCTTATTGACCAACCCAGGAATATTGTGGTTGCAGCCAGTGTGCAAACAAATAAATGTGGAAGCTTGACAGCAAAATCACTAGGGGTTACAATATGTCTGTGAAAGGGGTTACAATGCAAAACAGGATGTTAAATGTGCAGCACACATAACTTGCAATTCAATGGGCTGCAGAGTCTCCTTCCTTCCTTAAAACTTCAAACCCTTGAAACTTCTTAACCGTAACCTAAATGTTCAGACACTGTCAATTAACTGTCTGACCCGTGCAGATAACCCAGCTTCAGCAGCCTCAAAAAGTTGCTACAATTTATTAGCATCCATTTGCATTTTTAGTTAGCATATCTTTTTTACACTCTTGAAGGAGACCCTGAACAAACCAAGCTAAAGTGGCTATAGTTGATTGATTAATCCCAAAGTGCAGTCAATGCAAGACTGATAAAAGTAAAAACTGCCACATGTTTTGCCAAATTAGAAAAATGGGCATTTTAATGCTGAGATGAGATCCAGCAGCTAAAGCTTAACCCCATTTTCTTCAGTGATATACAGCAGAGGATGGCGTCGTTGGGCCTATTTCGGGTGGGCCTCAGCTTGTTCTAACGCTGTGCTGTGGCCAAAGTTGTTGAAAAACATTTCAATTAAGCTAATTTATGGAAACTGTTCATGTGTATATGTTTCAGTGTGATAACTATATCATAACTATACTAATACTAGAGGTGAAATTGTTAATTTAATATTATTATAATTGTTGACCATTTCAAAATGTTGCTGTATGTTGTTGTGTGGACTGGACCTTAATGTCACTGCATACTTGTGTGTTGTTGTTTTATTCTTGTTGGGTTGCCACTTCCTTAGAGGAGACCCACTCTGTGGCATCACATTACTCTCTCATCTACCTGGACTGTAATCACTGCTCAGTGATGTTCTCCACACATCTGGAACCAATTTATGGTTCTTTTATTTTATTTGTTTTGAGTATACCCTGAAGACAACAGTGAAGTAATGTATTGAATTAAGCAAAGAACAGAGCCTGAATTATTTGATCAGAGAAAATACATATATTTTTATTTCTTTAACAAAGTGTGACGGTATTTCTTGTGGGCTGGAGGTTCTAAGCTCTTGAGGGAGCCACTACTGCCAGTCTTCTTGAAGAACCTAATGATTCATGGTAATATGGGGTTTATATATAGGTTTGGCAAAAATGTTTCAGCACTCGCTATACATGCTAATTACCTCCTACAACCCTGGGGGCTAAGCCACCCTTGTCTTACAATGCTGGTGACGCCCCTGTACTGAGATTTCCATCTGTGGCAGAATGTTGTAGAATCTGTGATGGGGTATAACTAACCTAATAGCTAGAAAACGCATCCATATTGGAACATATGTATGAGGTTACATGCTGTGTTTTAAGTATTTTCTGGCCAAGTTAGGGTAGACCAGGAATCGTGCAACAAATGAACTGGAACTTGTTGTTGCAGTGCATTTTTCCAAAACATAGCATCGGACTGCTCATGTCCTGAGAGTCTGTTGGTTTTTAATTCCAAGCAAGCAGCTGGTTCCATGACTAACCTAAGCTCAACAAAATTAGAGGAGATGCATAATGAAATGAGCTGCTGCAGTGTTTCAGTGGAGTCAAAATCTGCAGAATGTTCAGTTTGTGATGCTCTATGTCCCTTAGTTGTCAGTGTTTCTGACCATGTCCCTGTTTCCTGGTTTGATGTCTTGTTCTTTTCACTCTTGATCACATAATTGCCTCCTCCTTTTTCCCCCCACGCTCTTCAGGCCACACCCACTGTCATTCATGTTCTCAGTCCCGTGTACTCACCAGGTATTATGTTTTCACTCACCTGATTCCGCCCTGCTCTGAATCACTCTCTCAGCTGTCTTGACTTGGTTATTAGTTGCTTTTCTTTATATTCCTGCTTCACCAGTCACTTTGTCAGATCATCTGTTTGTTGTCTCCCTGCTGTTTTCATGCCTCCTTGTTTTTGCCACTGCCTGCCTTTGTGTTATTCTGGACACTACTTGTTGTAAGTTTTGAGTTAGCATTTAGTTCTTGCCTTGTCCTGTGTCCTGCCTCCTTTCTGCCATGTTTATGTTCAGTCTTTTGTCGTTTTTTTTCATTTAATTTGCTATCTTGTGATTCGTGAGAAAACCTGACCAGACTAGGACCCAGCGCGCTGACTTTTAATTTTCCTTATACCTCCCTCACTGATTTAGACTCCCACTGTTACTAATGTGTAAATGTAATGGATGCAAACTACTGTTAAACCCAAGAGAAGAAGAGAAAGAAGAGGGTGTAAAACTAGAGGGGTAAGTGGAGCAAAACAAGGAAGAAAATTCATGTTTGACATAACAAAACATTTTAGTCAACTGTAAAATATTTAGATTGTATTAATTATCTGTGTTAAATTTTGTTAATGACATATTATATTTATTTCATATGTTGTGCCAAATATGCCTCGTGAGAGCGATTCATTACTGCAGACAGTAAACAAAAAGAAAGCTGAGCTCAAATAAAGATTCTCTACTGACCAGCCTTCAATGTGGTCTCCAGTCTACAACATATGTACGTATACGTATGTGTGTTTTCTCTACTTTTTAGGCTCCAGATCAGCCCTTTATTGCTGAAGGTTGCTGACCCATACCTAGACAAACTGACTTAATCTGTTTCCTCTTTGGTCCTTATCCGAGTTATTCTAAACGGTATCACAGAAACTATCTGCCTGTTGGATTTGTCTGCCTTTGATACAGTTGGTATAACAGGGTTTCTTCATACCTGACAGAGAACTCTGTGTTCTTCTATCACCGCATCTTTCTTCTTTGTAAAGTACAGTGTCCCACAAGGGCCTTTATATTCTCCTTTTACATATTCCCCCTTGGATATATTAATCATTACATGGTGTTTGTTCTACTGGTCTAATATGCAAAAACATTGAGCCTTTTTTTTTGTTGTTTTTTTCATTTTACAGTGTTTTCTTGGTCATGTAAGTCACATTGTGAAACACGCTTAGCAGAAAGTGCTCTACAAAGCTTTTTATTATTTAATTCTATTTTTACAACTAAATCCAATAGAAAAGTTAGTGATCCCACAATACCCCAGTACGCTGCTCAACAGAATGTCAGTGCAGCCAAGTCTGCAGCCTAATAATACTCAGAACTCAAGTTAGTGATATATTAAAATCTTTATTTGTGGCAGCAGAGAGCTGAAATATATTGTACACATTAGACGAAGAATCCATTTTATTGTCATTGATACAGTTTTTCACATGTTACAGTGAAATGTCTTCTCTGCATTTGACCCATCCCCCCTTGGGGGGAGCTGTGAGCAGCCACAGATGGCGCTTGGGGAGCTAGCGCTGAGTGTCTTGCTCAGGGACACACCTGGTATGAGGGATGGGCTGGGTGCCTCAGCTGGGAATCAATCCCGCTATTCCTGCATCCCAGCCCTCTGCCTTAACCACTGAGCTACTTGATTCAGACTTAGTGAGCCAAGCTACAGGTGAGGAAGCATGCCCAGCTTCTCAAAGTCCAAAGCGTAATATTGTAAAGTAAATAAATGGATAAAACATGTAGTTTGGGTAATTAACATAGTGAGCAATCATTGTAAAGTCAGATTATTATTGAATTTCTGAATATTTTGCCTGTAACATGTGTCCATCACTTTAGTTTAAGGAATTTGGCTCCTTTCCAGTCCAGATTTCACTGGTTCTGGGAAACTGTTCACACACAAATAATACTTAAAGAGCTGGTCTGGTGTGTAAAGACCTGTAGAGAGATGTTCTCCATGTTCTATGATGATATAACGATCGTCACTGGAACTTTATGGCATTGTTTTAGTAGGATATCAAGCTCTATGTTTTAAAGCCTCCATTACTGAACAATTCATTAAAATGTCTTTATATACTTAGACAGTCTCTGTAAAATGGATAGAAGAATGTTTTTTTATTTGCCTTTTAACTCTACTTTTGCCTGAATTGAGTGTACAACAACGTCATTGGCTCTTCGGTTTAACGTATTATGAGACAAGCTAAGAATTGGAAATGCAAATTTTTTGACTTTTAAAGCAAAATTTGTAGTTCTTTTGTTACTGTAACTGGCATACAGTGTTTGTTAGTACTAAAGCAGCACAAAATCAATATGTAGAAATGGAATTCTTCAGACGCTAACATCCTTTCTTTAAGGTTAGTTCTCTAAATCTCTACGAATGCAAATGACATACGATGACTCGTCCTAAAATCTGTTCAGGAAGTGAGAGCACAGGTGACTGATGGATCCATAGATACATATTAAACTGATAAATACTGAAGCTGCTTTTCTCCACATGTTGCCGTGTTGTCCTTCATTTGTTCCTGCAAAGTGATTGAGGAAGCAGCTGAAACAAAACAGCATGATTTATTGATTACAAGTAATACTGAAAAGCTGCTCAGGCAAACAGACCTTTTTGATGGTACTCAGCAAAATGGATTGCTTGTGTGCATTAGTGTGTGTGTGTGTGTGTGTGTGTGTGTGTGTGCACAAGCGCTTGCACTGTGCCTTTGAGATGTTGGCAGAAACCTGCTAAATAGGGCAGCCCACATGACCCAAAAATACTCACTTGCTCTCTCCATTTCTGTCTGTTTCCCTTCATCTCTCCCTCCCTGTCCTTCTCTATCTCAAATGGGAACATTGTATGTGGCCTATCTACAGCCCAACAACCTCCTCCGGGCATTATGGCACACACACACACACACACACACACACACGTCACCCAATGCTCTAGGCATACAACATACCGGCAGCAACTTTCAAACTGGCTTAGCGCGGCTTACTACGGCTTAGAATGGCAGATTGGTTACAGAGTGTGTCCCTGAACCAGAAAGGCACTCATCCAGTCCCCAATATGGTCAACATTTCTATCAACAGCTGATAAGCCAGCTATGCAAATAACATTAAACACATACATACACTGCCCCCCCCCACTGTGAGCTTCCACACGCACGGCTTTGACTATTCTACATTTTCATCCCTTGACTGAGTTGGAGTACGCTTAAGCCGAGCCTCACCATGGGACCCCTTCCCTTTTCTCATGGGCATCGTCCTGTGCTGGGCCTGTGACCTAGTTAGCCTTGCTGTGGCCTGGCTGGTTTTCAGATGCTATCTCCAGTACTTGTCCCGAGGCTGGCTGAGCTGATGATGGTCCAGGCACATTTCCTGCAAAGCCAGAATCGGATAAAGCTATTAACAGATTTCCATATGAAGCAGAGATTCTGTAACCTCCTCAACCAAACCAAATGATGCCAGCAATTATTTTAGGAGCTCTGGCAGGTGCCAACACAAATAAAACAAGCTTTTCACACATGTAGAGTATTCAGCGTTGTTGGAGGTGTGATGGTCAATGCTGTCAAAGTTAAAAGTTCAATTTTAAATTTGTGTAATTGTTTGGCCTTAATCCTCATCTTCTGCCAAAAATCGGCTTTTTGGCTTCAGCACATTAATCATTTGCAGTTGGCGTGTTGTTTCCTGTAGGTGTGGCTATCTGTTATCTAGCTGGGGCAACCAGCAGCCACACAGCAGAGAGCTCACAGCAACAACAACACAGGAAAAAGGTCAGAAACGCACAGACTCAGCACACGATGCCAGCCCCGAAATATTTTCCACATCAGTGTCGATTTTTGTCATTTCATACTGACCGTCTGTTTCTTCAAAGCACACGGAGGCTTCCCAGATGGGGGTTACCTCAGTATCAGGCCACACTCCATTTCAGTTTGGACACTTCATCAAAATGAGTGACAAGCAACACTGAGACCAGCTGAGCTTCACAATGCACTCCACGGACAGAAGGTCTGCTGCGTTAAACAAAACCATCTCTGGGCAGTCACCGCATGGCTTCATGGTGTTTGCATTGGGACAACAAAGAAGCTCTGCTTGTATGACTTTATGCATTCATTAAATGCAACAATTGATTCACTTGAATGGGATGGATGTGAGGTCCACATTAGTTCGCATTTATAGACATTTAAAATTCCACTTGTATGTACTAATGTAGGTTGTGTTTTATGTATTTCAGTTAATTACAGCACAAAGACATCATGAGTTTCAAGTTGGGTGATTTTCAATGATATGCTTCTAATTTATTCCAACCAGCGTGACACTGATATCAGTGGTCTGACTTCTGTCCAAATGACAAGATTAAAGGCCAGTGCTTGCAAAAAAGCATTAGTGACATTTGTCCCACACTCTAATCATGAGACAGATTTTTTACACCTCATCAAGCAGAACAAACCTCACTGACTCTGAGGACCCTCTGCATTATTTGACATAAATCTATCGTTTTACCCTGGAGGACTATAATGATTGACCAGTTCTCTTGTTGTTGCTGCAGGCTAAGTGGTAGGACTGTAAACAGATTATTGCACATAGGTTCTATAGACAGCAACACAATCAATTATCTAACTGAGGAAAAACAAAAGCAGAACCGGGGACAAGAGCTGCATGTTCCGCTGAAAGTCAGTCAGCTTTAAAGAAATGGCTACATGTCAGAACCAGTGAAGACATGAATCTAAGTCAACCTGAACGACATCCATGGAAAACCTGCCCCAGTGAGACTGTTTGGACTGACTTGGGACCAGGGTCAGATATCGGCCATCTCTGAAGGTTCTGCCTGGGATCAGGGATCTTTCTCTGCTCTGTCAGATTGTTCCTCGCTCGTCCTCTCCTCTCTGATACCTTCTAACACCTTTCATAGCTGGCACCTGCTTTGTGCTTGTGTCACAGTGTCGTGACAAAGAATTCTTTGTCTTCTTGCTTCTCGTATTTCTGTTTCCCTCTGCTGCATCAGCCTTCATTGTTTGACCCACATTGATTTCTTTACCGTCTCTCTCTCCTCCTCCTTGTGCATCACTTCCTTGTATCAACTATCAATTTCTCATGTTGCATATTCCTCTACCATAAGTCTACCCCCCCCCTCACTCAGATTGTACTTCCTGACACCCCCCGCCGCCCTACTCCGCTTCATGATTTCCCCTCATTTTCCAGATTGCACCAACATTTCTCCCTCTCATCCTCTCGCTTGTTCTCCATCAAACAAACATCTACATTATTCAGCACTGGAACGAGAGAGTCGGGGCTGGGGGGGGGGCACCGGCCCTTGTGGCTTAATCCATCTCTTTTATCTACCAATCACAGCGCTGCCCCATCCTTATCTCTGTTCCTTGTTTGGTCAGAGGAGCTGTCCGTCAAGCTGTATTGGGGTGCGGGTGATTGTGCATGCAGGCAAGCAACCCTGCAACCCCCTCTCCATCTCAATCACTGCAGGCTTGGCAAGTGAACGTACACACACACACACACACACACACACACACCAACAAGCAGCATGCACATAACACTCGCTGTAGCTTTTTCTGACATATACACACACTCACACACACTGTGAAAGGGAGCTGAGGAGCTAACGAGCATGTGACATTGAGAAGGGTGAACAGGAGAACGCACACACTACATCTGTATGCATAAATCAATAGGCGTTCTATTGCTGCATTTACTAAGGTCAAATGGGGCTCGGGCTGACGGGAAATAAGAGGACTGTGTGTGTGTGTGTGTGTGTGTTTGTGGGTGGGTGGTATAACGGACAGACTGAGAGAGAATAATGAAAGCATCTGTGGAAGGGAAGGTTGGGAGGCTGAGGGGGTGAGAAGAGCGCGAAGAAAGGATAGCGAAGAAGAAGAGAGAAACAGGCGAAGGTGGAGGAGAGCGAGATGTAGGGTGTGGAAGAGGACGAGCTGTTCCACGGAGTCCGCAGCATGTGGAGGTCAAGAGGGGAGATGATGGAGAGATGAGTAGAAGGGGGATGGAAGGACATGTGAGGGCAAGCAAGCAGTGGTGAACCAATCTGCTGAGCTAAGGTGTTTTGGTGGCACTGTCGCGTCTCTGAAACAACAGACTATTTGATTTCTCAGCTGCTTTGAGAAGCCTGGCTGGGTCAGAGAGCTGCTTCTGCTCCCCTGTTGTCCTGCCACTGACGGAAGGAAGAGAGGGATTCTGTGTGTCCATTCTCCTCAGTGTCAGATCAGCTTTTCAAAGAGAGCTTTAAATGGTAAATGTTTGGCACTTATATAGAGCTTTACCCTGCTTCTCATTCACCCATTCACACACAAGCACACGCTCACACACCGATGGCAGAGCTGCTATGCAGCTAACCCGACACACCGGGGGGCAATTTGGGGTTCTGTGCACTCGTGGAGATGGAGATTGGAATAAAACCAATGGTAGGCGACTGCGTTGGGCCAGAATGGGCCACACGCTCAGAAAAGGTCTTGAACTCACATTTATCATCCTTTATATCATGCTTTACGCTCTCAGAAAGGGGCAGTTCCATGACTTAAGAAATGGTACATATATGTATGAGAGTGTATTTACTCTGAAATAATTATGAATAACCACTTTTATTTCCAAATAGAGAGAGAGATAATTGCGGAGATAATCTGCCTACTTACTACTGCTAAATTCTGGTGTGTTTAGGAGAGACCTTTAGTTCAGTTGGTAAATAAAGCTCATAGCTGGAGATGGATCAGGTAACTGAACCATCTCCTAGTTAAGCTGCTATAGGTTTAGTCTGCTGGGGGACTTTCCTGACACTCTGAGCTCCTCTTATCCTTCTCTCTCCCTCTCTCTCTCCATGACATCATTACAAGTTGTTAACATTGTGTCTTCTCTCTTTCCTAGTTGTGCTTCGTCCTCTGTCTCTCTCTCTCTCTCTCTCTCTCTCTCTCTCCTCAGGTATCCACAACCATGGAGCTGTGGTTGCTGGTCCTACCAACCTGTCCAGTGCTTCGTCTCCTGCTCCTTGTTGTTGTTGTTATGATCTCTGTTACCTGCTGTTCTTTTCTCTCTCCTCTGTCCACTAACCCCAACCGGTCGAGTTTTTCTTCTCCACTGTCGCCTCAATGCTTGGGACTGTATATATTTATATTTTGTTGTAAATTGGCGCTAAATAAGTAAAGTTGAATTGAATTGATGTACTGTTGCATCAGGTAATTAGCAGTGACATGTCCAGTTGTTACATATGTTATATATATAAGTTCTTTTTTTTTACTATGACTCTCTGCATGACTCTAGGACCAATATGTTTTACTGTGCAGGCCACAGTCAAATTCAGCATGAAGCAAGCTGGCATTTATCAAATCAAGTTTTTAAGGCAACAACAGACTTTCATTGTATCCCTCTGGTTCCTGGTAAAAGACAAGAAGCAGAATGAAAAGTAAATGCAGCCCAGGTATAAAAAATCTGTCAACTCTGATACAGGCTAATGACAGTAAAGAAAAAGACAATACCAGGAAACCTTTAACCATTACATAGCAATTCTGGTGTGGATTCAAATGAAAGCACAACACAAGGAGCTCTCTAACTCAGCATCAGGGCACCTACACATCAGTGCTGTGAAATCTAAATCTCTTTGGCCCACTTTGAGAGTTATAATTTTAGATTCAGCGCAGCAGCGAGGTGCTAAAGCCAAAAGGCCTCTTCAAGTGCCAGTGAGAGGCAGATGAAAGAGCTGCACCAAGCAGAAAAGAAAGATCAGCGTGGAACTGGAAATACATTCTCCTAAATGTGATTGGTAATGAAACTGATTACTTTGTTTCTTAATGAATTCATTTAATATGGTTCTGCTTTACTTGGGATCAACCTTTTATTCCTTCTGTGGTGATAATCTTACATGTTGTCATTAGGATGCTGAATACTGTGTACGTACTAAGTAAGTAAGATGGGGCTTTTACATATAAATATATATGACAAAATTATCATGTAAGCGCGACAAATCAACGTGAATAATAATTAATAATCAATAATAATTTAAATCACAACTGATTTTGTGCAGGTGTAGTATTTGACAGCACTCGTGCTGTCAAAAAGTCATGGAGTTTGCCCAAACTTTGAATAATGAAACGACGGCCTGAACACTGGCTGCACCTGTAGTGAGTTTATTGGCACATGGGGAAATTCTGTAATTCACAACTGGAGTTCATTACTCATTTGTGTGAACTATCTCAAGCAAACATACTAGGAGCCAACAGGAATATGTTGCCAATCCACGGTTTGGGCCAAAAAAGGAAAAATCCTCTCATGACACCTGTTTGTGTTCATTTGTGGTTATTTTTTCCTCTAGGTTCTGTAAAAAACAACAGTTTTATCCCTCTGATACTGACAGTTTCCTAGCAAACTTGTAACAGTGGACTATGATTCAAAGTAGACATATTCTTCATTAGGAGGAAAAACTTTCATGGACCAGCGGGCTTGGTAAACTGCAAAAGCTTTCTCATCTAGTCCATCCATCCATCCATTATCAACCATGGTAGTGTATTTAGAGGCGCTGACTCTCATCCTTGCTGCTTCGTACGCTCCAGTGAGAGCTGAAGGTCGCTGCTGGATGGAGCCAACAACACCATGTCATCTTCAAAAAGCAGAGATGACAATCTGAGATCACCAACAGGACTCCCTCTGCCCCTTGGCTGCACCTAGAAATTCTGTTTATAGAATTGGCGACAATCAAGTCCATTCATGTTTAAGAATTAGCAAATGTAAAGTTGCTATGCTGTTCTCAACATTATGTAGCTTGGGAAACTGAAGACAAGAAAACATTGAAAAGCTGTTGAAGCTATTGAAAGGTGTGTTATGAGTCATTATTGGATCCGTAGGTCATCTATTGGCTGTTACCAATGTTACAGGCAACCTAGTGGCATTTGGTAGTATCAAGTTGAATGAAGAAACAACATATTGTAGTAAAAAGAAAAGCAATGCAATAGCAGTATATACACAATGTGCAGTAAATGTACAGTTGCTTGGTAATTTACAGATCACATCAATATTAACACTTGGATTTAGTCCTTTATTGTTTATGTGTGTATGTTATGGGTTATTAGACGTCCTGATGGCCCATGGGAAAAAGTTATTTGTGAGTCTAGTGGTGTGAGATCGCATTGACCTTTGCTTTGCTTTACTTTACTCGGCAGAAGCTTTCATCCAAAGCGACTTACAAGGAGGAGAAGACCTATCGCGCCTTCCAGAGGGCAGCAGGTTAAACAAGTGGTGTGCAGGAGGTGAGGGGTCCCCTGACATGGCCTTGGTTCTCCTGAGGCAGTGGGTTCTGGATATGTCATCCAGCGAGGGTAGAGGGCACACAATCATTAAAGATGAGTGTGATCTTTCCTGTGCTTCCTGAAGTTCACAACCAGATCTTATCTTTCAAGAACATTCGGTGTCAGGTTGTTCTCCGAGCACCACAGAGACAGTTTCTCTACTTCAGCCCTGTGTGCTGTCTCATCCCCCTCTGAGATGAGCCCAGCCACTGTGGTATCATCTGCGTATTTAAAGATTTCATTGGTTGGGGAGTTGAAGTACAGTCAAAGGTAAACAGGGCGTACAGTACAGTACTGTTTTGTATCTAAAACGTAAGCATGAATTTTATCTTAATCAAAAAATATAATGGTGCATACTATTCCAAGATAATGACCCACTGAGGCTGCTAGCATGTGGAGCAAGCATGTACTCGGTCATCTGTGGTGGAGATGCTGGTGAATGGTAAACTGAACAATAATAGCAACATAACCTGAACAGATTCACAGATTTATTAAACAAAATATCTTTATTTTGTCACACAAAACAGTCATTAAAGAGATAAGAAAAATGATAAGGAAAGAGACAGCAGCAGGTCCAGATTATGCCATTCTTTCTCTGTGGCCCGTGAATGTCTGTAACAGATTTCACAACAATTTATCTGGCAGTTGTGGAAATGGCAAAAAAAATAAAGACCCGCTGGCAGCAAAGTTAATAGAAACATTGTCATGTAACAATGACCATAGTATGTACAGCACTTAACACCACTCCATCAAGTTATCAAGTTTATGCTTTACTAAATCCATTGAAGATAACCTATGTGCTGCAAAAGCTGGTGAAGAAGTCTGAAGATTATCATTTGAATATGTGTCACAAATGGCAAAATGCCATCTTCGAGTTGTGATGAACCACTAAAGTCAGCATCATGGTGGTACCGAAGAAGATTCATCCTCTGGGGACAATGAATGATCTCAGTCTGTCCTAGCTTCAGCATGTTTTTTACAGAAGCTTGAAAGAACACTGTTTAGTCCCCGTTGACCTTCAACAGTTCTATTTATTGTAATATATTTAATATTGTGGTATCGCTTTCACACCTGTAGCATTTAATATTGTTCGCGTAGTTATTGTGCTGCCTATATCAAGCTAACTAAAACATTAAGACAGCCATCAGTTGCCTGCTTCTAAGTAACCCTAATTATTACTGAAAGGTATAGGACACTGAGGTCACAGCAAACCACCTCCACAAATAGCAATACACCGCTGAGAGAGGTTATAGTCATTTCCATAGAATGCAGAAGTGTTTACACAGACTAACGTGCATCACAATGACTCACTATGGGTTGACTTTCAGGCTGCGTGCAGAACATTAATTTATATGGAAATGTGTCATTTATATTGCTCTCCATACTGTATCATGCTCATGAATGCTAACGATTATTTTGTGATGTATATCAGCGCTGTAATCAATGCTCCCATATTTACTCTCTCTCACGCACACACATTTCTCCCGCTGATATGATTCATGTTCAGGTGCATTAATAAACCAATTAATTTCTTTGAAACTGTTTTATTAAAAGTTTCAATCACATTAGTCATGTAATTTAGACTTTTTTTTTCCCTCACACATACACATTTGTGGTGGCCGACGTGGATGACTCACTGTGTGATTCTCTTCATTCCCTGTCTCACGAAAGGCGCATGCACACACACACAAACGCACATCACTCTGGGGATGGGAGCACAGGTATCAGATGGGGAAAAGCAAACATGAACACACTAGCATATGTGTTTCTGCATATAGACTTATGCATATCCACTGTAAAGCAAACACATACCAACAGGATTGTTAAATGTTGTGTCCTTGTTGCTTTTGTCACATCATCAGTATGTTTGAGGATTAAAAAAAAAAACAAACAAAGAAACTATAATTGAAACGTGAACCTGCTTCCGTGGTTCTGTGAAAGGCAATAGTGCAGCAGTGGGATGGATGAAGAGGGGAGTAAACATTTGATCTGTCAGTGTGCGTGTGGAGTTACTGTATGTGCACAGCTGCACTCTAATAAATTGTATTGCTATGTGTGTGCGTTTATAAAACATGAAAATATGTTAATAAAAAGGTGCACTGCAGAAGGAAAAGGGAGAATAGAGCCGTGTTTGAGGGCGTGTGTATGCAGAATTATAAATGGGATATACAGGGGCAACTTTGTGTTGTAGAAAGGATATTTACTGTAAAGGTTTTCCTACTTTAGGTCTAAACATATTATACCCTACTACATTTTTTGTCCCTGACTTTGAGCACTCGAGCCAAGTCTTGATGTGGTCTTCAATATTAAGTTGTTTCTGGGATGAGGTCCCAGAAGTTGCAAAAGTTGTGTAGCTTGGCGTTGCTTTTAAATTGGAGACATTCTGTTTGAAAGCTTTTAGGAAATATCACCTCTAAGGTGTCAGCACTGCTGGCATAAAAAAACACATTAGTAGGAAGTGGCTAGGACCAGAATAAAATACCTACCAACATGATGATCTTCATAATAACCAGAAGACTTTTAAACACAACTTAAATAATGGGAAGAAGAGAAATTGTGTATCACAAAGGTGTAGCCCAATATTCTGCGTCTATCCATTATGTTTCATAGATTTTGGTTTCTTATGTAGTTCTTTGTATTTTTATACCACAGTAAAGAAAAGATGTGGACACTCACAACACAGAAATACATTGTTCATAAATGCTGTGATATACGATCGATCCTGAAGAAGCCAATCTGCATGTGCTTTTAGATTGAAAATCATCGCCAGTATAGCATAATCAGACAGAAATCAAATATATGTTTAAGTTGAGAAAGCAATGAATGCAAAAGAAGTGAGGCAACGCTACCAGGTACAACGGGCTCAAATGTCTTGTAGCCCTCAGAGAACTGATCATTTACCATAACCTACAAATAAACTGCAACTGCAACCTGCATTTTGCTTTTTATTAACAAAACATCTTGATAGTCAACTAACATAAATGTTTAGTTGCTTCTAAGCATATCAAAAAGTGCTCCCAAATAATGATTTCATTTCTTTATTATAGTGTTAATTCTATGGTCATGTTAGGTCCTCACTTAACTTGTTTAGGGTTAGAGATCTGGCTTAATTGAAAACAATGTAATAGCATACAGTTGGCAAAAGCACCTTCTACAAAACAACAATCCATATGTAACATAAAGTGATAGAAAGTGTGATAGTTCTGTCACCTGTATGCCCACCATCTACCCCAAAGCTTTCTGGAAAATGAGCAACCACTTTTTCTGCTTTCTGCTTTTCTACCGTGCCAGAGGGACTCTAATTAAAATGTATCCAAGGGAGTTAAGGTCATGCAATCACTGTAAGATTCTCACAAATATAGAAATACGCGCTTTTTATTTTCATGATGTAATTCCCTGAGTTTGTATAGCAGCATGTTGTAAAAAAAGGGATTAGCGATCACACCAGAGGACGACCTACAGCTAAAATGGGAACGGGATCAAGAGAATGAAAAATGATTGAGGCTGTAGAATGGAAGTGAAGACCAAAAAAAGAAAGCAAAATGGGAGCATTGGAGGACAGAAGCGAAAGAGAAGAAATAGCTATGTGAACTAAAACACAGAAACAGACTCTCTCCGTGCACACTAGACACCCTGTTCACATGAGTACATTATACTACCAAAACTACTGGGACTACTACTTTGGGTCTCCAAACCATAAAGACCTGGATAAGTGAGTTTGGTGTGGAGAAACTTTGTGCGACCTCAACCCAACAGAACACCTTTGGGATGAATGAGAGGCCTTCTCGTTCTACATCAGTGCCTGACAACGCACTTCTAAACCATTTTTAGAGGGTTTCTGACGGACATAAGCAAACACACAAGTACAGATGGTTTTTTTTCTGTGTTTATATGCAGGGCCAGCTGTGGATGCTACAGGCAAAGGTGTCCATACATGCAAAACCCAGAAAACATTACTGCCCTCTTGTCCCTTACCCACCCTAGCTATATTAGCACCATTCTGAGAGTGTACAGAATAGCAGAGCAAGCCAACGCTGTTGTCATATATCCTTACAGCTTTTAATTAACTGAACACTCCTGATGCAGGTAGTCATTAGTAGCTAGAAAACTAATAGGGCAGTGGCCAGTACTGTATATAGTATATACAGTACGCAGTATATCCTTTAGATCAAGTTTGACTGATGATGATGATTATAATGTGTTGTTCTGTTCTAAACTTAGCTCTCAACATCCTCACCATGATGTCGCTGAACAAACAGCACTGCGCTCTGATCGTAACACAATGTTTGCAGGTTTGCTCCCTGCTGAGCCATCATACAGAGACTTGTAGCTCTCAGCGTACTGTGTCATTCACCTAAACAACCCACTATTACAATAACAGAGAAGTATTGTAATACAGATCTGGTTCAAATACAAGCACAAGCATTTCAGTGCAACTGGCACTTTGGTATGCAGGTGTTGGAGTCCTGGCTTTCTGTTGCAATATGTACAGCACCCTGTCTTAAAGGTCTTGCTTTTAGCCTTTTTCTGCCTAAAAGTGCTTCCAGCTGAAAAGGTTACCCATGCTGATGACGTCTGGAGAGGTTCTGGAGCAGCAGACCCCCTTTTCGAACACAGTACACTCTAGGTGGTATTTCTAGTTGTGTTGTTTCTTCGTGAGCTATAGATCTACAAGAAGGCTATTTTTGGGCAGTTGTCTACAAACCTCAGGTTTGGTGATGGACTCACGGTTCCACCATTCCTTGCCACATGTCAAATAGTTCCTGGGCAAGAAACTGAAACCTGAACCCTTGGTGCCATAAGGAGGACAGTAAACTTTCCCATCTTTGAGTCTCTTACCTACACAATGATATGTTCCATAATATGTCAACAAATAATGAATGTATTTTTAAAATCAAACCCGGAACAACACTTGAATACATAATCTGAATATGAGTGTTTACCAAAAACAATCTGTAAAGCCTGCCCGTTTGAACTGCGCTAAAGGTGCAAGTTGGATGTTCTGGAATTCATACAAAGCAATCCGGTACCTCAGAAAACACATGTGAAACATGAATGACCAGAACAAAAAAGAATGAGCAGGTTATGTTATGGTTGCATTGTTAAAGTGGGTCTGTTTGAGATTTCTTTGCTACATCGCTGCACAAATTATTAATGCAACATTGAAAATGTAATATATGAACAATGGTGGAACAGACAGCAGAAACAAATGCAGTCGATGAAGGTGCTGAGACAAACATGCCCACTCACTGTCCTTCACAACAGGAGTCATGGAACACTTTCACACTAACAGCCTGGCCTCTGACTTGTAACAAGATGCATGTAGACATTAATCTTCATCTTGATTTGCTTCCATCTGCTGTAGTAACAATCACAGTGCCACGAGTCACTTCATTTTTCAAAAAAGGTATCAATCCAAAGCCATTTCTGCATTTATAATGTGTTGTTATATAACATTAGTTTAAATACATCACTGGCAGACTTTGATACCCTGAGATGATTCTGTAAGAAATGACATGTTCTGTGTGTAAATTTGAATAAAAGCATTCAAACAAATGTGTACACACACTTTTTTTTGTATAACCATGAAATAAGGATGACAAATGAATAGATTCAAGACTTTGATGAACCACAGCAGTACAGGATAAAGCAGGTAGACCAGGAATGGTCGAACAGGGATTTTCTCTACATTTCACTACATTAGAAGATGGTCCTGATGGATTTACAAACAATCAGGTTCCTACTAGCTACTAGTAGGCGAGTTAAATGTGGCAGTTTATGGTGTAACGCAAAGAGTTTGCACTTTTGAGGTGACAGATAAAACACAGGAGTTTTTGTTCATTCCCATTGTTTCCCATTAGTGAATGTTGTCACTTTTCTTAATCCAAACTACAATCTTCCTCTAAACCCGTGGTTCCCAAACCCAAGTCTTCGGGAGGACTGGGTTAGGGAACCACTGCTCTAAACCTAGCCACATTACATAAGAAGCCTTTGTTCTTATACAGAAGTATGTTGTTGTGTCTTGACAGTGAATAATATTTGCTGGCTGCTTGACATCACTGGGATAGGGTGGTCCACTGACTAGTAGCCAGGTACTGTGGATTGATGAAACCTTTTTTTTGCTTGCAACAGAACAATGTGCTGAAAATCTGTGCAGTCCTGTGTGGAACTGGAAGGTGGGGATGACCGAGGCCAACACTTTCCACATTGCCCATAGTGACTCTATGCACATGAAAATATTGATTAGTACAGCTTTAAGTCACACATGCAAAGTGCATAAACCATTGAACCATTTCAAAGGGAAAATAAAAGCCACATTTTCTGTATTTAAGTAAGGCATCACTAAGACGCTGCTTGGTTAACACCTGTGAATGAATGAGTATTGTCTATGTCACAGCAAATTCTAGACCATCATGTCCCCACAGTATTACATTACAGACAATATGCATAAAGCGATTAGAAATGCAATTGGTAGCTATTTAAAAATTAAACCCCTACAAACCCCCCTGCTAAAGCCAAATCCAAATAAACACTGTAAGCGTTAAATCTGTGGTGTCAGGAGTCTTTGAGCTGCCTTCAGCAGAGTCCACATTATTACCAAAGCTGACCCACTACATGTCCTTGAGGGGCCAATTCATTAGTTAGCTGGAAAGCCCAATCAATCACAATGTGTCATGAACGACTACAGATCATAATTCAGCTCAGGTACAGCAAAGAGAGGGGAAAAACAGGCAAATGAGGCGATGGATGGATGGGAAGAAAGGCAAACAAGATGAATTGGCAGGCAGGAGGTAAGGAAGAAGGATGACTGCGGCTTTAACTGCAGACAGTTTAAGGTGGTATCTCAGGAGCTGCCTGGTGTTGCAGTCATTACAGAGCACCTATCAATCATGAGGCAGCACAGTACATTTTCATTTCCTTTTCAGACTCGCTTTTTTTTTCCTGGACAAGGAGCAGCCACGAGGCATTGACTCAGTAAGGACAAATGGAACTTTAACAAAAGTGTTGTTTTATTTCGAACAAATCCTTCCTCAGCTGGATTCAGGTGATACAGTATGAGCTATTGATTAGCGGGGGAAGAGCAGAAAGGAAAGTCTCGGACGCGTTCCCCAGGGATGCAGTCCCAAAGGTCCAAGCATGTCTCATCCACTTGTGCTGGAATTGCTCCCTTGCCTTTCATTGATCTGTCATAGATCAGTGTAGTAAAATAGAAACAGGTGTAGGTGTGCACCCGGAGGAAACAGCCGCACATTAATCACTGCCTGTGCTCAGACACACACGCAGCTGCTCCCAAGTTAACGTGAATTGGTTTAATGATGATTTTTCTGTCAGATTACAAAGATTTAAATGACTTTCAAGGCCCTTGGATGCTTAAAAGTGATGATTCGGAATGATAGTAATTCAGAGCTTCACTGGTGGAAAGTAGCTAGCGCAATTAGTTGGACCCTTTACCTACGTACGAGTATTTCCATCTTGTTATACTTGTAGAGTTTATTTCACTATATTCTGACTGCATTTTATCCTCTATTTGTGACATGTGAAAACTAAACTATCCTTATTTGTATTAAACGTTGGGCATTTTATCGAGGGACCTGCTCTCAAACACAAAATCCACATGTGCGATTAATATAATATTAATATGCTACATGTGTGTAGTTTGATGGGATTTTTTAAAACATGTTTTTAGCAGTCAAAGTGCTGTTGAGGCTCAGCCAGAGAATTGTAACAAACCAAGGACCCAGTGTTGTGTAGGTGCCATGTTGAACGAACACTAGGTCAAACGTCTGACTGATGTGGAAGATGATAAGAGATGATGAACGCAGAAGACAACAATATATGTCACTCTGTCTGTGGCAGGAAGAAACAGTGATTAATTGCAGCGCACAAATAAAAAAGAAACTCTCACTGCTGCAACACAATCAAACATTTTTGTTGGATTAAATGTGTCACCTCTTTAAAGGTGTTAAATGTTTGAAATATTGGTACCTCAGCAAAACACAGTCAGCCATGTATCGTACACAACGTACACAGCTGTCATGCAGAATGTAATTGAACTGTACACAGCAGCCATGTTGGCGTGTTGAAGCAGGAAAAGCATTTAAAAACTAGTGACGTTCTCGCTGTGACAAGTCAACATGTCAGTTTTGCAACCGGGAAAGTAGCTGATGATTCCTGATTATTGTTGGTGCTGTTTAACCAGCATTCCGTCACTCATTCAGCTCTGAACATTTCCAAATGTTTCCGCTGTCTATCTGTACCGACTTTGAGTGGTTACTAGTCAAAAGAGTCTGCAGTACGGTGCAGCAGTGGAGCCAATAAGGTCTGTCTGCAGCAGCACACCCATCGCTTCATCCTCCACCCCAACACGCCTCTCTTTCAGTGGCTGTGTGTATTTGTCTTGTCTTGCTTTCACATCATATCATTATGATAGTAATTAAAATAAGTAAGGAAAACAACTCACACATACTAATTACATTAAATGAATAAAAGTAGCATTGGTGATGAGGGCTTCATATTGGTCTGGTCTGATTAGACCAGTGTATGGTGGAGTGTGATGTTGCACAATTCAATGCACCAATATAAAGGGTTTCCATAGGAAGAGAGTAAGGACCATGTCATTCATGTTAGGTTTGTACACACCCACATCGTCTAGATACAAGGTCTGATCAGACAGCATCGATGAACAGTCAAGTAGGTGGCCTGTGGGTGTGTGGGGCGGCGTTAAGGTTAAAGTCAACGCTATAGGGATTTAATCCAGCATTCCCAAAGCACTGGCAATGGGAGACATAGCAAAAAATAACGGATTAAAATATAATCTCAAGCTTAAAATAAAATTGAACATAAAGAGGTTAAAATCCCAAATCATTAAATCACAAAATGTTTTGTTCCATAAATACCCATTTATGATCTACACTGATTTAGTCCACTATGGCAGGAAAGACCGATACAGTAACATGTTGTCGTTAATTCAACAAACAAATATTTGAGTTGAGCTTTATGAAACATTGTTTTGTTATTGTTGTTTTAAATAGTTTAAAACATAATTTTATGAATAAAAGAATCTTAAATTATACATCAAGGCAAGAGATAAAATATAATTGTGCGCTTTAGCTTTAGCTTTAGCGACAGGTAATACTCATCACTGAAGTGGAAAATACAATGACTTTAGTGAGCACAGTTATTTTAGGAGGGCAGGGGTCTATATTTGTGAAGGTAGAAATCTCATTCTGTAGGAACTCATTAGCCTTTCAGACCAAACTGGTGCCAGAAATGAAAAAAAAAGAAATGTATTTAATCGAGGCTGAATAGGACTTTCAAGGGGATTTGAATTTCCACTGAAATTTTGTCCTTTACTAAGTAGCTGCATTCAATGAAAGTCTGGAAATAAAAGGTCAGATTTGAACTCATGACACTGATGATGTCTAGTGAAGAGACACTGTCAAATTAAACTTTAGTTTGAACTCATGACAAGTTGACACTCCAAGGCTGCTGAAGCCTCAACACACCGGTGTCGGGAGACTTCCTGAAATCTCACACGAATGTGACTGAATGGTGTGAAAACGGCAGCCAAGTGGCTACAACAGAAGAGCACTGGTGGTTTTGTTCATGTTTAATGAGGCAGCTGGTGGGGCGGCGAGGCATTGTTTTCATCTCATCGGGGATGCACTGAGTAATTTGCAGTTACCGGGGAGATGCCATCCCCTTTCATCCCTCCTCAAATGGCCGACTGACCGCGGAGGATGCCAAAAATGCTGCGGTACCATTACCGAGCACATTGTTGGCATTAAACAGACATAGGAGACAAATGTGTCCCCACAGCTTAATAAGTTGTCAGAGAAAAAGAAAACTGTGTAGTTAAAGTAAATGACACATAAAGGAAAAGTACAGAAGTATTATTATTACTTGTCATGATAAGAATAAACACAGGTAAAGTCTGTTTGTTGCAACCCATGGTGCATACGTACGAGCGCCACATTTTTCATTTATGATTTTTTTAGATGATGTATTAACAGGCTGAATTTTGCAGACATAGAAAATGTCATGACTTAATGATTCATCATCAAATCGGAAGAAGCAGATGACACATTATGTTGACTTTATGATAATGTTTATCCCCAAATACTGATGTTGACTGTGATAGGTTGCACAGTTTCAACAGTCTGCTGTTTGACCTTCAAATAGAAATGGTAACCGTTTCATCAACTTGAAGGTTTCCTTGACTTATTTTTTCCTCAGTTCCCAACTTTTGTCTAGAATTAACTATTAAAACATACTGACTGCTACACTGTTTCCAATTCAAGATTCATAAAGACATTTTTTCAATAAACATAAGTCCTTTTTAAATTTAAATTATCTCTATTTTGAAATACTTCTGGTGGTGCTGAAAAAAATTCATGACACACAGATGACACTAGATTAAAGGGGGGAAGAAGAAAGCTACGATAACATCTAAGATAAAAGGAAGAGTAACTCCTGTGAGAACAAAATAAGAAATACAATGCAAGGAGACGTAGAGGCAAACGAAAGCACATATTACATTCACAGATAACATTTGTTCCCAACAGAAGAATGTGTTTCCATAAAATGACTTTCAAAAACATTAACCTTTTACAAGACCATCATTCTCGTGTTATCGTGAAAGCAAAGTATTTTAATTTCCAGTTTTAAAATGAACAAGGACATTTCTGGTGGTACAATTTTTCTATTATGTCTGAAATGTATTGGTGCATTTAAATGCTGTTGTGACAGTCTGACACTCAGGACCTTTATGTGTGATATTAAAATACCACTCTACCTGCTATTAGGGTATTGAATTGGCAAAAGGCAGGTAATTTAATCCATATCAGTATACAGGGGTTACAGAGCGTTACATGTGAACTACTAGTAAAAAGGAATTACAACAGAGAAAACGTAATATTGTAATTCTGAAGTGTTTATAGAATTTCTTACACCCCATACGTACCAGTGGCACTTCTTGTCTTGGATGCAACAACAAACGTGGAGCAAAAACCTAGTCAGTTTGAAGTAGTAAAACTACTTTGGCATGATACTTTGGGTTTTATTGTGGTATTATTGTGTACCTGCAGTTTTATCTCAAAGTATATCTCAAAGCACTGCAAAGACAGGATTATCTAGTTATCTCGGTCATATGATACTCTAGCCTGCAAACCATTGGTTGGGCTTCACGCCCAGGTTGGGGACGTGTACTCTAACATAATACAACCAGTGTCCTGCACCGCCACATAATTCATGATTGATAAAACAGTCCTGTGGAATGTGCAGGGCAAAGTGAGGTGACACTATGAGTGGAAAGATTAATATTTAATTTTTCAATCTTTTTCTTCTGATTGGTTCATGGATACTTGTTTTGTGTTACTTCTATTGGGATTTCAGCAGAAATAACTTTGATCAAAAGCATGTTGTGTAGCCCCTGAGATGCCCTTTACGTCTAAACATCCAGAAAAGGGAGCAATGTTGAGGCAATACTACAAATAGAATTAATGAAATGCCTTTCTTTTTCTTAATCCGAGCCTTGGATTAGGAGAAATTCTCCTGCAGCCCAGCCGCACCATTCCACACTCTCTGCTGTGTTCTTAGCTCACAGTGCCCCTTGTGGCCAATTCGACTTTTCAAAGCATGTTCCCTTCATCCTTCAGCAGAATGCCAAATAAAATGCAGGAAAAACCTTAGGAAACAGTCCCACCAGATAAAAAGACATTCTGAGTCACAGCAGAGACAGTTAAGATTCAGCACAGAATTGCATAACTATCTCCTCAGCAGGTGGGATGATAACAGCACAGAGGACACACAGGAGATGTTTTAATTGCAATAATGTCTAGTGAGTTGAAGTAACTCAAAATAGACCTTTTCTCAGTTTTTAGGGATGCCGTAGTAGCCCCTCCAGGACCCCTAGAGCTTACAGGAACAGGACCCTGCACAGGAGCCAAGGCACTGCAGTAAAATACTAGAGTCACAAGACACTTTTCCAGCCAATTTAAGTGTTTTGTTTAAGTAACCAAATGGTATTTCAGCTCTATTACGGGGTGGCACACCTGAAAGATGGAGAAAAGAAAGGGACAGTTTGGAGGGGGTGACATACAGTATCAGATTCATGCCTCCCCACAGCCCTTTTTTAGTTCATAACTGCCATGGGTATTAATAATTAATAAGGACAATTCTCCGGCGTCTGCATGAGTCATACTTTCTGCTACTTGGTTTCCCAAAAGCTCCATAGTTACACAGAGGCAAGGAATCTGAATTTTTAACCCTAAAATGGAAAAGGTATGAATATTTGATAGGAGGCTAAAAACAGATGAAATGATGATACCTGCTAGACAATAAGGTCAACTTATTTCAAAGGTTTCAGAGGTTTTGAAAAATGCCTCAAGAAAGACTCAAATAAAATAAAACCAGTGGTGGAGTTTGCGAAGCAATAGGTCTCAGTGATAAACGTCGGATAATTGAAAAAAATACAAATGGTTTTATGGCCTCAAGAGGAACACGCAGCAGTTTCACAGCTTCCACAGCCGGTTTCTTCGAAACAAAACAGACTAAGCGCACATATATTATGCTTGAAGGGCAGTCAGTGTTTGTACATGAACAAAACAAGTACTACATGCTGTCACTTATGCTGTCCAACTCTGAGCCGTCAGACAATCCAGCTTGTTCAGCGAAGAAGTCAAAGCAGAGTAGAAAGGAGTTGGCAGTTTGAGCGCAACAATCATTTTGTCTTAAAGTAGCCTAGAAAAGCTGAGAGGATGTCATCTCAAAAAACGAAAAATAGGGGAACACAGTGCAAATAGGTGTTGATTTTAATACCTTGATTTAAACATTATTATACAAGAGAAAATTAACCAATATACAGGAGATTTATGACCGATAGAAAATTGTATTTATTATACTTTCCAAGATACATTCTATTCATTTGTAATGTCAATAAACACTCAGAATTTTAACTTAACAATACCTTTAAATAAGGACCAGATAAAGTTAACTTGATGAAATCAATTTGAAATAGAACCTGTCCTCACAATATAACCTCAAACTAAATGAATTTAAAATAAATATTTCAAGCCATCGTGACTGAGCAGATTTACTAATATTGCACATGGTATTTTTTTTCTGACATGATTCTCTCCAAATGTGACAATTTAGAGCCTTAACTGGTCACCATCTTCGACCTCGCAAAGTTGTCTTCATACCCGTCCCCAACAATTCCATAAGAACCATATCAAGTTTAATGCACATTTATTTTGGTTGCATAATGTTAATAAGAAACCTTTTACAAGATACTGTGGGAGATATAAGAATAACAAAACTGTTGAAATCGGACAGACTCTATCAGGCCTCGCCTTGCCGTGTGACACAACAGATAAATGAAAAAAAAAAAAGCAAAGAAAGGAAACATCACAGATCACGTTTCACAACCCTCGTCACGTGGGTCAAGTTCCTCAGTAAACCGGGAGAAACCAAAACCCTTGAATCGATTCACCAGCAACCTCTGGTAACCTGAATTAGCTCGGGTGCATTGTTCTATCAAGTCCACTCTTCCGCTTTTTGTGTATTATTCATTTTAAATAATACCAATAACTTGTTAAATAATCCTGCATAGAAAAATAAATTAACTATGTTAAATTTTTTTTACTACGAATTTAGAGCTGACAAGGGGAGGAGGATCACTGATTGAACTGTACTAGCGGCTTGTTTGACTTTTCTGGCTTGTAGTCTCTTGATGATGATGCTCCGTCATACAGTAGGCGCTATGTGTGTGTGCGTATGTATGATGTTTGTCTTTCCTTGTAATTTACAAACCAGTCCCACAGATACAAATAATGTAAGACTTACAAAATAAATTCCAGGTTACGCTTACATGGCAAGCAGCTTTGTAATTTTTTATCCTTGGGTTTGTCATTTTTCAGAAACAACGTCCTCTGACAGTGTATGTGCCATTAGATTTCACCCAAAACATACAGTTACTTTAAGTAGCAATTTTGGAAAGAGAAACACAACTCCATTCAGAAGACACTATATTTAACATGGCTCTTTACACAAAAAAACAAGTGATGAAATCATTCCACAAAAGAGTTTTGCACGTGCCTCCAATTCCCAGGAACGGAAAACAGGGACCATTTAGCCTTCTGGCAAAGAGCAGGTGTACTGCTACTGGTGTGTAATCCACACAGGACGTGTCTGCAGCCGACTCCAGAGAGAGCTTCCCCAAGATCAAACGGATATCCCCGCAAATTAAAGTGAAATCAAACCAAAAGAAAGCAAAGTAGCATCCATTGAGTCACCGATTCTGTTAATCTCCTCCCAGAAGTAGTGATTAAGGGTACTTTCCAAAGCAACAGAACAACAACCAACCCTCCTTTTTTTTCCTTTTTTCTCACTTTGTTTTGTTTTAAAAGAGGGTTGAAGACGGCGAGGTATATTCTCGAGCACTGTTTTCAACACCCTTTGATTTGGTTGGAAAAAGAAAAGGGGGAGAAAAAAAGAACAACAAAAAAAGAGATAAGTACCCATTTCAATAGCAGCAAAAAATACTATGACTGTCTGGTTGCTTTTTAGGGTGTCCTGTGGTGTTTATGTGGGATTCATACATGTGGTGGCATGGATAATCCAAAAAGTCATTTAGTGTGAAATACATCCATGCGGATTCTAATAGCTTTGTAGTGTGGAGCCATTTTGTCCATCTCCGCATTGGTCATTAAGGATTTCCAGAAGGCACTTTTTTGCTGTCGGTATGTGGGAGTGTGTGTACTGAGAGACACAATGAGAGATGAGGACAAAAAGCAAGAGGTCTGGGTGGTGGGGGGCTGTGAACGTGTGACTAAAGGGGGGAAAACAAGCGGAGAAAGGCAGATGTGTTTGGCTGTCTTTTTGCCTGTTTATGTATGTGTGTGTGATCAATGCACTAAATCAAACCCAACAATCCCTACATTTTACTCAGTGCAGTCTGCTCCTCGAGCACCTGCAGGTAATCAGGCGTTCCTTGGAGCTTGGCTTTCAGCTCGTAATACTCACTTTTTCTCTGCTCCACCACGATCTTACTGTGGTTCCCGCCTATCAGCGACGATTTCTTCATCTTTTTATCCAGCGTTTTCTCTGGGTAGCGTATTTCGTACCCGCCCATCCCTATACTGTTGAAATCTCTTTTGCTGTCCAGGAAGTTCTGGATGAACATACTGGGCTCTCGGTTGGGGAGGAACTCCTCGAGCTCATCAATAGTGCTGAGACGTTTGTTGCGCTCCAGGGTAGAGAGCGAGTCTTTATCCTTGTCGGCACTGTTTCGCAGGATGATTTTCTGCCTCTGTGAGTCTGCAAACTTGAAGCCAGCATCCATGTCTGAGGAGCGTCCGATTCCACAGGTGTGGCTCTTGCCAATGTGCTCAATGGTCTGGGGGATAAACGTTTCGCCTCCCAGATCGTCTCCTGGGATGGAGCCTTTTTTTCCTGATTTGTGGCTGTGTCGGCGGAGCTGCAGCGACATGGAGCCACACTCCTGGTTTCCCAGACCCTCCTGTCTGCCTACAGGTTTTTTATTCCGCCTCAGGACAAAGACTAGGAGGCAGAAGGCCACAAACACAGTAAGGATAAGCACTACGAGGATGCTGAGGATCATAATTGAGAGAGGCACAGGTCCTCCTGGTGGGGCTTTGCCAACTCCAGCAGGTGACACTGAGGTCAAAACAGGGGTGGCGCTAGTGAAAATAAACGGAGGCTTTGCAACAAGCTTAGGACACAGGATCTCATTTTTCAGGAGGCGCAGCTCAATGTTGGCGAACTGCACTGGGGAGGCACATTTCACCTCTTTGGCAGACACCCCATCACTTAGCTTCTCCAGCCAGAGTTTGAGGGCAACCAGATCACAGGAACACTCCCACGGGTTCCCTTCCAGGTCTATCTGGGTCAATGACCGCAGCTGGTCCAAGACACCGCTCACTGGCAGGGTCATGAAGTGGTTGTTTTTCAGATTCAGCCTAGCTAAGGAGACGCCCGCAAACACATAAGCGGGGAGACTCCGCAGAACGTTATTGTTGAGATACAGGAGTTGTAGGTTCGGCATGGAGTCAAACGTGCCTGCTAAGATTTCTTTTATGGCATTGTATTCCAAATACAGGTACTGTAAGTTTGTGAGGCCCAAAAACATTTCAGGGTGCAACTGTTCAAGCTGGTTTCCATTTAAATACAGTCTCCTCAGGTTAGTGAGGTTAGCAAACATGCCTTTCTGGACTGTGACAATTTGATTGCTGCCAAGATGAAGCAAATCTAAACCCTCAAACCCCTGGAAATCGGTCGGGCTTATGTCGCGGATGTAATTCCCACTCAGGTGAAGTTTCTTTGCGTTTGGGGGTTTGGGCATGAGATCAGCTAAATTTCGTATGTTCCTCTCCTGACAGCTGACACTAATGCCAAAGTCAGAGGGGTGAGCTTTACAGCTGCAGGGCTGTGGACACAGCAACGGTGGGGTCCGTGTCTGAAAGGAAACAATTTGGGTATTTTTTCCAAATGGGGGCAAACCGGCAACAATGCCATTACCGTAAATCTTAGACGAGTCAGTGGTTTTTGGCGCTTTTGTGGCTATGGCAGCCACAGTTGTTGGGGACATTTTGGAGGGAAACTGCCCACTATCAGGCAGTGCAGGTGGCATAAAGTCACTTCCTGTTCCCATGGGACAAAGTTCCTGTTTGTTAGTTTCTTTCAGCAGCCTCCCGTACAAATCACTTGGAGTTTCACATATGGCCTCACCAATAAAAATATTATAGGGCATGTTTTCAAGCCATGCTTTGAGCGGTGCTAAATCACAGGTACAATTCCAGGGGTTGTCATCCAGCTGCAGCTCTACAATGCGCCCTATATGCTCCAGAACCCCCAGATAAGGAAGCTTCTGGATCCTGTTCCCCCTTATATCCAGATGTGTGAGTGAGGCAAAGCGAAATATGTTGTCGGGAAGTGCCTGTATGAGATTATCATTCAAGATGAGCACTTTTAGCTTGTGTAGTTTGTTGAATGCACCCTTTTCAATGTACTTTATTAAATTGTAATCAGCCTGAAGGTATTCCAAGTTTTCAATCCCTTGAAAGGTGTCTGCTCGCAGCACCTTTAACTCATTATTGTTCAGGTGGAGCTGTTTCAATGCACTCATCCCCAAAAATGCTCCACCTTCTATGTTCTGCAGTTTATTGTTCCCCAGCTGTAGTGACACAGCGTGAGTGAAGTTGAGGAACGAGTTTGGGTACAGTATGATTAAGAAGTTGTTCTGGAAGTTCAGGTGGTACAGGGACGAGGCCGGCGGGATGAGCTGCGTGGGCCGGTAGACGGTGATCTTCTCGCAGTTGACGTACAGCACGTTTTCCACCGACATACAAGAGCAGGCGCTGCAGGTCTCAGCCATCAAATCCGATGCGGACGGGTCTGCCATTGGGGGTCCGTACGACACCGAGGGGAAGGAGAGGGAGGAGGAGAAGGAACCGGAGATGGAAGAAGAAAAGGCTGCCAGGAGGAATACGAGCAGCATCTCGCCGGTTAGAAATCCTCCCCCAGAAAACCATTTAGTAACCTTTGGAGAAAAAAAACACACGCAAGTCCAGAGACGGGCACATGCACACCCACAAACACACACAGAAAGCAAACCATCAAAATACAGATTTCATATTGTTATATGCTGCATTTAATCCATTTACAAAAATGTGACATTACAAAACACACATTTTTATTCCTATGTTATTGTATTAGGACGTTATGTACATTTCCATGTTAACAATGCATGTTCACTGCACTTTTTAACAGAACCATCGGGATGATGATGCAATGATTCACCCTAATTATAGGACAAGCCAAATGTTTGATGCAGATTAGAGGAAGAGTACCATATGCTGTGGAAATTACTCAAAGCCACGAGCTGCTGCACAGCTCTGCATCTTATTCTAACACACAGTGCGTTTGAGCGTAGTCTTAGAAATGTTTAGGACAGCAGCAGCAGCAGAACTACAGGATATTCTTCTCTCCACACATTCAACATAATCAAAGTCAAACGGCTGCAGTTCTTGCTCTCATTTGAAACCAGCAGCAGCAGCAGCAGCAGCAGCAGCAGCAGCACCGCCTTCAAGCAGCACATTGGGGTTATTAAGAAAAGCAAGTGTGAGAGCAAGGGTGGGGGGTATTGGGACTGTGCCCATTACTGACATATTGAGAGGGTTTGAGCGCTGCCCCTTTATCACACGGGGATTTTCACATGTGACACCAAACTGGTTTTAAATGTTAAGATTTCAATGCTGTTCAAATCTCCGAATTCCAATTTTATACAGATACACAGGTGAAATCTAAATGAATGACACTTACCCAAGGCTGAGGTGGTAATGAATGCGGCTCCCTCTGGAGACACGGGGCAGCATTGGTGAGACATGGATGAAGACGTGCGCAAACAGTCCTCCCAGCTCAAGTAGAATACAGACAGTTTCAGGGCGCAACAAGGTCTGGCCAGCATCTATTTCTCCATGTAAACTACTGTACATCAGCCCTAACCGAGCACACTTGGATGGGGTGCAGCGGAGACGGTGGGGACAGAGCAGGCTGTGGGGAAGGGGGGGAGAATCCGATTTCACCCGATGCGTCTCTTGCTGACGGGCTCCTCTTGCTTGGAAAAATTACCCCTTTGGTCGTTCGGTCCCCAAGGTGATAATACTACCTCCATGGGAGAGGATTCATTTGGCTTCAGGAGGCACAGGCAGAGGGAGAGAAAGAGAGGGAGACTGGGAGAACGGGGAGGTGAAGGTAGAGAGAGATAAGTGAGACGAAAGAAGAGAGAGGGAAGGAGAAAGGGAGAGGCAGGCTTTACAGATCCTGGCGGCGCGTCCAGCGACTCCAGAGCGTGAAAGGAGGCGCGAGGCGGGCGGTGGTGCGGGGGAATAAGTCCGTCATCCCTGGAGTCTTTTTTACAGGGAAACTAGAGGAGAAAAAGCGAAACAGAAGACAGAAATGTGGGAGGGGGGGGGTGCGAAGATGATGGCCCACAATGTGCGTCTGGCTCGCCTCGGCTCAGCAACCCCCAACGACCCGATGAATAAACGCGGGTTTGTTTCGACCGAAGTTGCGCACCGGGATAATTCTTCTCAGGTCCAACGCTGCCAAAACGCTCCCATCAGGCTTTGTGTGTCACAACATTGTTTCCCATGCGGACAGCATAAATCCAGTCTTTCTTCCTCCTTCACACTGTGTGGAAACTAGTTCTTTTCTCTGGACAGATCAGTTCACTCGCAGGCAGTGAGAGATGCTTATTTCTGTCTCCTTGCAGCGAAAGGAAATTAGGGGGGAAAACGAAGGACTGTGATGGAATCGAAGCTTCTCTCCCGGAGAAAAAAAAAGCGGAAAAGCACAGAGAGAAACAGGAGAGACAAGTCGGGACAACAGAAACCGGTGCGTAAAAATGAATAATGCAGTTATTGAGCCTTCAGTCCGCTGCGGCGCAAGTGAGGAGCTGGAAAGTCCGCGTTTCTTTCGATCCCATCCGTCCAGGAAAAATGAACCGTGAACTTCAATAAGGATGTGAAGACAGAGAGAGGTGGGGAAGAAAAACAAAGCAAAAAGAAACGATCCAGTGGTGGGGAGTTAAAGGTGAGGAAGGCGAGCTTGTGTTTCCCCCTCCTCAAAGACAGAACCGTATCCGTGTCAGGCTCCTTCTGCAGCCGCATTCACAGAGCTTCCCACACGACTAGAAGAGGAGAATGCAGAGATGTAGAGAGGCAGGAGGAGGGAGGGAGGGAGGGAGGTGGGAGCGCGAGAGAGAGAGAGAGAGAGAGAGAGCGAGCGCGCGCGAGAGAGAGGGTGGGAGGAAAAAAGAAAGATGGTGTGTGTGTGGGGGGGGGGGAGCTCTCACATAGAGCTAAAATAAAACGATTAAAAAAACTTCCTTAAAACAGATCAGATGTTTTAACAGCGCACTTCACGCGCATAGTTTCTTTTATTGTGACCCAACAATAAAAAACATACGTGTCTATATAGACAGAAAGCTGCGGGCATCTTTTATCTTCACCTGTGTAACCTCCAGGAGGAAGCAAGATCAGAGCTGAGTGTGTGCTCGCCCGGTTCCAAATCGTCGCATTGGGCTTCACTTGCGCGCGCGCGAGAGAGAGAGAGAGAGAGAGAGAGAGAGAGGGGGAGAGAGAGTGTGTGTGCGTGTGTGCGCTTCAGACCGGGCACGGGAGCGCGCCTGTGAGCGGCATTTTAAGTAGGAGAGAGAGAGAGAGAGGGGGGATTACTATTCAGGAGTGCTGCAGTCAGACGGACTGCGAGGGAGGAAAAAGGGGGAGAAGGATGTGGGGAAATCAGTCAATCAGAGCCTGACGCGCTCCGCGCTCTCCCTCTGGTTTTGTGTGTTTCTGCAGGAGAGGACGGAGCGAAGTGGAGCTCAGAGAGAGACGGGTGGAGGGAGGTGGAGGAGGGAGGAGATGCGCCGTGAGGTATGGCTACACCCCATCTATCCATCCATTTATCTCCATCTATCCATCTCTCTGTGTGAGGTGAGTCCCGGGCTCAGAGCGGCGCGGCGCGGCGCGGCGCGGCGCACCGCCCGCGCTCTGGTCCGTGTTCAGCTGACACCCATGGGAGAAAAGAGGAGTCGGACCTGAAACCTGACTGCGCGCGGCCTCACCGGAAGCCTCACCTCTGGTTTCCTCTTGCAACAGGTGGCGGAGCCAAGTGACGCACAGCAGGAAAGAGAAGATGGGAGCGGGAGTGAAGTGTGGATTTCAGCACCAGAGGAACCGCTGAACAAGTCAGTGGCGGCGACGCAGGCGCAGCAGAGGTTGTCTGTTAGCACTTAAGGCGCGCGGGGGGGGGGGGGGGGTGCGGGCAGGTAGCTGTCCAGTTTAAGTTGCCAGGTTGGGGAAAAGAAACGTTTTCTCACACGGATTACAAATAGCTGGCTGTAAAACATGTCACAAAGCAGTTTAGGTAAAAACGAGGCTTCTTGTTCAATGTGTGGATGTTTTCACACATTCAGAACAACCTTCGGGCAGTGCTGTGGTTGATTTGTCATTTCTCACCTGTGACTTTCAGATGAACACACTTCATGCAGAGGCTGCACCTGTGTAGTGATCACAGCAACATTAAGCCAACGAATGAAGAAGTGTTGCAAACATGCAGGAAGACATTTTCCAGAACAGTCTCTGGAAAGTTCTGGACGGTAAATGGACTCTAGCTGTGAGCTGCTCAGGACCTTTACACTAACAGGTGGATGTTATGTTCTGTGAAGACTTTCACACACTGTCACAACGTGTCGTTTGTTTACTGAGACTGCATTCAGTGTCAGTGTTTGACAGACAAATTACCACAGACAATAATCCACTGAGCAAACCAACATGTGCATACGGGGGAAGTGGGACGTCTGAGGAGTGAGCTGTAAATGCAGTTTCTTTGATACGATCCCCTTCACTTCACAAAGCCAGCGGGTAATTAATGCCTCTCTGTTGCGCTGATAGATACATTCAGCCTCAATCATTTCTCATTCAGATGAATCCAGAAGCCGCTTAAGTGCCATTTATTCTCTAGTGCCCGCAGAAACGTACACGAAGAAGGAAAGAAAAGCCTGTTCACGCTACTGATCAACCCGTGTAGGCAAACCGAGGTGCGGCAGTAGCCACCTGTACCTAAACAGCAAATGAAGCGCTCACACAGAGGTGTGTGTGTGAGCGTGCTGATATTTGACAGTCTTGGACATGTTCCTACACTGGCTGTGAGTGGCCTGAGGGAAGCAGGCCTTACTAAAGAATGAGCCAGACAGTTGGCAGGGCCTCTGCTTCCGTCTCAGCTGTCGTTGGTAGTCTGGCCATGTGGCTTAGACGCTGCTTCCTGTGTCCAAAACACTGGTAAAAACCTTGAATATCATGTGCTCTAATCCTGTTTGTTGGATTAAAATAAAGGATTTGAATGTGCACTCCAATGTATTCACGTTGTCTCTCGTCTCATTTGCTTTTCTTTTTTTTGTGCTGTTTCCCCCTTTACAGCCACTCTGAGTGCTGGATGTGCTGAGAAATGAGTGTTTGATGTGTCGCCCTCCCCTGGATGGAAATGTAACTGCACCCCTTTTCATGACACAGGTAGGTTAATGCAGCTCAGGTGGGGGCCTGCTTGCTGTGTTTGCTTGTTTTATTCTGCTGCCAGGCTCGCTGATCGCTGACTTTGGCCCCATTTGACACCTGTTGTCCTGCGGCAGCTGTTTGCCACCAGCACCACTGATGCAAAACTAATACTGCTGCAAATGTGATACAGCGCTATTTTCTGCCTTTGTATAAAGACAATACATTTAAATGTTTCATTTTTGAGGCACACTTTGAGGGTGAAAAAGGCAGCATGATATCTCAGTGGGTAGAGCAGTCGTCTTCAAACCTAAGGGTCAGCGGTTCGATTTTCCGTCTCCACAAAGCTACATGTTGAGATGTCCTTGGAGAAGACACCGATACCCCGTAGTAGCACAGACACAGGATTAGCAGCTGTCCAAACAACAGTTTCCCCAAGGGGATCAATAAAGTTTTCATTATTATTATTAAAGGTCGCTGTTTTCTATACTGAAATAAAATGTGGAAATCTAAAGGGGGGTCACTGCAACCCGGCAGAGCGGAGCCACTGAGCCGCCCAACTTTCTCAAGGGGAAGTTTTAACAGCCAAAGTTACGATGAAATGAAGTTTGGAGTAAATGAAATGTCGCGTCGTGTGATTTGCTGGATCATTAGCATATTAGCCACTGAAAGAGCAACAGCTGAAGAAATGAGTGAAGATGAGGAGAATGATGTGAGCACAAGGGGTGAAGAGTCCGAGAGAGAGACCGTGCAGAGGAAGCTGATGAAGAAGTACAGGGTGGAGTCAGGGTCTCCACCACATTCTCTAGCTGCTATGTATTTATCCCCTGAATAAACTGTTGAGCTGTTACAATGGTTGCCTTAGTTTTCTTAGAAGAGATAATAATACATTAAATCATTAAAAAGAGTATTTGTGGATATTTTGCTGACTCCTTTATACATATAGGGGATTTTCACACACTTCACTGAGGAAGTCCCACACTGTCACCCTGCCGAGACCTCCGGTAACTCCTTTGCTTAACTTGAACTGTCATTATATTCATGTAATCACTGTGTCCACACTGTTACTTTATTCCCTCTTTCCATGTGCAGAAATCTACAGAAATAAACGAGCGAGCGCTAAATGTCTCAGAACTTTGTTTCTCTCATGCACCTCGATCACATATTTCTTCTGTGAATTTCTTATGACATTATAGAAGTCAAAAAGAAACTGTTGCTTCATAACTCATTTAATTCCTGAAGTTCCTTGTCTTTTGTCAAACAGAACAATTTGATTGAGAAACAGTCCAGTAAAGTAAAACCACCCAACATCTCACAGCTGCTAGTCTTATGACAGATGCAATAATATGAATTTATTAAATCCTTCAGTGAATTTGGCACAGCGTTTACTTCAAGGTGACTGTAACTTGCAAAATCTCAAGAACTACTTAAAGGAATTTCTGCAAATCTGGTCCAATGATTCACTTGAACTCAAACATAAACCTGTGTGTGGAAAGACATTGACTGACTGACTTTCAAAAGTGTAGTAATTCACTACATTCATTAAAAAGCAGGCCGGTGTAAAAAAAAGGAGAAAGAAGCTGCTTTTCGGTGCTTTTTCTGATTGGCTGAACACACCTGATCAAGGTGATCAGGTGTGTTCAGCCAATCAGAAGTTACAAATGCATGGATGCTTGGAAAACCAGCAGGGCTGCGGCCCTCGAGGACCGAGTTTGGACACCCTGGTGTAGAGTCAGCATTAGGCCTAAAACAGGACTAGAAATGCTCAATAGACTAAAGAGATATTTTGGCAACGCCGTACTTGTCCTGTCTGTTGTTTGTACTGACATATGCAATGACTAAAATTAGACATGTAAAGTAAAATTAGCCTTAACAAAGACTCTGTATGCACAGAATACTTATCATATCACCCATGTCACATTATATTCAGTCATAAATCATTTGAGCAGCACTTCTGGGTGAGTCAAACAGAGCGTGACATATTTTTTTGGGTGTAGTAGTCCAGGCAGAGTTACAGCATGCCGTCAGCACTGCAGGAGAGCTTTAACCCTGATTGTGACACTGTTCAGAGCCAAGTGTTCAGCCCATTACTCTCTCTGCCGGCAAGGGAAGGAAAATAAATGCTTACAGTGCCAGCTAGTTGTACATAAATCGGATGTTTGATGGCTCATTATTTATTTAGTAGCATGAAGTACTCCTGTATCTATTACAAACAGCTGAGGTGTACAGGACACAAGATATATGCAAACACAGAGTCACAGAGAAGCATACACGGACTGTTTAATGTCCTAGATAGAGCGAAAGAGAGACAGCTGAGGTGCTGCTAAGATTAAACAAAACTTAAAAAACAGGGAAGCCTTTCAACCCTTTCAAGGATATATCATGCTGCGTGTGGTGTCTTTTCAGGGTTCTGTGCTCACCATGTGAGTCTGTCATGGTTCAGTCCAGGGCTCATCTCCTGTGTCCACCAGGGCACGGTGAGATATAGACAGAGGTTAATTGGACTCAGATGTGCCTCATGGTCCCGATGGGCTTGGCCTGCTGCTCAGCCAAGCCTCAGTCAAGCCCCAGTTTTCATATGAAGACACAGACGCTTTGTTCATATGTGCACTGTGCTCTGATACCAGCACGCGGTTTGGTTGAGGCCTGTTTTAGGATAAATTCGTCATATTCATTGATTAAGCTCAAACTGTTCAAGTCTATACTGTAGTTTCACCTCTGTACGTGATAAATAAGAAGCTAGACACCACTGCATGTTAGCTTAGCTTAGCATAAAGACTGGTACCTGGTGGAAACAGCTAGCTTGGCAAATACAAATCATTAGTTGCAGCCGTGAGGATTCGTATGATAAACTTTGAGGTTTCCCGGCAGGGACGTCACTGAGCTATAACGAAATCTGTCACATATCCCTGCACACATACATACACATGCATATATTATATAGTATGACACTGTATTTGAACCCACCACACTGTGTGTTAATGAGGTTGAGCTCCACGCTTAGTAATTTGACCATGACAATGCATATAACCAGGTAACATGCCTGCTGGCCGGTAGAGCAGAGCCCTAATAACGTTGTCCGACTAGAACAGATAACAGGCCACTGAAGCTTGATAATATCCACAATCAGATTCTTTTGATTGATGGTTAAACCATTAAACATTAGCCGAGCTGACCTTGGCGCTTGTTGTGTCGTCTGCTGTTTCCCAGTCCACATTTAACTGTGCAGCCGTACAGTATATTCATATTTTAGTGAATATTACTAAAGCCAACACTGAGCAGAGCGCAGCATAATACTCTGATAAATATTTAAATCAACTCTTTAATCTTTAAATAGCGGGTTAAGACTCAGCCAATTACAACTGAGAACCGCAACTATCTGTTATATCAACGCACATGGTTTGAGTGACAGCGCCACAGACACCTGAGGTGAGTTCACAAACTCTCACTCGGCTTTTTTTCTTCTTCCTTGCTGTCTTTCCTACATCTTTTGTCTCCAACACTCCCTCTGTCTTTCTGCTTCTCTTTCCCAGCATCCGTATCTTTTGATATGCTAAGCAGCACCCTATTTATAAATCATTGCGAGAGAAAACATAGTAGGTTAGGGGACAAATAACAAATGCCCCATGTCTGCTGAGAGAGAGAGAGACAGAGAGAGAGGGGGATGAAAAGAAGAAGCAAGAGATGGGGATTGTCAGCTCTGTGGCTCCCTATGAGGCATGGCACCCAGGTTGAATAGCTGCACATATCATTATCTATCCCCAGTACACAGAGATAATGATATAAGATGGGGTGAGGGAAGAGAAAGGAGCCATTGTGCAGTGAAGCTGTGAGCCAATAAGCGTGGCTTGTAGGCTTGAAGCCAATTCTCTGATTCTGTAGTGTACACGGGCAAGCCGGTTCCCAGCTGCTGTAGCATATGGCGGCCTTAATATTCACTTTCTTCAGTGACAACAATATTTTAAACATTTGCATTGCATCAATCAGCTGTAACCCTGTTTCCAAAAAAAAGTTTGGAAACAGAAGCATGTTGCACCACCTCTTCTTTTAACGTGCCGTATGTGTCTGCTAGACTTTTAGTAGCTGGGCTCTTCTACTACTGAGCCGTGCTTCTGTAACACACGCAGGACATGGTTTGGCATGAACTTATTGAAATAAGGAAGGTCTTCCTGCTCAGGCCCAAATACATGTATAATACATATGCTAACCCCTCAAACTGTTTGTAGACCTTGATGCTGAAAGTATTCTGTATTGCATGCAAGACAATGCAAACAGTGCCCTCAATTTGAAGAGAAATTAATTGGAGCAGTTTATCGGCGCTGACTTACATTTAGGGTTAATGACTGTTTATGTATTTATGTACTGCTGTGATCATGGAAGATATATATACATATATATTAAATTTGCATGTGCAATCTCCACTGAAATAAGTATCTGCTTGACAGAAAAATCCAAATAATTTATTTGATACCATAATTATAAAGAAATCTAGGCAGAAAGAAGTTCATGTAAATATGTTTTGACTCTTTATTATGAATAATGTTGAATGGCAACAGAGACTATCGCAGAAATTTTCTTTTTATATATAGGATGCATGTTAAGGTCACTACTACTATTAGAGCTACTACTTTGACTACTACGACTTTTACACAATATGCAACATGAAAAACAACACATACAGTGTTGTGCTGTGTCCCGAGCAAAGCGACACCCTTGCTAAGACGGAAAGAAAAAGAAAGATTGAGATTGCTGTTTCAAATCACGTCACGATTCCTACAGTAGACTACAGTAGGGAAAACTACTGTCATTGTAAAAGTAATGGGGTTTTGATTACCCCCCCC
>JAUMHJ010000002.1:2469779-2482853 GCA_032361105.1 Microctenopoma lineatum | reverse complement strand
GCGGCTCAGCTGGGAATCGAACCCGGGGCTCCTGCTTCCCAGCCCTCTGCCTTAACCACTCTGCTACCAGGCCGCTTCCACTCTGCTACCAGGCCGCTTCTAATGCTTCAGTGTTTAAGTTGAATTGTTTTACTTTGGTGTGATTATTTAAAGCAGCATGCCCGTGTCCCGGGCCATTTACAGCCCGCCGCCAGTTTTAAACGGCACGCGGCTCCAGTTTAAAAAATGTATTTATGTTTTTTTATTCAGCTACGGGCATTAGCCGCTATTGCAGAGGGTGCGCTGCAACAGCGGCAAGTCATCGCAATACGCCACCATGACAGAGAACATGCGGTAAGACCCAGACGGAACGTCTGTTATCTTTACTTCTCGCCGTTTACAAACTGGAATGAACTGAACTTAGTGAGGTTATAATTCTGCTAAATCTGCTGTACGCACACAGCAGCAGCTGTGATTGCACTTTGACACCAACTCCAACTTTATCATTATTGATCACCCAAGGGGAAACTTAAAAGGTCAAGACTACACTGCCAATAACAATGTAAATATCTTAATGGACCATCTCATATGACCTTTTGACACAAACATATTTAAATAATACATGTATTTCCAATGTTCTTTGTAAAGTTATAAGATATATGTATGTTCCTTCTGCCTGAATAGAAATCTTTTGAGCTTTTTATTTATTCTTATTTTATATTACCAAAGGTTGTAGCAGAGCATGGCAGAGCAGGGACAGTTGACAGGTTTCATGTGGTGCATGTGACCCACTGGCTGGTTCCCCTTGTGTATTGTGTGCTCCCCACCACAGCTGTTTCCATTCAGGGTGGCATGGCGCCTGGCCCAAACACCCCACGTGGTGCACCCCATCGTGAGGCGAACACCCTGGTGCGGCTCAGATCAGCTTTCCCATGCATTTTCTGCAGTAATTGTTAAATCTAGTTTGTCTTGAGATTCCCTTCAAGCTGCTCTTTGGTTTCTTAGCATTAAAATGCAAATGGGAGGCTTACATCTTACATTTAGAATAATCTTAAAACCCAGAAGTGTATGCACAGATTCCAATCTTGTAAGATTCCCCTGTGAACACAGTGATGACCCATTGACCCATCCAGAAAGTTACACAAAAGCCACACTGGATGACCTGCCTCTTTCACTCCTATCAAAGTCTATGTTTGCTAGACTATGTTACAATGTTAAATTACTTATTAATAATATAATATGCACCAGCCAAAGTTGTCATTAATGGGAGAGGTAAGACATACGTTTCTGACAGTCCAGATGAGTATGAATGCCTGTCTACAATATGTGAAAATTACTTTTTCAGGGGGGCGATATTAGTATTATCAGAATCAAAAATTAACTTTGATTAGTTAATTTGATTAACTCTAAATTAAATTATTACTTTACTTTGTTTAATTTGAAGGTTTAAAACCATTCAACACTATAAAAATGGAAGATGGCAAAAACTTTTGTCCTCTATTTACACTCACACACTTGATTGATTGCTTTTATCTAAGTTCTAGGTGCAGGGGCAAGATATCACACCACACACAGAAAACACACACACACACACACAGCAGAGCTACATGGATTAAATGTTGGTTCTGCGCTCTAATAGCTTTGACTTGCTGACATTTTCCAAAAAGGAATTAAAGCACACACACACACATATACACAGGCATAGAGATGCAATTTATGCTTTTAAATGCTTGAGACATACTGAGACGAGCACACTACAGTGGTGCATGTTGTGCTTTAGAATTGTCCATGTATTTTTCTTCTTAAGGACCAGTGCCAGAGTTCATAAGTTCAGGAGAAGTTGCAAGTAATAATTGATGTCCTTCTTCAGCTTTCTTGAGACCACGAGCATAAGCCTACATCTGACTACAGAAACAATGTTCTGTGGACAGATAAGACCAAACTAGAACATTTCAGTCTTTATGAGAAGCTTTATATGCTCCAACTAATGAACACTGAATTCCAGAAATATGTGAAACGTGGTGGTGGCCGCATCATGATCTGGGCCTGCATTGCTGCCTATAGAGCAGGACAGCTTGCGATCTCTGAGAGTGCTATAAATTCAAAGATTTACAAACAAATTCTGCAGGACATTTTCATGTCATTCATCCATAAGCTAAAATGTGCAACAAATAATGAGGCATGCAGCGAGAAAACAACCCTTAACAGAAATCTTTTCACAACACAATGGCTAAAACATAAGAGGTGTATCATATTGCAATGACCAAGCATGTCCTCACTTTGCCCGTACAGAAATTCAAGAGTTCATAAAAGCAAGATGACCAAAATCCAGAGAATCCACTGAATTTTATCAAAACTGATGTGCAGTACTAACAAACACTTGACAAACCCACTAAAAATTGCTTGTCGCATAGACGTGCAGATTATCTAAATATTGAATCCAAATCTAGCAAATTTTTCTGGCATTACTGGCGACTTTTGGTGACTTCCATCATCAGAGCACATTAAACAATAAATAGACCATACACGGCGGTTCAACGTTAATTAGATGTCAACTCCTTCAGTGGACCAAAATTGGCTTTAGGACATGTTTAGAGAAAACGTTTAAGCGTATACGTCTATATACAAGAGAAGTGATATCTTCATATAAGGACTGAGTTGGATCTGTGCATCAACCAGCCTGCAGGTGATTATCTGAACCATTGCTGAGTCTGAACATGCTGTGACTCATTCAAACAGCTCTTTCAAGGATCAAGAAACTATAGCAACAACGCAGCAAGCTTGTAAAGTGTTTTAATGTGTTTCACAAGTTTCACAATTTAATTATATGCTGTATTAAAATATGATGCTTCAGAAAATCTGTGACAATGATGGAGAGGCAGAGAGAGATTCCTCCCGCTCTCCCATCACTCTTACTCCTCCGATGTATCACAATAACTAAAATGTCAAATCAAGCATCGGCGTTAAATACTGAAGTGCCTCTGAGCTGCTCTCTGTCGTCTCCTGCTTCTCAAGAATGACTTATCAGTCTGCCATAAAGGGAGACATCTCAAGAGTTCCAGATACTTGTGGGAAATGATGGCTAGTGTTTATCATACTAATCATTTTGTTCATCATTTATTTCGCTTTTATTAAAAGTGGTACACAGATGAGCAGATATCATGTGACAAAAGGGCTATTTATCTATAATTGTGACAACAAAGTAATCCTTACATTTATTTGAATGATCGGTCAGTCAAACAATGTATGTCATAATCTGTGTTAATTTTGTAGATTAGGGTAGAGACTAGGAAGAAACAGGGAGACGAGTGCAGCATGTCACACACGAAGGGGAAGTTGATTTATTAGCCACTAATGAAACACATCTGGGAGACACCAAGAGAGCAACACTGAAGATGTTGACTCACTCTGTAAACATGTTGACGTAGACTGACAATTTGTTAGTGCTTCCTTCTATGTTCCCAATAAAATAGTAATGAGATGTTGTTCCAAATGGCCACACTTGAAGTGGATTGAAACGTCATGTGGAGGGACTGTCTGATCATCTGACAAACAGTCCTGAATGAAAAAAGTCTAAATTCATTTTCATATTTTGGCATGAAATGTGAGTTTTACTGTGGCTACACATTTAGTCTGTTAAACACTGAGACCATGACATTTGAAATGATATGCTTTTTAAAGGCCAAAACGGTCCAATAAAATATGTTGTTCTTTGCATTATGGCAAATGTATGATCCAATGGAGCATTAGTTGCAATATGTACTAAACGTCAGAACATTTGCTTCATACATTTTTGACAAAGATTTTGTTACAGTATTATCAAAAAAACAGCTACATCCCTAAAACATTTTTACCGTCAACCTGTTTCACTTTCAGACACAGCAAGATATTACAAACTGATATGATATGAGGGTGTTGATACAGTATATTAATAAATAATTCTTACACTTCAGTCTTTCACTTTGAAGTAATGAAACACTAGGTCCACATGATTACTACATTGGAAAACAAAACATCATTTTGTTTTCTACTTCCAAATCCTCCCGCTTTCCATTTGATGTATTCACCAGAGTCCCATTGTCGAGTAGCAGGATTCACAACTGTGCTATCACTGCTTTCCTCTGCTCAGTCCCTCCTGTCAAACTCTTCCTTATTCTGTCTCTCGTTCCCCTTCCTTGATCCCCAGTGTGCTGTCAACAGGTTCCAGCGTTGAGTGGGTGTCTCCACATCCTGTCATTTAACTGGAACACCACTTATTTCTCCCATGTGACAACTATGTCTTCCCCCAAACCCCTACTTTATAATTTTTTAGACTACCTTCCACTATCTAGGATTTTTACTGTGACTGGGTGCTGCGTCTGTAAAGAGGCATCCCTTTTCCCAAGTCTACCAAGTTTCTCTCTTCTATTGTAGTTAGTAACAGTCAGTTTGCCGAATACCCACAGATTAGACCAAATAGCGGGCTACGGACCACAAGGGTCCAGAAAGCAACCTCTGAGTGGCCCAGTCTGTGTGAAAGAAATTCCGAAATTCTGAATGCAGCAGTCTCTTAGAAAAGTCAATCTATAACACAGCGTGTTGCTTGTCTAACGTAAGGACAGAGCTAAAAATGTGTGTATGTTTAGCTCTCACAAGTGTGAAACAAAGGACATTAACCATTGCAGTTGTATTCTGTTGCGGACGTAGTTCTTAGGCATGGTTGACAAGGTCCTCATGTTTTGTCTTTGTTCCCCCTCTTCCCCTATTACCTCTGTTAATCACCTGCCATGCTCCTTGGTTTTTTGCATGGTCCAGCGATGCTGTCTATTGCCTTGTCCATCAAGCTGTATTCTTAGTCTTTGTTTCATTCCAGTTTTCCCCATTTAATGTTATGTTTTGTCCCATGGCAATCTCCTTCTACTTACTTTATTTGGCAAACACTTTTATCCAAAGCGACTTACAAGGAGAAGACACAAGCAAATACCCTTCAGTTTCTGTAGATTCGGTACTACAATTTTGTAGTTACTACAAACCAAGACCTCTGTTAAGACCCTACTTGTCAAGAAGAAGAAGATGCTAGACAATTTGTGTGTGTGTGCGTATGTGTGTGATAGACTCACTTGAAGTACTTTTTAAACAAGTGAGTGGACCAGGGCAAGTCATTCCACCAGCCAGGGACAATAAAGGAAAATAAGGAAATGGGCTGCAACAGCTGGGAATCAAACTCGAGTCAATTGCTCGGAAGGCAGCTTAGCTCACCACTATACTTTGGGTAATCGTTGGTGTTTTATGGCCCCATAACTCAAGTAAGAATCCATAAACCATCATACTTAGCTAATAGCTATACTATTTACCAAAATCTTGTATTCTATCAGGTTAAACAAAAATTATTAAAAGCAAAACATTAGTTGTGTTTATCCATTGTGAGTATCTTGTCTCTTTATCCTAAATTTCTGCAAGGTCTTTTAGGAACATGATACAAACTAAAAGTTTAGGTTTTCTAACAAAAGATCCAGGGATCTGTTTTGAAAATTGTACAAATCGTCCTATAAACAATGATGTGCGAAACTGCTCTAACCAATAAACAGTAGAAGACCACACTCTCCGATGTATACTGTAAACTGTAATGATACACATTTCTCAAGTCAGCTAATCCACACTGTACTATCCCAGATATGGTTGGTTTGTTTTTATATACAGATGCACCCCTCTCCCTGTTTATGTATTCACAGCTACTGTATACCTGCATCAGTTCATTTTGCCAGATGCAATGAATTGCTTTGCAAGCATTTCTCAACTGATAATAAAAAAGTTTAACTCTGCAAAAATAGGTTATATTCAGAAAGGTTCTTATAGAGGATGCACCATATGATATGTTTCTAAGGAATTAAGTTGGTCCTTTTTCCCCTTTCACTTGTTCACTTGGACCATGTCCCTAGAAATTCTTGTCACATTCAATGCACAACGGTAGTCCAGTGTGCGGGGAAATGTCAGATGGGGTGTGTGGCTCCCATTTGTGCTATTTATCTTTGAATGTTCTTTTTTTTTTAGTTGTTTTTGTTGTAACTGTCAGTTCTGACATCATTTTTAATATATACATTCTCAGATAAAGCTGAGGCGAATAAGACTGTTCTCTATGACGATGAGGTACAGAGGACGATTTGAAGATTAGATTTTGTTCAAACATGGCAACTTCTAAGGCTGCAGCACTGAGAGGTTAGTAAAAGAGCAAGGACACAAAGTATAGACACTAGTGGTGCTGAAGAGACAGGCAGTACATAGTGGCACCTCTTTGAGCACAGTCTGGAAGATAAAGGCAGTGATAGTAGAGAAAATGGCTTACCTACTATTCAGCGTTAAAACATAATTACAGTTTTGCGATGACATTTAAAAATCTACAATGGATTTGTAAGGCTTTCAGCTCTGACAGAGTGAGAAAATGGCATTAGTGCAGCAGTGAGAGTCACAGAGGCAGCAGAAAATTGTTATAATCAAAGGAAAAAGGGGAAAATCTGAAGTATTAATTTGAAATAATGAGATAATTGGCCATTAGTATGTTGTAAATGATGACAGTGTAAACTACACGGTCTACTGGAGACAACTGTGGGAGTGATAAAAGCAAAAAGGCCTTTTTTGTTCAAAACGGTGCTCAAATTAACAACATTAACATGTTATGTCCCTGAAAATCGCCACATCAAGCATGCTAAAACTAACCAAGTTACCCCTGGCGGAATGTAATCCTGCAGATATTCCACCACAGAAAGCTGAACAGAGCATAATCTGCTCGACAAATGAATGCTCACTCTTAAAAAGTAAAAAGGAAATAGCCTTGAAGCTCAACACATTAGTAAAAGAAGCTTTAATGGTCACATACATAGTTACGCAGTGAAATGTATCCTCTGCATTTAGCCTAACCCTCTGGGGGGAGCAGTGGGCAGCTACAGAGCGCCCAGTGTCTTACTCAAGAACACACCTTGTATGGGGGATGGGCTGGGTGCCACAGCTGGGAATGGAACCTGCCACCTTCTGCATCCCAGCCTGATGCCCTAACCCACACATATTACCAGGCCGCTAGAAACACGAGCAAATAAATGTACAGAAACTGTGACAGTTACACATGACCAAATTTAATGAAAAGCTGGACAAAAACAACCAAAGAGTGTCGAACAAAGATTTAGCTGCTGAGGGAGATGCTAGTGTTCTGTGCGACTATATCCACAATACGAGCATGACTGTAATCTATTTCTACGCCATTTCTCATTGACAAATACTTCTACGTCACATGTTTTAAACAGCAAATTGGATGGAAATAAAGTAGTCAACAGAAAAAAGCGCCACCCCCCTCCCTCATCCTCTCATTGTTCAAACTAAGAACTTGCAAAACAATGCAGGTGATATTAATTACCACAGCTAGCCAACAAACACACACACACACACACACACACACCTGCCAGTAATAAGTAATAGATGAGTAACCCAAAAGTACATTCCTGGCTCCTACAACTACCATAACTGAAGGTCGCAAGCTTGGCTTCCACCACGTCCACTGTCTTTGCTTCTTTACAGAGTTCCTAACTGCAGGTATTCCTATATTCCAGGTATTCCTTATGACTGAATAAGTAATGAAAAAAGATTAATTAAGTGTTGCATTTCCTCAACCGATTGACGCCTGCAGACAGGACTTTGACTCACCAGTATCATCTGACTGCTTGTTCTGTTCCTCCTCCTGACCCTCAGTGCTGGACACACTCCAGCCTCATCCTGCTACACACTGAGCTATGTTTTTCTAAATTACATGTGATTCAGTGCTTGTTTCTCACACTCCTAATAAAATATGTTAGCGACGCTTGGGATAGGGGGGGTTAACGCACTCGTATCAGCATCATCCAACACAAATCTGTCTTTTCAACAAAGTGAAGCTGGATAACAAAGTGTTTTTATGTCTTTTCTTTTTCTAAGTATCTCTCTAATGTTTGCATCTGAACCTTCCCTCTGTTACTCCATACTCACACTCTGAACATTTACTCTCACAGTCCTCACAGTGAGGGGCACTACATGGCATATGGCCGTCCATGATTCAAAATGATCTGAGTGTACATTTCCAAGATTTGCAGTGGCTGAGATGCTTCTACAGCCATAAATCCAATTTGAAAACTCCAGGCTCCACAGCCCCTGATGAATTACTGTTGGGCTTAACTTTTTGGGTGTGTACATGTTGGGTAAGCCTAAAATGACCTAAAACTTTCACATTTTTAGTCTAGATGGTTCACACTTTAATTCCTTCCCTTTTTTATTTTCAATGCAACCCTACTTGTAAAAGCAACAAATTAAACATAACCATTGCAGAGTATTTAATCTTTTTTTCCTTGAGAAAAGAAACTGAAAAGAGGGACATAAGAAATGCACTGCAACATGACTGACTTTGATGAAGACATAAAAAATGGAACACATACAGTGGCAGTAGTATGTATCAATAATTTATGTATGAGTGATTCCATATTCAGATTTCACATTAGTATTACCAGAGCCATCGTCATCACAAAAATGCCCCTCTTCTCCTCATTGTGTCAACATCAGTAACATTGATGATGACATGATCATGCAATTAGTCGCCATGCTAACTGCTATGCTAGCCAGGGCAAAGAGATCCCAGGATCAAAATGATCTAAGCATAAGTTTTTTTGTGGTCACAGTTAAAAGAGATGCCAGTCAGGTGAAGTGTTGATATGGGACTGTGCTTCTCCATACTGTATATGTTGAAAATAAATTCCCTGCACAGTGAAAGGTTAAGGTTTTAGTTCTGAATTAGGACAGTCAAACAGTGATTTACATTTCTAGTGAGTAAATCAAATAAATAAATGGGGGGAGCAGTGGGCAGCTACAGGCGGTGCCCAGGGAGCTAGCGCTAAGTGCCTAACTCAAGGACACATCTTGTACGGGGGATGAGCTGGGTGCCACGGCTGGGAATCTAACCTGCGACCGTCTGCGTCCAAGCTTAATGCCTTAACCCACTGAGCTACCAGGCCACTGAAGTACTGAAGACCTCTCTGATAAACTGGTGTCATAAACCTTCTATTATTTCACATATGTAGTATATTTTGCCTCTTTGAACCAGTGATTTCCTTGTTTGTGATTTGTTTCAATATTTTATGGCTGTACAATGTTGTTTTTTATGGTTTAGCTGTTGATTCCTCTTGAAAGTGTTCTGATTTGGACTTGTTTTTATCACTGATGTCCATGCAAGGCCAATAAGGCCCTACTTAAATGTGATAAACAGCCATTCACTGTGTATCCAAGCAGCAAAACACAATTTTCGACCGAACTATATTTGAAAGAACAATTCTGGTTGGTTTATGTTCGCCTTATTGAACAATTTATCCTTGGTGGTCTTAAACTTGGTTGTGGAACTTATAGAGAGGCTCTCATTTCCAGGCATGCCTTGTGGCCATGGTACAGCACAAGCATAACAATAATAAATAACTCAATAATAAAAGCCCAAATAAAAACATTAAGGATGTGTTTTTCATGAAATTATTTATATACTCTGGAGGAAAATACCCTGTGGTAGACATTGTGTCTTTATGAGTTGCATTGACGTGATAATAATAGCAATCTGTTGTGTTGTTGTGTTGTTAAATAGATGTTTTTTGAGAAGTCCTTTGCAATGTGCACTTAATTCAACACACGGCACAAGCATAACCTTGTAATTGCAGTTAAAAGAGGAATTCATCTTTCTCTTCAGCAGGAAGACCTCTGGAGAAAAGGACACAAAGCAGAAGAAGGCAGATTAATATGTACATAGACAATAAAGCAGATGTATCAAATTCACCTACACAGAAGAAAGTTAAAATATGTATTTTCTAAAACAAATTACAACTAAAAAGACTAAAAGCAAACTGTATTATTCACAGTGCCTCCTGTGCGTAAACTAGTGGCCTACAGTCCACTCTAACCTACATATGTTTGCTAGTGCAACTTGTCTAAGAGTCCTGCTACATTATCCAAACTCATCTTCTAATGGGTTTCTAATTTGCATAAGACAGTCCTGTCTTTTAGAGATCGCATTTATATTAGAAAATAATTCTCAGAGTTGTATTAAGGAGACTTTCTCTATCAAACCGCAGCACAGTATTTCCCTAACCTTCCCTAAAGGTGCTGCCAGTGACTTTAGAAAATAATAACGTTGTCAACTATTAGAGTGGATGACTGTTTTTTAAGATTGGATATTTTGAAATTCAATCTCCGAACTTACTAAAAAAGTAAGATAAAAAGAGGAAATGATTGAAATTATAGAAATGAAATACTAGCAGGTCAGCAGGAATAAATAAACCCTGTCAAAAATCAAACAGAATGATAAATGGTGGATAGGGAATGTGGAAAGAGAATGAGTAATAAGAGACGACGGGATAGATGAGCTAACGTGTTGAAGGCGGGGTGAGATTATAAAAACAAGGAAGTAAGTGCCTTGGAATGAAGGTAAATAAAAAGGTGGGGTTGGAGGGCCGGTTGTTACTTAATGCCTCACAACCCGCACAACGTTACTTGATCTCCACTGGAAACCAAATCAGCAGCAGGCAGAATTGAACGCACATGGCCCAGTAACCATGAAGACAAATCAAATCACATAAGAAATCATTAAAGCAGATTGCTCCTGGAGCATGGAGCTGCGCAGAAATGTGTCTTTCTGAGTGTGTGTGCTCAACATTAGTCCACACGGCTGGATTTAGCATAAACGTATAAAAACACTGTAATGAAGAGCATTATTATGTCACTCTAGTCTATTACATTTAGAAAGTTGGGATCAGTTAGGGAAGGGGAAATGAAAATGTCAGCCCAAGTGGTTTATGGGTAAATAAACAAGAGTGACATTCAAATAAGACGGTGGGTTCAGAACTGTGTGTGCAACCTATTAGATTCATAATAAGCATACAATTGTGAGTCAGTGGCTTTTTATTGGTAATTGCTTATACTTGTAACCCTCAACCAGTGGCCCTCATTCATATGAATTATATTATTTGTTCACTTCGTTGCACAAGGATGAATATAATTAAATTTGCCTTTTAATCAAAGTGTATCTCATACAAAAACAGTGTGAGCACAGAGGCACAGAAAGCCACACAATGCAAACTTCCAACCTGCCCTGCCCCTAACTTGGTTTACAGAAACACATTAAACATTTTGGTGCACTGCTTTGTTTGGATTTGCAAGTGTGAAGAACCATGATTATTATGTTTGTTAAGAGGTCAAGTGTTTTTTAAATATTGTCAGCGAAAGGTTTTCAGAAAAGAAGATCATAACTTCACTTGAGTGGTTTAAGTATCAGGGGCTATGGTACTAGAAAATGTTTGGCAATGGGAAAACAGGACGTGTAAGGCTATTATTATGTTTATACACTACACTGTATTATACATATACAATCATCTTCCCATCCAGTTACCCAAGAATGAGGTTCATGGACAGAAATTGATAAGTTATGTTTAGGTCTAGATATGGTTTAGTCACATATGTCAGACTTTAGGCTAAACGTTAATACTTACTTTTAACATTTAATTTGAACATTTCTTTGAAATGATGTATGAAAATAAAAAAAAGATTGTGCCTGTGTTGCTTGTATTAGAATGCAACTGCATCGAGTTCAAACATGAAATATAAAACTTTTGTTGGGTTCAGATCATATTTGACCAAATCACATCCTTACTGAACTAAAAACATGTGAGATGCCACTTTCATCTAAGAGTCAGTGTATGTCTCTAAATGCTAGAGTGCAATGCTCATTCCTTTAACACAACTGGGCAGATTATCTAATGCTGTATAGACAGACATGCAATTAAAGCTGAATTTCTTTATTCCACTTTACTGCTTGCAGACAGCTACATAATTAGCACAAATTTATGACATCTGTTTACAGAATATATGAATATGAAATTAATCATATTTATTTACATTGCATAGGAAACTAAGACTAATTAACCACAGATAATTGACATTTTACAGTATCAAACAAAGTTGATATTTTCTGTCAGATTTAAATCAATTTAGAAAACACATTTAACCTTCTGACCTATGTTTGTTAAATTTCTGCATGAAAACCTTGAGCTCAATAATCACACTGTGAGATTGTTAAAATACATTAATAGAAAACATTAGAGACTGAGTGACACCATTATATATAAGTACACAGCTTGTTTTATAAATTCTAAGAACTTTTGAGAGTTCTTTGGAGAGCACTGTAAGTATTACAAATATGTTCTATGAACAAATAACCGGTAGAAGGCATTGACTGAGATTTTTCACCTAACTCTAACCCACCTAAATGTATCTATGGTATTACGATTATGTGAATGATAACAGTGGGCTATTGGTGCCTGCCATTAAAAAAATAGTTTTTGACTGCCACATGAGGGACAACAAAACTCTGGACCTACTGTTTGCAAATACAATGCAGACCTACAGTGCATCACCCCTCCCCCCAGCTTAGGCACTCAGATAACAACCTGTTTTTTTTTCATCCCACTTACACCCCAGTGGTAAAGAGGAGACCCCCCACAAAAAAGGTGGTAAGGCTGTGGTCTGAGGAATGCAGTGAGGCCCTGAGGGACTGTTTTGAATGCACAGACTGGCAGGAACTCTGCAGGCCCCACGGCGAGGACATTGACTCCCTCACCCACTGCATCACGGACTACATTAAATTCTGTGTTGAGACCACTGTGTCTACCAAGAGGGTAGACCATGGGTGAATCCAGAACTGAAGGTTATGCTGAACGAGAAGAAGCGGGCTTTCAGATCTATACAAAAAGAAGAGCTGGGGATCTAAAATATAAGATCCGAGGTGCCAAGGAGCGCTTCAGGACAATGGAGGAGCAACAGTGTCTGCTGACCGGCGGTGGAATCACCTGAATCATTTCTTCAACAGTTTTTGACTGTGGTCAATCAACCACGCCCCCCCCCCCCACCCCCCAGCTCTGTCAGGTGGTCCTGCACATCTTCCTGCACCCAAGCCTGAGCCTGGAGAGGATCCCAGTACTGTGGAAATCCTCTTGCATTGTTCCCGTGCCAAAAATCGCACACCCCAGGGAGCCCAACCACTTTACCCTGTGGCCTTTACTTTGCATCTGA
>JAUMHJ010000002.1:2425103-2436983 GCA_032361105.1 Microctenopoma lineatum | reverse complement strand
CAACATTCCACAGGCCACAATCAACAACCTGATCAACTCTATGCGATGGAGATGTGTTGCCCTGCGTGAGGCAAATGTTAGCCACACCAGATACTGTTTTCTGCCCCACCACCCCCCCCATAAAGCAAAACTGTGCGCATTTCTGAGAATAATATTTGAGAGTAATTGGGTCTTTTGTGTATGTAGTAAAAATTTCAGATGTTTGAGTTCAGCTCATGAAAAATGGGAACAAAAACAAAAGTGTTGCATTTATATTTTTGTTCAGTGTATAAATGGTTGATTCCAACTTCTTCTGTTAGCTAGTTAGTCTGTTAGTTATCTAGTTATAGCTATGTAAAAAAATGTCCCCCTTCACATTCCATCACAATCAAGAAGAAGAAGAATCCACTTTATTGTCATTGATACATTTTACAATGAAATTTCTTCTCTGCATTTGACCCATCCCCGCTTGGGGGGGAGCAGTGAGCCACAGGCGGCGCTCGCGGAGCTGGCACTGGGTGTCTCGCTCAGGGACACACCTGGTGTGGGGGGTGGGCTGGGTGCCTCAGCTGGGAATCGAACCCGGGGCTCCTGCTTCCCAGCCCTCTGCCTTAACCACTCTGCTACCAGGCCGCCTAAACGATCTTAATTTTACTATTTTTAGTGGATAATTTAACAGAATCTAAAATTAGCATACTAAGAGTTTTAGAGTTCAGTGGACAGTCTTTTATTGTTAGCATGACACATTTCCTTGCATTTCAGTATTTCCTACAGTGTGTTTTCATTTAATCTGATAACCAGTCCAGATGACACAGTTTTCTGGGGATGGGAGGGATGTGAATTCAGCACCAGATGCATTAAATGCTCCTGAGGATTAGGAACTAATATACCATCATCATATCCAATATCCTGCCTGGATGCTCACACTCAACAGACATGTCAGACTCTCCCTCTCTCTCTCTCAAACAAACACACACACACACACACACTCTCTCTCTCTCTCTCACTCACACACATGCACGCACACACACTATCTCTTGCAAACAGACATTTTCAGCATTATACTATTATAGCTACCTTTAGCTTTACGTTTCTGAGAATCTTTGAGTGAGTTTGAAAGTATATGATGTGGGTTAATAAACATAATTTTCAATGGTAGCTTTAAGGAAATATGGAGACTTACATGTTTTACAGTATTTATTAGGTCTGGAAACATTCTATTTAATTAATATGTTATTATGATAATGAAAACTGCATTTGTCTAGTTGTGTTTACCTAACGTAATGGTAAAGCATGCAACCTTGGACTGCAACAATAGTCTAATAATTAACAAATACAAATTCACAAATAAACACACCTATATCCCGAAACATTGCAGATTACTTTTAGTGAGTCTTGGTTGGTTGGTATGATTTGATAACAAAAAATGACACCACTCCCATATGACCCACATCGTCCACCGCGTTTGTTCTAAGAGCATCTCCACATAAGGAAGCATGCATCTGCTGAAACTGCATGCTCTGGTACCATGCTATAGTGAGGATGCTGTCTCGTCCACTTTCACCAAAATGGGGGCTGGTTTAACATTTGCTTTAATTATGTCCTTAACAGAACATAAAAACATTTGACTACACCTGTGCAAACAATGTCATTTAGTGGGGTTTAGGCACTAAATAAACATGGATAGGGTTAGAGAATACGTTGCACATTTGTCTAACTTCAAATGACTACAGTCACAGCAACAGCTGATTCACACTAGATTTGCACTGTGGTCTCTTGTGCGAAAGTCCTGTGTTTTGTTACTTTGTACATTTTTTTTACTATAGTACAAAATGAAGAAGAATGGAGCCCATTCAGGAGGTGCATCAGATTCAAGATAAACATTTTGGTAGAATTGTCTGTGGAAAAAGGGCCACTGTTATCTGCAGCTCAAGATACAGTGGGAGAAATGGAGCCAGATTCACTGAGAAGGAGAGAAGAAAGACTAAGTGATGACAGGTGAAAAATGTTGTTGGACTGACTAAGAAAGAATGCAGATAGCAAGCTGAACAAAAGGGAGATTACACTTTTGGTGGTTGAACTTTCTGTCGCCTCAAATGGAGATAAATGATTGGCCCCAGTGGACAGAGGATAAAAAAGGAAAATGCATGACGAGCTATTGAGAAGAGAGTAACTACTATACATAAATGGCCAGAGGTTACATTGATGATTATACTTAAGTTAAAATTCAGAGAGTGAGACATGGGTTTAAGGTAGCATAGAGGTATTGGATGACTGGATATGCATGTAAATGAGTCTAGTGCAATATTATATATAGACAGTATATGAATGTTAGGTTAACCTTCTTTCTCTGGGGCCCTAATTCAACATTGATTGTTCAGATTCTGCCACTGATATGCTGTAACCGGTATTTACCAGACACTAACTGGGCTTCGTTAAAAACAGATTCATCCTTAAGTGGTGTGTAAGAGCATGTCAACATACTAAGAGGTGTTTTGGTGAAGGAGATGACAATATTTCTCCACTATGCCTGCCATACCCACTGGTGATCACATGTATTGATGTGTTCATTCAAACGGAAGCTGGAGGATTATAACTTATGTTGTCTTCCCTCACTTCACGTCATCTATGATGGTATCTTTTAACTTAAGCACATAATCAGCAGTGGGTAGGGCACGTATAGTTGGAAAAGCAAGCAGGGCAGTGGACCTTGAGACACACAAACGTCCACACATCTTTATGCAATTTAGCATTTTTGCTGGGAGACAGTATTCCATCAGAGAGATCCTACATAAAAGTAGATAAGTAAAAATTACTAGTTGCCCAAAAAAATTCCCTTGAAGCAATTATAGTTTGAAAAAGACAAGGAGCGATTAATCCATTTCAGAAAGAGGTGACAGTGTGTTACATTCACAAAGACTTCCTCAACGTACAATAAGGAAAATTGTAGTGGATCCCACACTCAGCGAGACAGACAATATGTTTCATTGATCAGTAGTTTGTCGTTGAATCACACGTATGAATATGTTGCTGCATCAGTTGGTGCTTCAGATCTTTCTCACCTTCTTGGTAAGGTCTATCTTCAGACAGACCTCAAGATCAAACTTTACTTCCCCTTTCTGACTTCCTGACTTGTGTCTCTTTTTTTATTAATCAATACCTAGATACTTCAGATTCACTTGGGTGCAGGTACCATGTAACCAGGAAGGTAAAACACGATGAACAAATTGGATGTTTGGGGAAATTGGGAAACAAAAGGTGGCAGGATCAAATCCCAGCCCAGACTCACGGCCCATCCCCCACACCAGGTGTGTCCCTGAGCGACACTCAGCGCTAGCTCCCCGGGCGCCCCCTGTGGCTGCTTACTGCTCCCCCCAAAAAGGGAGGGGTCAAATCTAGAAGATAAATGCTGTTGTAACATGTAAAAATGTAATCAATGAAAATAAAGATGATAGCAGTCAAAATACAATATTCATATTGAAGGAACCCCAAAGGTTCCAGACCATCATCTGAAAAGCTCTGGGTTATTCTAAAAGTTTTATCTCAGAATCTCTTTTTTCAGGGATGAAGTCTGTAGTGGCATCAGCATCAAACAGACATGTTCTACAGACAGCCACTAGATTTTATTGCATTACAACTTTATTAAGGCTGTAAATCAGCTTTACTGAAGCAGATAGAAACAGGCTACAATTCTGTCTCTTCCATCGTTACAAAGAGTGTAATATTTGTTTTATTGTAGGTTTGTACTAGAGTTATAAATCCAGCTCAGTGAAGGGAGATGAAATACAAGGCAGTGCGAGGAGGAGGATATTTCCCCCTTATAAATCCTCATTTCCGAGAACATGAGCATATAAAAATGACACCTGTGTGCCTGTGTTTCTAGCTGTGATTTTCTTTTTTCCATTTTGGGGGATTTTGTTTTTAAGGTAGTTTATATCACTCTGCTTTCCCTCATTTATGCACCTTGATAGTAATTAACATTGCACCAGATATCACTGCTTTTGTGTGAATTGTAGAGGCAAAACTTCTTATCAACAGAGCCACCCTTTTATAGTATGAGTACGGCTCAGTTGTTGGCCCCAATAGTTGTAAATGTCTGGATGCCATGCTTTCATTATGAAGTAAAGTTCCTTGATGTAGAGCAACTCAGGAGTAGATATTTACAGAGAATGCAAGCTTGCTCAGCAAGATACCATGTTGAATATTTTAAACTTAGTGTTATTTATATTAATGATAGACAATGTAATTCTGTGACAATAAATAATCAATTTGCTCTGAAGAGGATATTCACTATTTTAAAGCTACTCTTAAGGCAATTTTTTTCTCCTGTCTATTAGTTGATGAATACAAAGTTGCAGTAAAATTGTTTTATAGCCCAGCTGGCTGCACACACCTCGTGAACTACATAGACTACAGTTGCAGAACACAATATCAGGTTCATAAATACAGTAGGTTAAAAGAAGAGGTGCTCAAGTGAACCACAATGCTGATGTGGCAGCCATCATAATAATGTCTGTATGTACTCACAGGTTTGAAGCAGTTACACTGAAAGTTTAGCATCACAGCAGTTTACATCACTAAAGTGGTGTTAGAAGCCCAACGTCTGTACATCAGCAAAGACACAAGGGGGTGTTACTCTTTAACTATGGAGTATTTTAATGTCTGGTTCAGCTTCCACAACAATTCCTAGGAGAGATTCTGACAAATACAGGACTTGAACTATTCTGAAATAAAATGGAAGCTTTGTCTTTACCTCGACCGCTCTTCCCCTCACCCCTTAATGTACCTGCTGTACTTCCCTAAAGCCCAGAGGTACACTTTGGAAAACAAATATCTCAGAGAGCTGCATGCTTCTCTCTCTCTAAAGAGAAACTCCAACACTTAATTCAGCAGCATTGGCATTGCATTTTTTTTTTCTTTTTTCTTCTTCTATCAACGCTGATCTATATCCTTCACCCTCTCTCTTGCTCTCACTCCTTTCTTGTAATTTTTTGACTCCTCCCCAAGGTGGGGAAGTGATGCCTTTGAAAATAAATGTCCCAGAGCCGCACATACTTCTATCCTTAAAGTGCAAACTAACAATGTCAAATTGTTGACTAGTTGGGGAATACGTGGAAGAGTGCAAAAGAGAAATGATAAAAAGAGGAGAAAATGGAATTGATTGAGAAGGTAAAAGAGGGAGTAAGGAAAACATATACAGAATAAGACACTGTTGGGCTTCTGAACCATCTGTCATATGAAGTAACTGAACATTTACATTTGCTCAAGAACTGGTCTATCGGTGAATGTGTGCAGACTATCAAAAATCTACCAGCTGTATGTGGGTGTATGTCCTGTCTTTGTGTCACACCACTAGTGTGGATTAATCGTCAAAGTGAAATGCCAAAGCCTCCCCAGGCATGACTGTTATGTAAAGTACACCTGTCCGTTCGACATTGTTGAAGGTTGCTGTTTAACATCTAGACTCTGAGATCTGGGAACACTCAAGCAAACCACTGGCTGTTTGCCAAGCGTCTGTCCGTCTAGTTTGTCTAGTGTGTCTTCACTGTTGGCACTAGTTAGATGCCTGTCAGTAGCTCTTCAGTCAAAACGCCATGATGAATTAGTGGCGGACCCGTCGCTGAGAGAGACAACTCTGATTAGCAGTTCAGCTTCAATCACTTCACAAGAAGAGAAATGGACTCCAGTGCCTTTAACAACTTCTTAAAACATAGACTTGGTTAGAAGTAGTTATAAAACCATCTGAGCAAGTAGTGTGTAAATATTATGGGAACACTGGCTGCTTATTCTGTTCTTAGGACTCCATGTTAACAACAGACTCTACCAAGATAGAATCACTACCCTATAGAAGATGACCCAGAGTTAGCTGTACTTAGAAGGCATCACCACACTGCACTATTCTACCATTAAAAGGTGATTTTAAGGTACATGTTTAAGTAAAAAGTTACAATTTTGTTTTACTCTGACAACATAACTCACAAATTCCAAATACAAATATTGTCATTTAGAGCATATGTTTGTGGAAAATACCAGAAAAGAACCAGTGTTTTCAGAGCACAAATAATGCAAAAAAGAGAGCATTCAAGCGCTGGTCTCTGCTATAACTAGCTGTCTTTTCTTATGCACACAAGCATGTTGGGTCAACAATTTCCACTTGGATGAATAAAGGAAGGTGCTATCTTACTTTGTGACCTACGTGACCTGCATCACGTAGAGGTAACTCTGTGTGACCTGCAGCTTTGGCAGGTGATGTTGATTTGAAATTGCTGCACTGAACAGTGTTATGTCTTGGTGGCTACTGGTGAAGAAAGAACAAGAATCTGTGTTAATCAAGTGTTGAACCTGGGGTGGGGGTGAGGGGAGGGAGGTGACACCTGTTGATATGGATGTGATGACGCCTGCAGTGGCTGATGAGAAGTGTTACCACAGCTCACAACTTGAAGCCAAACAGTGTAGTGTCAACTCTGCAGGTGCTATAATATGTTTCACAGTGTCTACACTGGAAAGGAAAGCTGTGGTAAAGCTGTAGATGTAGAGTGGGTTGTTGAGGGTTCAATTCTGGTTGCTCATGTCTGGAGCGACTGAAACCTGCCCAAGAACAGCCTCATCACCATCTCTGTGTGTAGTAATAAAGGCAACAGCTTTGTCTGTCGAAGAAAAGAGCAGATTTAACTTGTTTGTAAAGAGTAAAGTATAGTGGGACGACATGAAGTGATTTTTTAAACAATGTTATGTTACGTTTGAGTGGCAGCTTATTTTTGAGCATAACTACAAGCTATTAGGTTGTCTTCATTCTCAAAGGTCACATTCAACATGCATCATTTCCTTTGTGTACAACTTAATTGCATACTAGACAGGAACAATTGACCTTGTCATATTCAGTAGAAAGCTGCGAGACTGCAACATCCTGACTGTTAAGACTACGCAAACACATCATAGTAAACACATAAAAAATCCTTTCAACCATATTTCTTATCTTTGTTGTTTTTGACAATGATACATGAATAAAATAATAATCAGTTGACTTTTTAAATCAATTAGATCATGTGTTTACCAATTCTAATAATGTAATAATTTGCTGTTATGGCTGTCCAAACAACAATATTTATATTTCTTTAAAATAAGCCTCAGAAATTATATAATTTTTATCATTAACATTACTTAACCCAATGTATAAATTGTACAAAACCCCTTGTGAATTGAAATGATTAAAATGACTGAGGGAAATGCTAGTGTAACCAACACTAGGTTCAAAGGACATTTCAAAGGACATTTTAAAGCCTTGCTAATCTAGACAAAAAGCTGCGCTTCTTTATAAAAACTCGAGGATTTTGAGCATAGTGATGCAAAAAGTTCAGTGCGGTCAGTGGAAACCACACGTTTGACTCTCCACAAAATGTGGAGTTGAGGAGCTGATTTCTTTAAGCTTTGCAAAGGCACAATGCATCAGCAGTGAAGATGCTTTTGTCAGATGCAGCGAGATGTACTCTTGTGTCGCTGGAATTGTTTCCACCTCTGATGAAATTATTCCCCTTACATGGCTTCAAAGTTAAGTAAACAGCTAAATCTGCGTCACTGTCATGCTCATATTTTTGATTTTGTGGATTCCAATGCCTTTTGAGCCTTGGCATGTCTACACTGAGGGATATGTACAAACCTGAGGCGTCATTTTGCCATGGCAGAAACAGACTAAGGTTCAGTATTTTATTATCTATATACTGCTCTTTGCCGCCCTGATGCTGCTCCACATCAGTAATTCCACACAAGAGTAAGTTTTATGTAGTGTGTAAATGTTGAAATCAACACATGGCAGTACATTCTGTGCAAATCACAGTGTTTACATGCTACATTCACATAGGTTTTAACACTTCACTGCAATTTTTCAGTCAATTCTAATGTTTGTTTTTTTTCAGAACTCGTCAACATATATGGACAACTACGAGTCTTAATTAATTAAAAAATAATAGCTCTGGTCTTATGTTTCCCAAAAAAAAACCACAAGGGAGTTTTTATTGAATGGAAAAACAGCCAAAAAACAAGCTAGACTATTAGTCAGCAGGGCTTTTAATTTCTATTAATCAGAGAACTAATAGGATGCTAAAGCAACATGACTCCTCCATAAATACTGGTAACAGTTCTGACAGATTCATTTCGGAAGTAATTTTTAGTAATTGTCGAGCTTTTGTCTGTCCCCAGTGGAGCTTTAGTGGAAAGAGTCCAGTGTCTAAATGAAAGATGGACTCTGTCAACTGCACACTTGGGATCATTAAAACACAAAAACTAGATGTCACATCACAACTTGTGTCTGCAAACAACCACAAAAAATCCTTGAAATGGTCAAGCTGAGCACATTATGACATAGTGAGTGTGAAGTCATATTGTGAGTCATTAATCTTAAATTAACTGAGCTGTTTTAACAAATTCAATGTGCGTTCTGATTAATCACTAAAGAGATAACTAATCTTTGACCTGTTATCGTCTAAAGACACAAGTGTTATTTTACAAGCATAATAAAAGACTAAAACAGAAGCAGCAGTTTGTATTTTTATGTGTTTTTCTATGATAATTTTATGGTGGTATCTATTTAGCGAGCCAGCAGAAACAGTCTATTACAGCAAAACAAGACACAAAAAGTTATTTATATACATTGTGTTTCAGTTTGAAAATTTTATTGGATGGAATAATAGTGTTGTGTTGGTTGTTTTATTAGATAATTAGCTTTTTATTATGCGTGCATTAATTCTCTAAAGGGTCGCAAAACAGTGCGAGTTAAAACACAGCCTCTGGCTGTGATTGTGTGTGTGTGTGCGTGTGTGTGTATATGTGTAGCTTCACCATGAAGCTTTTGATTGACAGTGACGTGTGTACTTTGTCTCTGTCTCTTAGTTTATTGCTGTTCCTGCTGTGGCCATATGGCTTGTGTCACATACACTCTACTTCTATCTTAAAAGCTGTAGTAAAACTGTAAAGAAATATGTGTTCCAATTCTATAATGTCATAGAAAATGTGTTTTTAACCACCCAGCCAAATGTGAACGATTAGCAATTGTACAAAATTAGGTTACAAAACCTGCTCTGAAATGCTGGGGGTTTGCCTGGTGAAATCACACACACTGTGTCAAAGTCAATGACAGGAAAGGTGCCACCTATTACTTCTTTTCACAGCTAGCCTCTATTCCATTAGCATCACGTTGATGCAAGATTTGGATGACTTGCTGCAATTTATGGACCACCTCATTATGTATTTACTCAGGTTATCTTCTTATAATATCTGCATTTCATGACCTAAATCATTTAAGTGTGACAAATGTGCAAAATAAATAAATACGGCAAATTATTGTCACAGCACTTTATGGAAAACTAACTTTAAAGCAACTCAAAACACTCCATTAAACTAAACAAAATCAAATTAAAGCCCTGTGTGACTGCCATCAGAAGCAAAACCCTGGCCCTTATTCATGAACACTGTCCAACCCAGCATCTCAACTGAGACTAATGAGGCTCAACAACTGTGCAGGCATTGATTTGGCTAGAGGACAAAAAATTTTACTTGATATCACTTGTCCGCCTCCTTTTTTTTTCATATGTCTAGTCTGGTACTTTCTAATTTCTTTGTCTTCTATAGTGTTTAGTCACATCATCTGCAATGCTGTCATAAAGATGTATGATGTAGACTATAGCTCTAAGTATGCACTCCTGGAGAAGGTAAGCATCCATTAAAGAAGATATATCACATATTCTTTGCAGTTCAAATGGGATTACAGTAGTAGCATAAGTGTTCTTCCTGCTCAAGTAGTTAACCAGAAATATCATATATGTACACTGCTTTTAGAGCTATACTCACTGTAGACATCCAACAAAGGAAACACACCATTTACAAATCAACACGCCAGACTAGGCGAGGTTGGATGCTAAATCCAGGGAAGGCCTAAGCCTCCATGGGGCCTTAAGCAAAATTTTTACTTTGTGGCTGTCTATTACTGTCACTAATGCTGAGTAATGATCATTCACACACCTACTGTAAACATATTTCAGCAATAGATACAACATGCAGTACCAAGCAAGCAATGCATAATACAACCTTCCTCAGTGTGACGTGTTGATTGGGAGATGAGAGAATGATGGTGTCTGTACTGAGGACAGTAAACAGTAATGACTTTTTGAGCTACTTGACAAGTAAAATCCTAACTATTAGAGAACAAATTCACCAGTCCCTTCCTGGAACTGGCATGGACGAAATCTGTCCAGCAATTCCTGACGTGTTTTTAGGATCTTAGGCTTACTTGGAAACTCTATTAACAGGCTATGTACCGTGGGCCTTTAAGGTATCTGTAGTTACACCTCTCCTGAAAAAACCTACTCTTGACTCAGGGATTGTAGGAAACTATAGACCAATATCCAATTAACCCTTTTCTCTCAAAAATCATTGCAGGTGCAAAGCAAGTTTGTGACCATCTTCGTGGGAACAACCTGTATGAAGATTTCCAGTCAGGATTTAGAGTAAATCATAGTACAGAGTAAATCAGAGTACAGAAACAGCACTTGTCAAAGTTACAAATGATCTTCTTTTGGCTTATAATAGACTTCTCTCTATTCTTGTCTTGTTAGATCTTAGGGCTGCATTCAACACTATGGATCATACATGACTATTGATCTATACATTGAGCTCAGAGAGAGACTTGTTAAACTTTTAGATAACTAATACCTTAAACACAAGAAATTACTGGCCATTTAACAGCCTCTGGCACCATGCAGGTATCACAGTTTTCTATATTTCTATTCGAAGTAGCCTATTTATTTATGTCTTTAGGAAGACAATAAAGTAAATTTTTATTTCAGTTATCCTCTATCAATTATAAAAATACACAGACTTTATTTGTACATTGTTACGTTTACTTATTTTCATTGAGAGACCGAGGAATTTTATTGACACATTTACCTAAACATTTGGATCTAGCACATCTCTAGGGACATATTTTCCTAATATAATTTGGACAAACATGACACAAAACCATTCAATACACATTAACAGTGAGGTTTCTAATCTTAGAAATACTCCTGAGGCGGAAAAAGGCAGTTCTGGAGATTTCTTTGTGTAAAAAAGATATCTTGATCAAAAATAACACCAAGATTCCTCACAGTAGCGTTCGAGGTCAATGCGATATCACCTAAGGTGGCTATTTGATTGGATAGCTTGTCTCTCAGAGCTTGGGGACCAAATAGAATAACTTCAGTCTGGTCTGAATTAAGGAGTAGAAAGAGACAGGACATCCAGGCCTCTATTTCTTTTAAACATGTGATTCTCTGAACAATTTCTGATGTACTTCAGGAAATCAAAAATGGTCTTTTATTCAAGTCTCCCACAACTATGCAGTACTAGCACATGCTTTCCAAACACCGCTGGAGTCCTTCCCTTATTTAACACAGCCCTGCATAAGAATTGTAATAGTAACAAGGAATCTTATGTAGTTGCCATTTATAATGTATTACATTCAGTACATTTGGTTCACATAGCTCTCATTTATTACATTTGTGATTACTTCTGTCTGTAATCAAAAGAGAACAATTATGTGTTTTCATTAGCCTTTTTCAATAGCTTTTAGGCAGCTCTGGAAAAAGTGGAGACCACTGCATGAAAGCTGTGAAAGCAAATCAGGGTTATCCCACCAAATATCTTTCTGAACACTTCCTAAGTTAAAACATTACCAATGTGTTGTGTACAAATTATCTTGAACTTGTTAAGTTTATTCCATTATTTGAGGTCTGAAGACACTTATCTGACAATATATGTATTTGGAATTTGGGGGTTATGTTGCTAGTTATGTTACCGTATTTTCCGGACTATAGAGCGTACCTCAATAAAAGCCGCCCCTACAAAGTTTTAAAAAAAACATGGAAATAT
>JAUMHJ010000002.1:2393963-2409659 GCA_032361105.1 Microctenopoma lineatum | reverse complement strand
TCGTACAAGCATTTCACTGCATATTGTACTGTGTATGATTGTGCATGTGACAAATAAAATCTGAATCTGAATCTGAAGTCTGAGATCAATCCAAAGACAACTGGAAACCTCACTAATCTTGATCCTGAGTACAAGTCCATAGGATCTGTAGACGTGTAGTGTCAGAAGAGAGGATTTTCTGATTATGTTGGGGTGAAAATTTAAACGCATGTTTCGTACTGGTGTGCTGTGTTAAAAGGATTTTTAGACGTGTATGTTTTTATATTTTATCTTGTGTGTTTTTAAGCATGGGTTTTATGGTGAGTAAACAGTATGAACACTGAGATCTACTTCTTCTTCTTCTGTGTTTTTTAATGGCAGCTTGCATCCACCATTGTTGCACTGCTGCCACCTGCTGGTACAGGGTCCGCTCAGTCCAGAGTGCTTACAGTCTCTTGTAGATTACTTTACTTTACTTTACTTTGCTTGGCAGACGCTTTTATCCAAAGCGACTTACAAGGAGCTATCGCTGTGTGTCTGGCTCAGGGTCACACCTGGTAGGAGATGGATTAGGAGTCAGACAGGATTCAAACCCGTAACCTCCTGCTTCCCAGTCTGACGCCTAACCCACTGAGCTACCAGGCCGCTTGCTGCCAATCTTCTTTAAATACTCAAAAACCTTTCCCCTTCCTTTATCCATATGAAGGTGCCTAAGCAGGTCTTTGTAATTAGGTTGCTGAAAAAATAGCTGCCTTCTTTCCCTTGTGCATGAACACTGAGATTGGACACACCAAGCGATTAATTGACATTGACTCCTCCCAGACGGCAACGATTGGTGGAGCTGCACTGAGGCTCCCATTAAGAAAGAACCGGTGTTGCAGAGGAGAGGATTCGGTCAAATGAAAGGAACAAGGGCCACGGGCTCGTGACGTGTGTGGGTGAGACGTGGAGTCAAGGTGGAGTGCCCGGTGGGCGGCCAGCGAGTAGCCACTGCCCACGCAGACTGGGGTAAAGTGGCAGGTTTTTATGGCCACCCAGAGCTGAGGACTCCATTCACCCTGTCCCTCCCAGCGTAATGCCCGTCATGGATAGAAGCAGCCAGAAAAATTTAAGACAGGACAGATAACTGGGAGAAGACTTCAGGGGAGCACGAGACGGCACAGGAGGGTTCCCGCACGCTGGGAAGAGGAACGTGTTTGGACACAGAGAGCAGAGCAGTGTGGCGGCAGAGAGTGGTGGCGATTGAGGAAAGACAACACCTAAATACATCAACCTAAATAGATAAGTGAATGGATGTGTCCTAACGCTGTGTCCTCTGGTGTCGTGCGATTGCTGCCTGTGTGGGAGTCACAGTGTGTGTATGTGCGTATAACCGATGAAGGGGTCTTTTTGGTTCTCTCCACTAGTTCTTCAGACCAAGCGCGGCGGAGGCTCGACTCACTGAAGGTAGAACCGGAGCGACCACGTGTTGGGCCGAGGCAGCACTCGACTGACAAACTGCAGTATTGACTCAAAGTGGACAACAATGAGGTCATACCAGGAAGCCTTGGATCGGCCGGAACATCGGACAAATTAGTGATTGATGGCACAGACACACCTTTTAGTCTTACTTTTAAATCCAACCATTGTTCATGTGTTGTTTTAGACTTTTAGTGGTCCCCAGAGGTCTTTCGTTTAGCGTTGTTTAGTTGTCATAGTTTCATTGTATTATCATTTAGTTTTTATTGCTTGTATAACTTTGTTGGCCTTTTGTAATAAATTGTGCACCTTTTTATTTTTTAAAGCTTGACATTACTAGTTTGAACTAGGCCTCTTTTTCAGAAGGCTGAGCATTTACCTCTATACTTAATGCATCATGTGTCAGATGTCAGACAGGAGATGATAAATAATGACATAGGTATATACATGGACGCATTTAAAATAAACAGTGGAAAGCAACACTCCATGCATGAAGCAGCAGCATTAATAGCGATACTGTGTTTATAGCTTAGGGCTTAAGGTTATTTTGTCTGGTGTGGCAGGAACACAAAGCTCTTACTAAACTAAGACCATTCACGCCTTGAGGAATCTAGATGTGCGTCTGAAGGAAAGCAGTGCTCTTGTAATGGATGGTCAATGTCAGCTGGTCTATTGCGTTTGCCTTGTAGGTGATGGCTACAGTGATGGGGTCAAATAAGATGAGAATAGTCAGTCCAATTCTGCCTGCAAGGTACAGAGTGTGAGTGTTTGTGGATGTGAAGCTAAAAACTGACCTCTGCAGCTCATCAGGTTTTCTATTGGCCATGAGGATGTATTTTGTGGGTCTGCGCGAGTATGTGCCGTGATGAAAACTGAAGATAGACTGAACTAAACTAGCAAATACAAACAAACAAGATGCAGTACAGGGCTGATATCAATAGAAACTTCCCAAACACAAGCAAAGGAAAAACAGGTTGTTAAAGATGCAGGGCTAATATAAGGATTACTAAAATAAAATGTCCCTTGAACCTTTAACTTCATTCATTGCCCAACTGATATACTATTTACTATTACATACCAACTACCTATAACTATTTAAATAGCTATTTCAATGTGTCATTAAATGAATAAATACTGCAATTAATTTACACATAATTTGTTAGTATTTACTGATTTAATGACACATTGAAATAGCTATTTAAATGCTTATCATATTTGATGTGTTGTGGCACCCTCGATACCAAACCCATGAATTGCTTACCTGAACTGTAGATGCTTGGAAAGTATGTTGATAGGCTTGTCAAAGGTTTTCATACAGATTTCTGTGCATGAATGTTTCCCTCCTGCGGGCTCTACCACCTCTGTCTGACAAGGGACAAAGACAGTTGAGAGAATTTCAAAGCCACTCTGTTCTTTTATTTGAAAGAGTACCGGAGAATACTTGTAAAAGTAGGAATTATTAGAAAGAATGTTGCCGTGCATTACATTTCTTGGGTTTTTTTGGGACCGCTTTTAGGGCAAACAAGCCTCAGCTGGATACAAAACTTCAAATATTAAAAAGATTGTTATGGTAAATGTGGAAGCAGACAAATGTGAAAAGAGTCTTAAGTCTTGTTTCATTCATTTGACGTCTTTCAATGGCCCATTGTTTTCTGTAAGTTTTTTGTCTATTTATTTTTTGATTAAATTAAAAACCCCCTGCTTTTTAAAAACCACCTGTGGCTCTTGCTACCTTGCGATTGGTCCCTCAAAGCCAAAAACAAAACAAAAAAAAATCAGCAGCAGAATAGCAAATTTGTTGTTACATCAGAATAAGCTTTCACACCATACATCTTTTTATACATTAATTAAATTAAAAAACATTGATTAACAGAGTTTTAAAAATGATCAAATGATCATAATTTGTATTTTTAAGCAACAATTTGCTATACATCAACAGAAGACTGAGCAGGAAAAGAAGAAGCCTTTATGACCATATGAGCGATACATGTATTATATTATATTACCTTTTTCAGATTATTGGATATTGCATTAAGGTGAATCTAAGATATTTTTACAGATTTAGTTATTGTTAGCAACAGGACAGTTTCCTTCCCAGCAAGGCAGAACGTAACTTATGTCAAAACACCAGTGAAGCTGCAAAACCAGACGAAAGTGTGAGCTGAAGGTCAACCTTGAAAGTGGACTCAAATTCCCAGAAAGCATTGTGCCATTGACAGAAAAGGTGCCCCTGCTTGTGTTTGGTAAAATCCCCAGGGTGAAACAAAAAAATGAGTACGACACAAACCATGTCGTAGCTTCATGTTTTAAGATGCATTACTTAAACTTGGGGATAAATAATAAAATGCTTTGATGCAGTCACAGGTATCAAGAAACTTGATGGAAAAAAACTTGGGACAAAAAAAAAGTGACACCTACCACGATCCTTAGGATTTCATGAGAACGTTCAGTGTTTCATCATCATAGTCTCTCTCTTGTGCGTGATACGCTTTCTCAAGCAGTGGGTTACTCAATGTGGCAAGAGGTTAAAAGGTTGTATGATCGACTCATGTTTTTGTACCAAACAAGTTTTGCATGAGCTACCAAAGTATTCAGAGGGATTAATGCTGTTAAAGACGAGTGTCTAACAGGAGCTATTTCATTTTGCTATCTGTTGAGTTGCCTTTCCATTAGCCTGTAGGGTGTCCAGCCCTCTGTAAAACACTTAAAAGACCCACTGTTTATAAAGTGTGTAGCTGCTGGAGATCTGTTATCAAAGCTTTGTACTATTATATTCTGTAAAACCATATTCTGAATTATGTGTTTGACTTTAAAAACAAAGCAAAAAACCACATGGGCCCAGTCAACTGAAAACTGTAGGTTTTTCAGGCCCAGACTTTTATCTCTCTTCATCGATGGAGTGAGTCTCTCAGAATCACTACCTTGGAGTCGAGAGGGTGAAGACTCGTTGGTTCTTATAAGATTAGCAGTACATTCATGGGGAAATCTAGGTTTCTTCCCCAAATCGCCACTTACAGATGGTGCGCAGATAAAATGTTTAAGCATTTTGTATTTAAAGCCCTCGTGTCGAGTGGACTTAAATAGCAGTGTTTCTCTCAGAGATTGGAGCCGTCTTAGACAATGGCAAACTGTCTTGGGCAATGCAGGCTTTCAACATGCATTTATACAGCAACTGTCATAACCTTCAGATGTGAAGCAGCCTCAAGGAGAAGCAGCTCGTATGTCAAACCGTAGACATGATTAGAGATGAATAGGTCTCCTGATCTTCATTAATTGACAACAGTCAATATTTTATTTTAGAGTCATACCAGTCCTACCTCAGGCCATGGATGTCTGTCTGTCTATTATTTAGTCTACTGCTTTTATTTTATTTGGCCTCATTCACTAATATTTTAAAGTCCTAAGAGATGTTTACGTGGGATTTATGATGTGTTCTTAAGTGTCAGATTTGTTTGCTTTTTTTATTCTTGATGAAACCCATTGTCCTTGTGAGCTGAAGTCACATTCTTGTTGTTCCTAAAAACATGGAAAAACTGCAAGGCAGGAATCACACAGAAATTAAAATAGAAAGCTGAGAAAGTCAAGAATGTACAAACAACGGACTATTAAATTCATATTGATTCATAATTATTCTAAAATGAAATCCTATAAATGTCCAAGCACAATATCTAATGAATATGAAATGATTACCATGACATTTTTTATGTGTCTGAATAAAAATCACACCATATCAACCAAAGAACTATTTCTTCAGACTGGACTCATTTTCATGATCAGTATTTTTTCATGAGGTTTGTCAAACAATAGTTATGATGGAATTGAGATATTTGCTGTCTGTATAGCTGAGTCTACATTCATGAGGACACGCTCAGTGAGGACAGAACAATAGTGGTTAATCACATTTTTAGTAGACCATTGATTTAAAATACAGTGCATGTATTTTGAATTATTTCACTTAGAGGTTATTTTAATGGAGAAACCAAAAAAAGCAGAAATAGAAAGTGTAATTTTATGAACAGTTCCTCTTGGGACAGAGCGATAGTGCAGTGTAATTACCCAGCAAGCCATCTGCACATGCAGCCATGGTAGATGTCCCACTTTTCCCACTCTGCACGCTGGTGAACTAATGCTGGTTAATTATGACTGTGCTGTTACTCCCTCCCAGGAGGAATTATTTGGAAAATTCACAAGGAATTGTCTGGTAAGGAGTGCAGTAATTAAGGTGAAGGATGTGAGGCTGAGTTATGAAGAAAATGAAAAGACTGAGGGTAGGCAAGTGAAGAAGCGCCAGATGGATGGCCACAAAAGCTGCATGACAGGAGGAAGAAGCATTTTCTCTGCATGACTTCGACTCTGAAACAGGTGTGTATTTCACTATGAACCATGCAATTTTAATCTGTCCAATAAAACAGCTCCCCACTGCAACAGCAGCAGATCGCTTACAAGGTTGTAAAAGTTTGATGTGGCTCTTGTCAGGCTGGATTTAGCGTCCTGGACTCTGTAAATCGGCTAGGTACGCAGACTGTATAGCTGAGTGCAGAGTGTGGGATCTCAGTCCTGATTTATTTATCACTGTCTTGTGGCTCCCAGGACAGACAACCGCAAGTTGGCACATTTTGGTTCCTAAAGAATACTGGCAAGTACCAGGTCCCAGTGATGGCTCTATGTACAGGCATTTTACTCCAGCAAGCCTACAGTTATGATAACCAACGTACCTGAGGTTTCATAAAAGCCATGAGCTGTTAGATGTTGAGAAAGATAAAATAGCAAAAATTAAAAAATCCTGCCCAACTCTGCAGTTTATCCTCAGCAACTTTTACACTTTCTTTTTGTTTTAGTTCAGTCTTATTTCCAGCAGTAAAAGTGCCCTGATTAACTCACTCTGTGGTCTTTGTAATATCAGTAATATTTAAAGTTAGCATAAAATAATTGAAATCATTCTTGCAGACTTCTTATTTATCGGTCATTGGAGACTAGTTGATGAATAGAATTTACTTTAATTCAAATAAAAAACAGCTTTGAGGAAAATGTCTAACACAAACTGCTCAATCATTGACATAGTGTTAGAAAAGTCCAACAGTGAGCTCTTGGTGAAATATTATACTAAATACATTTGATGTAATTCTTACTTAATAAGGTACTCTCACCACTGGCACAAATGGTGAGACAGAATTGTTTGAGTTGTTATAATCTGTCCTTTTATGCAGCACAATTTGACTGAATTCTAAAAAGACACTAGGTTAAAGTCATGTGTACAAAATCTTTCCTCTTTCTTTAAACTACTGCTAAGTTGAAGCAGATGGGGTTTCAAAAACAAGACAATCTGTAATACAGAGGACCTGTTCAGTTTAAACTTCAAGATCAATAGAAGTGTGTTGAGTGTTCACATGCAACAAACGCAGCAAACTGGATCTCTGAAAATAGAGAGTGTGTAACCAACAGTTTGGCCAAGTGTTGTTGAGGATACAAGTGTCTTGATCAACAGCACTGAAGGAAATTTTATTTATTGAGATCTGAAAATACCATTTGATTGTAGTCTTAAAAACACATTTATTTAGAAAGAAAGTCTATTAGGTGCACTACCATTCCCTGTGGAGGTCTCCGGTACTTTATTTAAGCTGTATTTAGTTCTCAAATGAGACATTAGTACTAGTTTAAAAAGAAACTATTACCCTATAACTTTCCACAACATGTGTCAGTAAAACCTAATTACAGCTACATTTGCCTGGCAAAGAGACAACTGCAGTAAGTTACAATACAACTGAAGAAGTTGTGAGCAGCAGGTAAAGCCGTGAATGCTGTACTAATATCCTAAACCTCTTGAATAGTTTATAATGCCATCTTTTAACTACACTTTAAACCCAGACTTTGTTTAAACTTAAACAATTTCGTAGTGTTTATTTATTCATTTTTTCTACAAGCTAGTGGTGGGAATTCTGGCTTTTTGCAAAGCGTTAGCTCTTTTGCCTCGGCTCCCTTAGAAGAGCTCACAAATGGCTCTTCATTTAGTATCACTTAAAGCCTTATATTCTAGCCTAATTTATCAAAAATGAATGGATTACATGTTGGTATGCAATTTTTATACAGTCTTTTCATAAATGTCCTATTTTTATGCTTTTAATATATATTACAAAAAACAGACTTACTATTTAACATTTTAATTAAATCTTCATCTGAAAAACAAGACAAGAACAATGCAAACAAATCAAATAAATAAAGGCCAAAGGTTTAACATTATGACTATATGCAGCAAAAAATTTACTGCAGGTCTGCATTCAGAAATCTTTCTAATATATACATTTTTTTGTTAATGCACTTGCATTTAATTCTCTTCGTGGCTCAGTTTACTTGGCCTATATGACTACACTGTCTTTAGAGCTTCTTTCACGTAATGGTATCATCCTAGTCTATCTATGTATGGGATTGTCCATAGTGTGACTATCAAAATAAAGTCCTGTCCATGCCTGCCTGGATTCTCAGCAGAGCTAGGTAGGGTAGCTAAAGAATTAGCTCTCCCTCCAACAGGAGTCGGTTCTGCACAGATATGCACGCTTGCCTCTGTCCTGAGAGTCTAAATATATGATACTAAATCAATGTCTGATAATGTTTGCATTTCCTTAGTTTGTCCCAAACAAGATAATGTTGATGCCTTTGACCTGTGATTGCACACACTGTTCTGATGTTCATGTGACACTTTCTTGCTAAAACTTACCTTTCAAGAGACGGCGTCGCCACAGCTTCAGTATTTAGGTCGGTGAAGTCATCAATTACGTCAACTAATCTATGCAGCCCTACTCTCTGGTAGGTAGTTGCTGATATACCCCAATCAGCCACAACATTAAATCCGTCAAGATTGTATGGTTGCCCTGATAGGCAAAGCACAAACAAATGAAAAAGCAGAAATTAAAAGAACATTTAAAAAACAAGAACAAAAGGAAAAGCAAAAAAGACAAGAAAATGCACTACAAATCAAAAGCAGAAACAAAATGAAAATATGTTGAAAATGAAAAGACACAAACAAAGGAAAAAGCAGAAACAAAAGGAAAATACACCGCAAATGAAAAGAAAAAAACAAAGGAAAAAGCAGAAACAACAGCTACAAGAAACATAACAGGCCACAATACAGTATAATGGCCAATCAATCAATCACCCCTTCTTTTGTGTCGCTCTCTTGATAATAAAGCCTGGGTATAATTTCCCTGCTCAGCCTCAACTCTGGTTAATGTGCTCAGTATTTAACCTGCCACCATAAAGCTGATAGCGGCTGATGTTGAATGAACAGCTTCATTAAATCGATAATGACAGAGACTTATGCTGTGGTGTCAGAAGTCATCAGCTTCACGTTACTGCAGATAAACAGTGAAAGGGTACATCTCCATCCAATTTCTATCTATTCACTAAATAATTAGCTGCCATCATGGGAACCTGTTAAAAGAAGGATCTTACAGCAGAGCCAGAGATTGTTCCAACATTAAGTAGAAGCATTGGAATATACAACTGAATAAAAGCCCTTAAGAAGTTTTATCTGATATAATTTTGAAGTTATAGATATGTAAAGTTATTAATAATATTTAGGCTGCTGTCATCTGGCAGACGATTCAGGATGCTGAGGTCACAGACAAACAGACTCAAAGACAGCTTTAAGTCTGTTTGCCCTAATCATTGCTAACAGCTGACCTGGTAACTTTTCATACCCAACCCATGCGCATGCAACATGGGTAACTCCTTTAGGTACGAATTTTTTATTTGTCTTGGCTTGTTGGAATCCTGAACATTAGGGTACACCCTGGTTCAGTTGCCAGTTGCAAGAGACTCTCAGATTCAAACCTGTGGGTGATTTTAGAGTCACCAGTTAACCCAACCCATGCAGAAACTGGGAGACAAATTAGTTTGTCTCCCTTACAAAGAAACATCATCCACACCCATACTTGTCTTGTTATGTTGCATCCATGGTTTATTTAGGGGCATCAGTCTCATTTACTGATCACGCTACACTGCCAGATTGTCCTCTTGTGTAATGTTAGGCAGGAGCTGAGGAATGTCTATTAAAGGAGATCTTTTGAAACTATTTTTTACATACTGCATATGGTATTAGTAGCCTGACAGATTTGTTTACCATCACAGCATGTTCCTTTGCATTGTTGGGAACAGATTGCTCAGAGATGGGGAGCACCAGAGCAGCTTACGGTGTCTCTAAAAGCTTTCCACCATCTCTGTGAAAGCAGTTAACGCAATGAGAAACAAATATGTAGTGAAGAGAGGTGGTTTTACTGTAGGAAAACATTATACAGGTAATGTTAAAATATAGATTTGAAGAATTGATTTAAAGGCAAAGTCATTAATTACACATCCTGGGCTTTCATGAGTGCTTGCTTGAATATGGATTATTATTTATGGGCTTTTAGTCACACATATGCAAATTATAATATGATGTAAATGTATAATATTGATACGCATTTAAAGAATAACCTTTTTTAGAAGACCTGGATTATTACACGATTATTAAAGTAAAAAAGGTAATGTGGTAAGTGTGATAGATGTTTTAGTGATCATTTAATGTTTTCCTGACATTAAATGATGACTGAGAATGCTAAATCATCAGCATCACTGACTTATAAAGTACCTTTTAACATTATGGAGTCCATCACTACTACACTATGAGTGCAACTATTAGCTTACCGCTAATGCTGAACATCATTTTAGTCAGAAGCTTACTGTAATACAGAAAGTACGATGCAATGACTTGCTGCGCAGAGGTGGTTGCAGAGATCTGTACCTTGCAAATAGTGCTTTTATAAGATTATGGTGTAATAGATTATCTATGAAAAGGACTGTCTGAACATTTTGTTCAAAGACCATGGTTCTCAGGAGTACACAGACTATGCTTCCATAGAAAACAATGTACAGTGGGCCACTCAACATGGAAGCTAAGCCTTTTAAAAGCTTAAAACCTTTTAAAAGGGCCAAATGGGCAATTTTTAATCAGGTAATTATGCACTTTATCTTTGTGTCTTGTATCCAACCCTCCTTAGTAACTCGTAGTTTATACATGCTAAACGCCACCTATGACTGATAATTACCATGCCTTAAAAAGAAATTTAGTATTCATTACTCTTAGATGTGTAAGTAGGGCCAATTGCATGCACCCCTAAGCCGTAAGTTGCATATCACTGATACTGTCCTCCCTAGATGGCCAGTAGGTTCCCCATGAAGTACATTTGCAAGCATAGATTTGCATGTGCATACTATTATTTTAGGAAAACAGAAATGTTTCATAACCTCCAAGAGATTAATTCAATATGCCGCAGATATTTTCCTCTCTTCTTGTGCATCAATTTCCTTGTTGTATGACATGCGATTTCATGAGCAGTCTTTCATCGGCTACCCATGAGATCCCAGTGGCATAATGGTTTAATTGGACATTGTTGTACTTTCTTTCTTTATCATCTGCGCAAAAAAACAGTAACTAAGTGGTGCCTTGCAAATAGAGATTTCAATTTAGAGTTGGATGACTTTATCTAGTTAGTACTTCTTGGGGAGTTCCTTATGGTGGATATACTTGGATTTCCTAAAAGGTGACCAAAATTAACTTATCTAAATTTAAGTTGTATCATCCAAAGGTTTTTTTAAATGTGTTGTCTCCAAAAACTCTAATTAATGGCAAATATGTGGATAACCCAAAAAGATTTTCCAAAACATCTCATTCTTCAATTGAAAAGCAAATGTAAATATTCATTCAGTACGTTACTTCACTTCCATTGTGATAATGGAAATGAAGTAATTAGTGGTGAAAACAGATTTATTATGTTTTGTCCTTTATTTTTCAGATAATAATTGGAAAATGTTTTCAGGTGCTGTAGAGTATAAAGGGTTATTGTGGTTAGGTAATGCCCAGACAATAATAAAATAAAGTTAGAGATGCAACTTTATGAAGGATGATTTTATTAAACACAAGCTCTGTGGTTGTGTTGGTAATCTTATATTTACCTTTAAATCCACATAATTTAAATTTTTAAAGTGAGCATACACATATCAGATGGATGTAACAGTTTCTAATATGTGTTATTTTTGAACAGAAGGACAGTATTTTCAGAGCAAACTGTCAAAGTAGTCTAACTAAACAATGCATAATGTCACTTTATGAAAGCACCTGCTACCACTTCAGACATACCTGATGCTGTCTTGGCAAAAATAATAATCAGTATGTTATTACACCTAATATCTTTATTCCTTTCTTAGAAAAAACTCCATTATTACATTTGTGTGGGTTAGTTGTGTTTTTCTCTTCCTCAAAGTGACAATTATGGAATCAATAACAGAGCAAAGATATTGCTATCTGTTCTGATAGTTTAAACTTTTGTTTGGATTTGACAGTGATGTACTGATAGGAGTACATCACTGTCAAATCTCAACATAACTAATTTAAGCATGTCAAGGTTCTGTTTTTTCTTACAGTGTAATGTTCTGCTGGAGGTTTCTTCTGTTAAAAAGTGTTTTCCACCGCTGCCTAATGCTAAAGGGAATTTGTTGGGATTCCCTGAAACTCTGTAAGATCTTAACCTTACTGTGTAAAGTGCCTTTAGAAAGTCTGTGTGATTTTGCGGTATATACATAAACGTACTTGGCTCTAAGTGATGATGCTAATAGATTGTTCTCTTTGTTCTGTATACTTAGATTTTCTCATTAGTACATAAATTAGACATTTTGTTCTCAAGGACCTTTAAGTGTAGGCAGAGGAACAATTGCTTTTAATCACATTTATTGCATAGTATCAGACAAAAAGACTTTTAATCATCCTTTATGTTAAGAGTGACAGTCTGAAGTATGTTTAATCAACTTTAGCCTGTATTTTAGACTGAGGGACAAGATGAAGGGAACGTTCTTGTATCTCATTCAGTCTCTAGTCTAGACAGAGGCAGTGAAGGATCCTCCATCACCTGCAAATGGTTCAGATTTTAATTTATGTTTTACACTATGGTGATGCCACAACAAAATGGAGCCTGTAGTGAAGGTAGAACCATTGCCCTAAAAAATCAAAAGTGGATGATAAATTGTTATGGATGACAACGTGTACAAAGGAAATAAAGGGAAAGTTGGGGTAGAGAGTTACATAGACAAAATGTCAGCTTGTTTTTTCCGCATTTACAGCAACTATGTCTAATGGCCAATTGCACGTTTCAGTAGGTCAGATCCATCTATCTGTTATCCTAACTGCTTGTCCTCCTAAAGACTGCAGGAGGTTGGGTACATCGTGGTAACCCGTGGTAACCAGTCCATCCTTCACACCCATGGGCAATTTAGAGTCACCAGCTCAACCTAACTGCATATCTTTGGATGGTTGGAAATGCTGGAGTATCTGGAAATATATTTATGCACATAAAACTAAAGTCAATTCAATTACTCATGCATCCATATGTCAGCTTGTGGGCAGGTCTAGCTATGCTCTAACTCAAACTACTAGAATATTGCTTAGAACTTTAATTCCTCTTCCAATGCATGATCTCCTTGAAAAATGAATGGCCCCATGTAGCTTGGCAAATAATCCTACATATGCCACAGCAAAGTACCTTTGCTCTCTTAATTGCCATCTGGCTACACTTCTCTAGTCTCAATGACATGACATGACAGTGTCATTGCTGTATATCCTATTGTTGTGAATCTGTGAATATCATTCACTCTTGGCTCATACAGTTTGATGTCATCTATGTAGACTATGTGGTTGATGTTTGTGCCATTCAATAGGCAGTATCCATAGCTAGTGTTTATGATGTGGCAGTGTGGGTTTAGGTCTGTGTAGAATAGCAGTGGGGACAAAGCGTCTCCTTAGTAAATCCTGCACTTGATGATGACAGTGGGCTTTAAGACCTTACAGAATAATGTGGAAAACACAACAGTTGCCATAATGCAAGCATTGAGGCGACAATGGGGAGGAAAAAACTCTCTTTAATGGTAGAAATCTCCCACAGAACTAGGCTTAAGGTGGGTGGCTATCTGCCTCAACTAGTTGGGGTGAGTGGAAATGGGAGAGAGAAAAACAACAGGCAAATCAAAGACAACAACAAGAAGCACTATAATCACTTTATCTGAACTAAGAACTAAATCAGATAGAAACTCTGATATTTCAGTTAAATACACACACATACACACATACATACACAATCCTTTTCATAGTGTTAGTCTACCTCTAATTTAGAATGGTTCTGTCAGTCTCTTTTGAAGTACAGAATGTCAAATGTTTGTCTTATCTATATATGTGACAACATATTAATATTCTTTTACACTTGTTCAGTCACAAAGAGCAAGCAGCATGAGTGTGTTGGTGAGACTCTGAGGCAACTGTAGTTTGTTTGGTGTCTCAACTTTCACTTTGTGTTTTGTGGACAAACTTTATTTTTCAGATTGTCCCTGTGGAAATGACACCAACAGAGAACAAGCACCCCAGGGAACATACCAGCAGTACAACACTTACAACACGTAGATTTTACACCAAGCAGTGTGGAGGGTGCTACTTTGGCCTTCACTGCTGCTACAGTGTGAGCTTGTCAAAGGGGCCCGACGGCACTGTCTTGGGCAGCATTGTATGTAACAACTGATTTCACGAACACACACACACACTGTCTTTCTTTCTATGTTGCCTTCTCTCACAGTTTTACACATCGATATAGAACTCGTCAAAGCGCAGCAATGTAGAATTATGGTCCTACGTCTGTTAGCTTTTTCATCAAAACAATAAACACTGTGACTGACTATCAGAGCACAACTATTTCTGGTGTAGCACAGGGAGATGTTTGCACATCACCTGTTCTCGATTCAATTCATATGTTGAAAATTAAATATAAAACTCTGATAGTAATGAACTGATCATTGACAATGAAATATATTTATTTTTGCAGCTGTATATTTCCAGTGTGCAGTTCATGGTCCTAGCAACTGCCCAGTGTTTTATCCTCTGTGTGTTTTATTCTGCTTGCTCTTCTTTTCTGTCGCCGTTTCCCACTCACTCCAATCGGTTGAGGCAGATCGTCTCTGACCCCAGAGTTTTTTCTTGCTACATTTGCCTAGTTCAATTTGTTGTGATTTGGTTAATAAATGAAAGTAAACTACCAACTACCAAAAGAAAGTACATTTCTCACAATATTGATAGAACCGTTGCTCCCAGGCACACTCTTTCCTCTTTTTAAAAACATGATAAAAGCTTATTATTTTCCCAAGCTAAGCCCAAAATGAAAGACAATTATAGTATTTTATAATTATATGCACACATATATCACTGAGCGCAGGTATTCACAAAACAAATAAAAGTGAGAATTGAAACAATATGTCTAGTGATAGTTATTACCATTTTGACTAAAATGATGTTACTGGCTGCTTAAGCTGCTTTAGCATGATGCCAAGTTGTTAAAACAGAACAAAGTGGTCAAAGAATCACATCATAGTCTGATACAGTGAGTAGGTGTTTATTTCTGTTAATTGCTTAAACCTTTGAAACCTAGAATTTCAACGGAATTTTGTCGCTTTAGCTGTAAAAGTGTCATAAAATCTGATGGGAGTATGCGCTTGTGTCCCCTTTACAGAAGTATTACTTCTTTCAACATCTGCTAGTTCTTTGGGGACTGTATGCTGTAAGTGTTATAACTTGGTGTAACAACAGACAGCAACAAAAAAAAGAAACTCAAATACTACACAGTATCATTGAATAAGACATGCAAAATGAAATGAACATGTATACTAAATTTAGAAGGTTTAATATGAAGTCTGCACCATAAGACATGCAACTGCAGAAGTGTTTGAACGTGAGCAACTTACTTTGGTTTTCATAGCGCTGCTGTGGACACATTGTGTTACATAACGACCCGATTATCACCCAAAAGCACAAATCTCCGCTGTCAGAAACAGAGTTTTTTTGATCATGCAAACAGTGAAAGAGTTACAATGTTTTTAAAATGCGTCACGATTCGCCCCGGTCTGCCCCGCTTCCCCGTCTTTATTGTTTTCTCCGGTATTTGTTTCACTTCTCTCTGTGTTTGTGTGTGTGCATGTGTTTTCTTGATTGGTTCTCGTTTGCTTCCTGGTTTCTCGCCTTGGTCCATGTTAATTCTTGTCATAGTTCATGTTCGTTTTCTGCCTTTATCCTGATTTTTGGTTTCTGTCACCGCTGACTCCTAGTTCATCTCCTACCAGATGTGTCCCTGAGCCAGACACCCAGCGCTAGCTCCCTGTAAGTCGCTTCGGATAAAAGCGTCTGCCAAGCAAAGTAAA
>JAUMHJ010000002.1:2378631-2391116 GCA_032361105.1 Microctenopoma lineatum | reverse complement strand
CGAAGCTTTGAACCTTTTTTCTATACAATCAGGAAGAAGCCTCAAAGGCTTCATAAGGCTTCATTTGCCCATCTCTACAGAATAGAGAAAACTTGAAGACAGGCTGGCGTCAAAAACCAGGCAGGCGAGACTTACAGACAATACCAAGGTAGGGCTGAAGGCAGGTCCAAGAACCGAAGCAGGTCCGAAATCCAGAGTAGCAATCAGAAAAATCCAGGCTTGAGAGCTGACAATACAGTCAAACAATCTGGTAGAGGTAGAGTGTCTGAGTGGCAGCTTAAATGTGCAAAGGGGGAAAACAGGTGCGAACAATCAGGTAATGAGCAGTAAAGTAAGCGGTACTGTGGGTGGTGTGGTCAGAGGAAGTTACCAAAATAAGAGCCGTTGGACAGGAAATGAGGCCAGGATCCTGACATCCAGATGTAATTCAAATGTAATTTAATGTATTTGAACCTGGTTGTTGAGTACAAGACAGAAAGAAAACTATCTATTATTAACTAAACTACTATTATTTTAGTAGTTTAGTTGTAGTATTGTAATAGCTCAAACCACTTTTCTCCTGTCAATTGTGATGATGAGAACAACGATTCATTAACATTTAATTCAGTGTTCTCAGCTCTAGTGATCACAGGGACCGATCTTGCTTGTCAATGGTTAAACATCTGCCCATCACCTAGATGCAAGCAGACTCGTGCACAGGTCCAATTTTGCAAACCTTTACCTGAAAAGCTCCATACCAGACCGGACCACTTCTGAGCTTACCTACTAATGTTAGTCCTGCAACTCGACTGATACACACAGCCAAGCTAAACACTGATCAGCTCCAACATTAACATCACGTGGTGTACGTGATGTTATGCCACCTATGCTGATGAATGCCGAGCATTAAATTTTTTCCAAACTGTTCCCCGTCCACCATAATAAACACCCCAGGGCTGCTGTTGTGGTTGATCACTTTAACACTCATCCAGTATGTAGATCATAAGCTACTTGGACTTGCATCTTGCTTACATCTGAAAGATATCTCATTCATATGGCCAAAAGCTGTTTCAGTTTCTTAAAGCAAAATGACACAGAAATATCTCAATTGTGTAATGGCAATTAGACACGATAAAATTATGCTGTTTTTTTTTCTCTTCAAACATTTTTACCCATACCCACACCTGTGATTTATAGGAATGATTCTTTTTACCCATTGCAAATTGGCAAAGTTTGAATGGTCTGTGTCAGATATTAGACCATAAGATTGAATGTGGGTGTGTGCGTAATATTTTGGTTTTTTTATGACATCTAGACAGCTATATACATATACAAAACACATTTTAAAAGGCTATACCAATTATATTTTGTTTGTTTCTTCTTTTAATTATTTTATTTATAGGAACAGAAACTATTAACTTGGAAAACAACGTATGGACAAAAAAGCACAGACTGAAAATCACAGTTTAAAATTAAATATATAGAAAATAAAGTGTGTGCCAGTTGTGAGACTACACTCTTTTTAACCTCCTTCCTTGACCAATGAAAGCAGGCCAGTCTCCTCAATACCACGTCAGCTTGACCACACGCTGCATCTTCACGCCAACCTGACTATACATAACAGCATTTCTTCACAACTGCTTCCCACTCAGCCCTCAGCACAAAAAAACAACTGTGGAATCTGACAGCACCGCAGGTATGTATACTTATAGCCAGACTGATTGACGACTGAGTAGAAAGAAAACATGCATAGATGTAAAATTGTCTGTCAATTTACCAAGACAAGAACTATCAGAAGAAAGTGAGGAAAGTTACAAAAGCATGTGTGTTCACCATATCACTAAACGGACACAACTGCTAGTAAAACAGGACAGTGTTTACCTTGAAAGTAATTACTTGTCTTTAAACTGTGAATTCCCAGTTACCTTTTGTTCAAGACTACCTGCTTTATGCATGTGTGTCTGTGTGTGTGCCACCTGCTGTGAGAAACTGGAATCCAAAGAGGGATTCAAGCCCATTTAGAGATCTCCTGCTGAGATCCATTTTAGCGTCTTTGCACATATGCACACACAAGCACGACTGTGTATACATGCTACTGTATGTGAGTTCCTGGGATGTATGTCTTGTGTAGAGTGGCCTCCATCTTGCATCTGAGTGTTGGCTGTTACATAAAATCAAAAGGCAATAAAAGCAAAGTCATGTTGATGAAGCATTGCTCTCTCTGGGTTTCTGTTTCAGGTGACATGCACTGACGCCTGGGCTCCTAGGTATAACATACAGGAAGCACAATGTAACAAAGAGAGTGCTGCAGAAACAACAAAAAACAACTGTTGTCTGAGTGGATAGAGTGAAATGAGCACCAACTTGCTCGCTGTAAATTCTCTGGACAACTAAGTGCTGCAGACACACATGGGCTCAACTGGACATTACCCAGACATTGAACCAGGGAGCTGCTAAGGTGTCCATTTAATGTGAGGGCTGACTGACTCTGACATTTGCATTTCAGCTCCTCCAGGCTTCCAGTGCATGTCTGAAAATTGCTTTACCAAGGGTAGTCAACCTTGATCCCTGAGACCTGCTGCTTTGCTTGTTTTTCAACCATCCCTGACCTTACAGCTTCACACTGACTGAACACACCTGATCCAGGAAATCAACAGTGTGAAGGAGAGAGAGATATTTAACCAGGGTTGCATCTCTAGGACTAGGGCTGGCTTTTTATACCTTGTTTTATCTGCCAAGATATCTAGTTCACAACATCCAATTTACTCCTCGGCTTAAATATCCATCTGTACAACATTTGGTTTGTGATGTCAGTATAATTAGAGTTTTTTATGGTTGGGTTTAGTCACTCACAGTACATAGGAGAAAGACTGCTGAGGACAAATAATTAATATTAATGTGACTGCACACACACACACACACACACACACATAACACTAATAATTGGTCTCTAATCCTAACCAATATTGCCTAAACCCAGTCTGACAGGGGTTATGGAGTTGAACTTGGGCCTGCAGTTTGTCAGTCCTGCACATTACACTCTCCATGCACTGCAACCACCTCCGTGTGACTTGCTTTATCTTAATAAAAGTAGCACTCCATTAATCAAAAAACTATGTTGCATGAGAACATAAAAAGAATTTGTTAGCCACGAAAATATAATTGCATTTGCAGTTATCCTGGAAAACAATGTCAAGGTAAAGAGGGTTGAGAAAAGACTATAAGTGACAGCTGTACGAGTTAATAACACACAGCAATAGACCACACAAGAAAACAGAAAATGCTCAAATTTAACAAATCCTCTCAAACAACAAAGAAAGCACCTGCTTCTCTTTTGTCAATTCACGTTCACGTCATGTTTCCCCAGAGGTGGCAATTTAGTCAGTAATAAGAGTGTTTATTTCAATTTCTTTGAAGATCAGATGCCTGCTTCTCTCCAGTCATAAATGATTTCCATTTTGGCTAATGAAGAGAATCACTGAATAAAGTACATCTGATGCAAATGGACAGATACTTTTTATTGATGGAAATTTCATCCACAGCTGGTGTTCGCCACTAGATGACTTTTCTCGCTCTTTTTCTTTTTCGTATCCCTGTTGTCCTTGCTGTGCAGAATGCAAAATTAAGGATTTTTGAAGGATTTCCACTCTAAAAAGACAGACAAGAAGCTAGTGACCTAGTGATAATTCTGTTATAAAGGCCACAGTTGACTTGTCTGGCCTCTCTCAGACAGATAAGGCCTTCTAAGTACTTTCTGCCTCTGTTTGTTGTAGCGAAAGCTTCCAAGGTTACACCTAGACAGAAGTTGGTTTTGAGTTTTAAACAAATGAAAAGTTTGGGCCGTGATATTATACTTTATTCTTCTTGTGGATAACTTCCAAGTCCATTGTTTTCAAGTCCAACAGTTGCTTCATTTCACTTCTCCCTTTAATTACAAATCTGCATCTCACCTCTTTCGCATCTTTTTCCACTCACTTTCACTGTGTAAACTTGTATGTGTGAGGGTGTAAAAGTGTGCATTTTGGGGTTATTTTCTGTGAAAATTCTCAGTATATAAGGGGATAGAGGAGCAAAGCACAATTGGCTGGGGCTTAACTTGCTTTACATAATTGTTGCCTATAAATGCATTTGCCAGCGTCAGGGATTTAAGTGCCTGATGTGCTTCACAGTCAGAGAAGGAGGGCTGAGGCTGTTGCAAGCCAACTTAATGATGGAGACGAAGAGGGGAAGAAATAGGCAGAGGCAGGGGTTACGTGGGGAGACAGAGGAACTGAGGAAAAGAAAACAAAAGTCAGCAATCTACAAAAGCAAGATTGGGATATTCACCAACACGTTTCAGCTGTTACCTTAACTAAGCTTTCATAAGGATTTTTTAGGACAAATGACCTGCTAAATGCTGTTGTTCACAGGCTGATACATGCCACTCTTTGTGACAAAGGGATTCTACACGCACATTACATAATGAGCAGACCAGAGTGAGTTCCCATGTAGGTCCATTAAAACAAAAAACCCCAGACCCAGGAAAGTCCCTTTCTTGTCAGTTTATACTCGTTATGTCACCTGTCGGTTCCTTGGTCTCTGCTCTAACCGTCTTTGCTCTCCTCACCTCATGTAAGTTGGTTTGGGTTTAGTTTCTGTTCTGTCCCCTCTTTCTTCCTTTCGCCCGCTCTTGTTCTGGTCTGCATTTGGTTCCTTCATTTTATAAACGTTAATGACAGAGCTCAAACACACCACAGAATATAATGCATCATTGCATAATGCATCATCATTAGACATAAAGGGTTCCTCATTATATTATCTCATTATATTCTATCCTGTAGCTTTTATCAAGCTGCATAGTGATATTCACATTGATAATCGACACAGCAGTTAGCATTTTTCATTTTTCATGTAGCTGCTAGTTTCTTCATTTTATCAGGAAAATGTATTAAATCCGTACTACCTGTCTAAATCTAGACTTGTTCAGGTTCTCTGGTGGCATGATAGCTCAGCGGGTAGAGCAGTCATCTACCAACCCAAGGGTCAGTGGTTCAACTCTCAGTCCCCATGAAGCGTCTGTGACAAGACACCAAAACCATGTTGTAGCGCTGACACGTGTATAGCAGCTTTTATTTCTTCTTGTTTTACAGCGGTTGGCAACCAACGATAGGAGTATTACCACCTCCAGGTATTGCAGCTGTCCAAACAACAATTTCCCCAAGGGGATCAATAAAGCATTATTATCATTATTTCCTGATAGCTGACAGAGGAGGCAAAAAAACAAAGCTCTGGTCTCAGAACAGAGACCAGTTAGCCAGGACTACTTCTTATTATTTTTAGCTATATGGCATGTAATTTCTCCCTCTGTATTGTTAGTTTCTTCATTTATATTTTCTATCTGACTGGTGAGGTCCAGAATCTTTAATCTTTTCCTGTGGGTTTCTTCAGTCCAACGGTTCAGTGTTTAGCTTTTTCCCTGACAAAGACAGAGTTTCCGGCTGAATTTCCTGGTCTGGAGTTGTAACCTCGGTCATCTGTATTGGAGGCGGGTACCAGTGCACCTGCACCAGTTATAGTGTAGGACTTTGGTAAAGATTTTTGTGCCCCAAAGGAACAGGAATTACATCACATGACTGTTCAGTTGTGGTAAAGTGAGAGAACCTTTTTAAACTACACTTGAATGTAAATTATACAGAGTAGTCACAGCTTGTATAATATATTCATTGTTCAATTATTTTTTTGTTTTTCTAAAATTATTTAATGCAATTCCTACCTCGTGTGAGGCAGTGCCCCAGGGCCCTCTATTGACGAGCCACGATTGGTGAGAGTTCTTTCCATAGTCTATGCATAAAGTAAAACAATTATTCTGTTCTCTTCAACAGACTGACTCTATGCACACACTAGGATGGTTTGTAGTCCAGTATTGGCAGGGATACGAGTCAGCACGTTGAAGTCAGAGGCCATAGTTCTCTGCCAAGAAAAAAAATTGAAGGATTGCTCCCAAGAGTTTGAGTGAGTGGCTGTCCCAAATGAAGGAGTACTTCAGGGTCATGGTCATGAGTGAGGGCCAGCATTAATGCAGACCAGTATGGTGAAGAAACAGCTGAGCCAAAAGGCAAAGCTCTGCTCTCCATTTATCAGTCTACATTCAAACATGAGTTTCAGGTAGTGGCCAAAATTCTCTTATTCCCTGAAAGTGCTGGACTCCGTCTTAAATCTGACTAAACTGTTATAGGTCAGTTAGAATTGATATATTCGATATATATTTATATATATTTGCTAAATGCTAATAATGAGACTGATAATTGTTTTGATTTATTAATGGCCTTCTTCAAAAGTTTTCATACACTTGCAATACAATGTCTTTCGGGCAATCTGGACAATTTTGAGAATTATGATGTTGTTATGACTCTAAAACCGTCTTATATTTATGAATGGTCATTTGGGTTAATTGGAAACACAACAGTGGCACACACACTGCTTTCATGTGTGACATCATAGGAAAATCAAAAGACAATATTGTGGCCCTTAACATATCTGGCTGATCTTTGGGTAGAATTTCCAGATGGTTGATAGTGCCATGCTCATGTGTACAAACAATTAAACACAAGTATAAATGCCAAGGGGATGTCCAGCCATCATACTGCTCAAGAACAGGAGATGTGTTCTGTGTCCCAGAGATGTGTGTGAGAATACGTTTTGATGTGAAATGTGCAAATCAACCCCAGAACAAAAGCAAAATATCTTGTAAAGATGCTCTCTGAAGCTGGAAAGAGTGTCATTATCTACAGTGAAACAAGTCGTGTACTGACAAGGGACTGACGGAAAGCAACATAAAACAACCAGACATCAGTCTTGATCTTTGCAGACTGTGGTCTGTGGAGTATTGTGGTCTGATGAAACAAAATGTTTGGCCAGTGTTACTTTTACAGGAAAAAGGGGGATGTTTGTGTAGGGAGTGCAGGGTTGGAGTCTAACATAAACCTCATCCTATCTCCAAAACTGAGAGACAGATCCAAGGTTGGGATCGTCCAGCAAAACATAAAGTTGTTTTGCACTTATACTTGCATATTAAAGAAAAATATATTTTTTGATGGAACACAAAAGTGTCAGGTTAGAAAAAATGGTTCATTAACAATAAGTGTGGTACAAAAATGCTCTTCTTCAAAATCTCCAAAGAAATTATGTATTTTTTGCTCTCATACAGTAGTAGAGCACAGTTTGTCAGTGTCAAAGGTAGAGAACATAAAATGTTCCTTAATAATTTGAATAAATAAATCATTTTCTTAAATTGTTCTGTAGGCAAAGTGCCAAAATGAAAAAAAAAAACAGTTTTTACCTCTTCACTACACGTTTCTGCACTAATGTCTCGGCTTTAATTACCTCACTCCCTGCCCTCTATTGTAAAAAGTATGACATTAGTATCTGTGTCAATTACAGACCATGATGTCGGAGCCAAGTTCTTGTCAATGCCTCTGCCTTGCTTTGCTGGCTGATAGAAGTTGATTAAAGTCAGAGATTACTTAATGTTTCTTTAAGTACAAATTGAATTACTGACATCAAACAGCACTCTATTACAGTAAGGAGAGTAAATGCATTTCCACCCTTGCTTAATGCCAGCAGGGACATACTTTGACAGCAGAGCTGCTTTTTGCTGCCAGTGCCATCAGCAGAGCCACAACCCTTCCTGTCACTCTCCACGCCCTGCTGCTGCACCTCCACCTCCACACACAGGGGACACATTGATCAGTGTCAGCTATGGAAGAGGGCCTAGCGGATCAAGAGCTGCTGGAGGAGGCCATAAAGTTGGAGCCCATCCACATTCCTGTCTTTAAATCCTCTAGGCTGTTGGCGGCTGCCGGGTGTATCCTCTCCCATTGTGTGCTGGCTGCTTTGTCCTCCATCCGTAAGCCCAATCATCCGCAGGAGTCCAGTTCCTCCTCTGGCTGCAGTACTGGTCCAAATCCCAGCCGATGCCTTGCTCCTGGCCTCAGTGCGGCCCAGATAAGAGGATTTCCCCCAACAGCATTTTTCTACCTCAGACCCTAGCTAAACAATAACCTGCGACAGTGCTGAGTGGTCAAATGGAGTTTCACAGCAATGTCACTTCCTGTCAGGAGGGCTACATTCTCACTTGCAGTTTCATCATTTCTCTTACTGTTGCCATATCTTAACAAATACAATGGATTGGTTGGGTGCTGTTTGCAATATGAGCACCAATCTACGAGTCCTGATACTCTCGTAGGCTGTGCCTAAACAATGTTAATATTTACCAACTCCTCCCATGTGTGAATTTCTGGCAAGGATAATACCATCCAGATATATTTTTAATCACAAAAGTGATTATAAACAGCACCCGGCCAACTCTGAATTATATTGGGTACTAGTATTTTCATCTCTTATTAGTTCATCTTCTATTTATGTCTCAAACTATCAACTTTTCTAAAAGTTTGTGTAGTAATGTTTACAAAATTGTTCTAAAATTGTCATCTAAAGGGTTCACAGCCTAAAGGCCCTGTCACAGAGACACTGTCTCGTTTTCCTACTCGCCCTTGCCTTCATCACCATGAAGTTCAAGAACACTTTGTACATCCACTTGGGAGGCCACACTCAAAGACCCAATGAGGCTGTATGGGCTTGTATGGATCTTAATGAGCTTGATCTACTCTGACTCTTTCCACTGTCCACCTGATGAACCGGTCAACATTTGGTGAGAAACAAAACCACTAAGATAATCAATCTGATGTCTCTAACCAACATTCGGTAGACACACGTTACATGGACAGTTGCCATGACTTCACTTCCAGATAGCCTCACCTGGATAACTATTGTTGTTCGGATCAAGCACAAGAATGTACAGAGATTTTTGTAAGTTTTTGTTTGAACTTATTCTTCTATCTGTGTTTCTATTGGAGTTGTCAAGATCTAACCTTAGTTCTTAGCTCTAGTTCTACCCCACCAAATGGGTCCATGGTTAGGGGCTAGTGCTATTTGAAGAGTCTAACCCTTCAAAGGCTGGAACCTGCAATAGAGAAAGTCACTAACTGGTACAATGCTACCCAGCATTTCACATTAGCAACACCCTTAAAAAAACTGCTGAGCAAAATTGTTGTTTTTGTTTTGCCTGCTACAATTAAGCTGTAATTCCACTATAATTATAGCTGTAATTGTCATTTGAATGTGATCTGAGACAGCATAAAGTGAGTGTCAGGAGTGGTGTGATTTGGGAGGGTGTGGAGACTTACCCTGGCCTGCTGGGAACGCAAAGCACAATGTGAAGGAGGAAGTTTTACCCCAAATCTTAAATTGATAATGCTTTCGGATGTAAGTGTACACCTGTTGGCTGACTGATAGAGAATACTGATAGAAAAGGCAGCATATGTGTCCTATCTGATGTGTGTGACAGATTTCAAAAGTCCACATATCTATATGTCTCTAACATAAAATAAAGCTGCCTAAGGGTAATGTGTCCAACAACTCTTTGCATTCTCATTATCCCACACATAAACAGAGAGAATCATACAAATTCTACTCAGTATTTTAAAGTGGTGGAACATAATGATTTTATTGCTGGTAGTGGAAACTCAGTGGCGAGAAAAACACATCCGTGAAAAAGACTCCCAACTATACTTGCTCATTCAAGCAGCAGCTGAATATAAACCATTAATCGCCATTTGAAAGGTACAGCTAAGATCATGGGGATATGTGGATGTATTTAAAATTAAGTTTTAATAAAGACTTTTTTTTTTAGTTTTCATCTTTGACTTGAGTTTCCTACCATCATTTAAGTATTTATACGTTTGTGTGCAATGAATGGTATTTATTTAGTAAGCTGGAATGGATTTTAAAGTGAGCTGTTCAAGGTAAAATTGGGAAATAAAATATTTCAATACATTTATATATGTACATTATCATTATACACTCTACATTGTAGAAATGAATATATATATTTTCTAATATTATATTGTTTTTTTTCACTGGATGTTTGCTTGACTCCATAAGTAACACCAGGGGCCAAGTCCCAATTCTCCTCCCATGTGACATGGGTCTGTCTAAGTTAAGAAGAGACTTAATTGATTCCCGTGGGGGAAAATATGTTAGGTGGTGGACAGCAACAAACAAATCCTTAGCATGTGTGACGCACCTCTGTCAGACAGTGTTTCGTTATAAGTGTAACTTTTGTTGCACCTTTGAAAACTGTCCCACACTAGTTTCTTTTTAAAAGTCAGCAGTATAATTTCCACCTGTGGTTCATTTAGGGTTATTAAACACACTTTGCATCACAGCCCGCTTCGCCGATGCACTGAAACACAAACACTGCTAATTACTCCAGTCTCGGTCACTAATCACTAATCAAAGCTGATGCTGATAAAAATCACACACACAGTCACAAAGATTTAGCCCAAAGCTAAAGATATGCAGTGCTTTTGTTGAAAAACAAAATCCACATACTTCATAAGAAACTGTTTTTATTCCCACACAGTGTAACATTAGCAATTTATTTAAAGAGGAAACTTATTATTATTGAGGGGATGATGAGCACTTTCAGCTTGCATAAAGTTTCAGAAAAAACGGTTTGTAAAACTGTGGCAGCACATTACAATCATTAAAGCAGCAAAACAGCACATCTTCATTAGGTCAGCCAAAACAAATTGTAATGTGATTGAAAGAAACAAAATTTTAAAAGCAAAGAGCATCTAGACTGAACAATGTGACAATGTACAGCTGGATGCAACTGCCAACTACCAATTTATTACTCCCATTTAATACTGAAAACTACACTGTATTTTAGTTAAAGTCCAATGTTTTCTGAGATGTTTGTATAAAGTATGTATCAGTTTTAATAGATGTGCTACATGAATACATGTAGATAGTAATCTAGTTCATTTATTTTGTAAAGGTAGCGATACAGTAAAAAAAGCTTGGTGACCCCTGCTAAAAATTAATAAGTATGTAGAGATACACTACCATCTCAATCTGTCTGTGGGTGTTCAGCCACAGGGACCCTGGCCCTGCTCCCTGCCCTGGAGACATTATACTAAGCCAGGCAAAGGATGAAAAGATCCCTGGATGATGCTCCAGAGCCTGGCAGTGAGTATGAGGGAGTGGGTGAGAGCTGGGATACACAGGAGTTAATATTATTTTATATTATGTGTAAAATTGGTTTAGAGGGAAGACGGGAGAACAACAGAGAAAACAGAAGCGGGCTTCTCTACTATAAGAGAGGATTGTGTTTGTGTTGTAAAATTTATGCTAATCTGTACCTGTTCCTTTTATTTTAGATCTTACTGCTAGAATAGACACAATGTGAACTGATTTTTTTTATTTAGACTGTCTAACTCCAATCATTCTTAGATACTTCAAGAGCTTTATTAAGAGGGTTGTTAAAATATATTTTCAGTCCTCCCTTAATGCGCTTTACATCACATCATGGCAAATTCCATTTGCTTAGTTTTATTTTACTTGAAATTTTATTTTAGCAGCATTAATGTAACCTTGGATTTAAAAGTTTGGCCTCACATATGGGGGCAGTAAAGCTACAGGCAATGTAAGTCATCATCAAATGACATGCCTGCAGAGTCCTCTTAATGTATAGATACACATACACAGACTAGAACCATCTATAAAGAAACATTTTGACATGTAAATGCTCAGGGACGTCACTAGGATAAGAAGAGAAGGGGGGCTTAGCCCCCGGGTTGTAGGAGGAATTTTCGTGAAAGGCGAGCGATAATACATTTTTACCAAACCTAAATAGACTTCATCTCAGCATTGACTTGTCTTAGAGGAAAAAGATACACATGCAGTTATCAAGACTGCGCGTTTTTGCTAACAGACACCTTATGTAATGTAATGACATTAACTAAAAAGACTAAAAACTGAACAACAATGTGAAAGACAGACAACTATCAGTAATATTTGATGTTAGTTCCCGGGTGTCAGAACTCCCCTGGACATCATCTTTAAGACAGATAAGTTGAATTTTTTTTTTTCAATCAACTTCATCTTCCGTGTTGGGCTGTGACTGGATCAAACACCACCATCACTTCAATTCCAGAACCAAAGGTTATAATGTTATTTTAATAACCAACTTATTCATAATTCAATATTTTCTCAAAAAGGCTAAAAGACAATACTCTGAGAAGTTAAAGAACAAATTTTCAGGCAACGACCCTGCGTCAGTCTGGAGAGGCCTGCAGGACATCACAAACTACAGGAGACCCTCCCCACGTGCTGAGGGGAACAAAGAGCTGGCAGACACCCTCAATGACTATCTTCAACACATCCCTGCAGCTGTGTCAAGTTCCGCTTCCCTTCAAACACTCCACCATAATTCCAGCCCCTAAGAAATCCACTATGACAGGACTCAATGACTACAGGCCGATTGCTCTGACGTCTATGGTCATGAAATCATTTGAACGTCTCCTGCTCGCCCACCTGAAGAAAATAACAGACCCTCTGCTGGACCCCCTGCAGTTTGCCTACAGGGCAAACAGGTCTGTGGAGGATGCAGTCAACATGGGACT
>JAUMHJ010000002.1:2318451-2338605 GCA_032361105.1 Microctenopoma lineatum | reverse complement strand
GAGGATATCAAAACTTTGAATGCTTCAAAATAGTAACTGTTAGTAATTTTTAAAGAAAAACTGTAATTTGTTAATTTTATATTCAGTGTTTTAAGAATTATTTCAAAAAGAAATTAAAGCAAGTTTTCTACATATCCCATGTTATTTTTTCTCACATAAGGTGAATTACCAAAACACCCTCATCTGCTCCTGGTCCGGCCCTTCCGTCAAATTTTAGAACCCTCTGTGGCCCACGAGTCAAAAAGTTTGCCCATCCCTGGGCTAGGAGGTATTACAATTAGGTACATCAAACAGTTGGGACCTAAAGACAGATTTTGTGTGATTATTAACATTGTAATTATAAACAATCCAAATCAACCCGGTTACTTAGCAACAGTGGTTAATATACTAGGTTAATATTCTTACAGTTTATGAATTTTAGCTCTCCCAGCATGCAATATGTGTTTGTCTTTGTGAAAACATGCTGGAAGGTAGTTACAGCACAGCCTTCTAAGTGGACTACACTCAAACTGTGGTTGTATTATGTCTGTCCAATTTGCAAAACAGCTTGTCAATAACTGTGCTGCTAATTTTATTTGTGGTTTTCAATCTGAAACCACAAACTAAGAATTATCAGAATATTTTCTGTACATCTCAATAACTCTGCAACAGTATTGATTACCTTAATAACTTATTATTTCTTATGAACTCATTAACTACATTCATTAGGAGTAAAAGAAAGACACAATTGGGACCAAGATGGCATATTTCTTTTATTGTCTTTAAAAGAATTTATTTAACAACCCTTAGCCTCAGCTACCACAGCTGCCAGTGGACTGAAAATAACATCTGTGGGAAGGTTACACCACTCGCTACTGAACAGCTCGAGAAAAACAAAAATAAAGTCACGACTGCAGATGAATAGTTATTGGCTTAAATGAAGAAAATGTCAAGTTAAATGAAGTGAAATGAAAGAGTTTGTTTTTTGTAATATCAGTTATGACTTTGCTTTTGGTTTCTTTGTGATATTATTTTATTAGGCCACAAAAAAACTGTCTGGCTCTTCTCACTGAGCTTCATTTCCCTTAACATGATTACTTCTGCCTAAAGAATAACTTTGCCTCCAAGAAATGTTTGTACAACTTTAACTCCAATCTGCATTCACGCGAATGAGCTCAGCACAACGGACACAGTAAGACATGAGTTTCAATGGGCCGTAAGCTGCAGCCACCCATCTAGAAGGAGAGCTCTGTTCTGATCACTAAACTATTTGAACGCACATGAAAACAGGCATGGGATTCCTCACTAAGAAGATATGGGTCCTGATCTCTAGTTTTCAGTTGAAATTGTGCAAGGCAAAATTATTCTGTTGAATGCGAGCAGTGGACTGGTCACTTAAATGTCTGAGAGCCTGGCTTACAGGCAAATACAGTCTTAGCATTGCAAAATCAGCTCTGCATGGCGAAATCTAGGAGGTGAAAGCACCTTTTTTGGCAGTCACTGCAGTAAAAAGACATAAAGAGATGCAGCGGAGTCTCATTGAAGAAGAAACATCAAAGGTGGTTTTTTCTGTCACCCTGTGACACCAGTGAAAAGTATAGCATTACCCAAGAAGCAAGGCACAGGAGGTATCTCTCTCTCACTCTCTGGGAACATTATTCATGCTGTGATTGAGTGTAGCTCTCAAATAGCTGTGCGTATGAATGGAAAATGTGTGACTATACTGGATTATTAACAAACAAACAAACTGTAGTTATCACGACTACTGACGACACAATGCTTCAAGTATGTTCCCAAAGGGATATTCTACTTTTAACCTTGTGTCTGTCTAACTTGGGTAACCATGGCGACTGTGGAAGCATTGCATTGCATTAGGTGTGTCATGGCAACAGCAGAGCCCACACGTCTCCATGCCCACGCTATATACATGTGGGGATATCCTTTGCACTGTTGCAATTGGATAACATTAACACCTTGGAGGGTGTGATGGTGATGGGTCACTGTCATCAAAGCAGGAATCCAAAATGGGTTCCCCACGGAGTCAGTCTTTCATATATTCAGAATTCCACACAACTTCCAGTAAATGCAGAAGAGTTGGAATTTATTTTTCAGACTCCATATACAGAATTTCATCTGACCTGCACTGATCTGTCTTTAATCTTTAAATGTATCACATACACATTTTATTTTAAACATAGTACTGCATATACCGAGTACTAAGTACTGCATATATATATTTGTAACTTTGTTTGTACCACTTCTGTACTCCTCACCTCTTCTTGAGGCTATCTACATTGGCATTGGTGTTGTGGGCAATGTAGGCGGCAGGCACTGAAAAGGAGGAAAATGTAGAACTATTTTCTTATCTATTTCAAAACACACTGCTCATCTCTAGTAGGTTTTGAAAGAAGTGCCCCAGCTCGTTTGTTTGCTGAGATAAATTATAAATTAAAAGTTTGCAGTGAAACATTATGTGCACAACTGTTGGCAAAATGACTTTCACTGTTCTGTTCTATTTGTGCAAATTCACACTCTTTTTTTTTTACTGGTCCAAACTACCGTAATTTCCAGACTATAAGGCGCACCTGATTATAAGCCGCACAACTTAAAATTGGGGGAAACTACAGATTGGTCCATAAATAAGCCACACCCTACTATAAGCCGCAAGGGATAGACAGAGATGACTGTTTAGGAACACAAAGTGTCCCATTTATTAACATTTGAGAAACACAATAAATCTTTTATTTAATCATTCAAATTTTTGACATGATGAACAACATTTGTACAGTGCACAAATAACACAACGGTGCACTCCCAGCCCACGTCCTGCGGTCATAGTACCGTAGTAGTGCCGTATAACAAAAAACAAAGCTTACAGCGCCTGACGAGGCAATGACGTTAATGGCTAAATTTAATTCGTTTTTTTTATAAGTGCTTGTCTGACTGTCTACGTCTACGTCTTCTTCCTGTGTAATAAAACCACTAAAGTCCTCTTTGTCAGTTTCGGAATCAAACAGTCTCCGAACAGATTCTTCAGTCATTGCGCCGTCCTCTTCATTATTACGCGGCAGTCCAGCTTTAACTTAAAAGCAGCATCATATGTACCTCCTGTCTGTCTTGCTCTCGTTCTTGTACCACATTTTGTTTCTTTTTTTTTCTCTGGCGCAAACTGTCTGTCTCGCTCTTGCACTTCCTTGCGCCCCTGGTGAACGTTAAATCAGCCCATTTTGTATTAAATTGCTAAAAGATAGTTAGCATGCTAATTGCTGAAGGCGTGTTTGGGGTTTGTTTGCCCTTTTATCCTTTAGCATGCTAACTAGCATGATAAATGCTAAAGGGTATTAGCATGCTAACAAGTGGGGGGGGGGGGTGTTTGGGGATTGTTTTGCTCTTTTAGCCTTTATCATGCTAAAGGCTTAAAGGGGTGGGGTGCGGGAGGGTTACTTTGCACTCACTCCAAATATAATGTGCACAGGCTGATTATACTTCTTCTACGGCACCAATTATTATGGCCCTCATTTGCAGAGCATTGGCTCCATCTAGTGCCTGACACGATGCACTACACCTAGCTCTATTTTCGCTATATGGCTGTTAAAAATTGTTACATAAAATTAGATTTTATTTTAACTAAAGCAGAAATGACCTTTCAGTAAAAAGATATTTGAAGATATTATCAATGTTAAGTAAGATGGCAATTTTTCTGGTTGTACTGGTCCTATGAGGGTGGATAGGTGAGACTGGATGCTAAATAAATGTGTAGATATAAACTTTTAGCTCTACCACAATAAAGAAGAGGAACTCATACTTATACTAACCCTAACCCTACCTCTAACCCCACAATTATTAAGTAACTTGGACTGCAGCCATTAGTCATGATAGTCAGTTGCTATGGCACTGCAGAAGTGTGTAGCAATGCTTTCAGAATGAGCTCTGGGGTGAGAGAGTTTGTCTAAATCAGTGGCTTCAGATGACATCCAGGAAACATTTCTGCCTGAATACTTGCCAAAATGTTTTTGCTTTTAACAACAACAACAGAGGTAATAAGCAGCATTCAGCTCTGCCAAAACAAGTTTGTAAGGCAGTGATATGCAAGGAACCATATCGAGTTTCTAATCTGATTATTGTTCTATTAAAGGATTTCTATATTAGATTTGAACTTTCATATGAATGATGAAAGTCCAATCAAGGATTCAGTAGCCTATTTTCACAGTGTTACATAAGAAAACCTTTTTTTTTTCATCAAAGCTCGATGGCAGAGTTGTAGGGAACTATAATGATCTGTTTTTTCTTGCACATGTATAAAACTAACATAGATAATAATGCTTTATATTGGGGCTGCATGATTGGTCAGTAGGTAGAGCAGTCGTCTTCAAACCGGAAGGGTGAGCGAGTTCGACTCCCAGTCCCTCCAGGTTACATGTAGAGGTGTCCTTGGACAAAACACTCTCCGTACATTTTTAGTGGGAAACAGATCTGGACTAGGTCAGTTACCCACTTGTGGGGCCTGGTTTTGGGTGTACTAAATCACATGCAAACTTGTTGTATTTGGTGTCAACCACAGCGCAATACGAGGATTCATTCTTGACCCTGACAAACACACTGTTGGGACAGAGACACACAATGCTACATTTTGGATCAGCAAATAGCTGAGAGGGATTTAACCCAACAACTCACAAGTGAATGGAAAGATGCAGTTTTTAGGAGGTTATGCCTGCATCTCGTCTAAACGTAAGCCATACAGACATCATCATCAATCAATCAGATGCAAATCATCCAGTCTGTGTAGACGTACCGCCCATGTACGTATTGTATGAAGTATAAGTACAAGTAGAACACATTTAGATTTAATGTTCTGGGCGCAGCACTTTCCTAATTGCAGTCCATTTGGTAGTTGTGGCAATCTGTCAAATCTGTTTGTTGAGCTGGAGTATAACTGAATGAAGTTGCAACTCACTAACTTTATCGTCATTCCAATAGTTTGAGATATTTTATACTGAAACAAATTGGGAATAAACAGATGCACTATCCACAGAACTGTGGTGCTACCATAGTAAAATATATCCTTGGCCTCAGATACCTCATGGTCAGAATCTGCAAATCTCTAACCATTATGACGTATGTTCATCCCTTGAGAAACGTACAGATCTATTTTTCCCGAGAAGGATCTGACCAAACTTTATTTCATGGTCACAAAAATCTGTTGTTTAGTAATGATTGGGACACTGTTGGGAAAATCAAAAACCAGGACATTTGTGGCAGTTGCACAGGGGTGTGATTGATGATGTGAAAATGTGACTTGATAAGATTAAAAATACTGCCACCCCTTCCCAGCAGAAAATAAATCAGGTTTAGTGGCTGCATAAAATATAATGTCTAAGCATGACTATGCATGCCGACGTACATTCTGTGAGTGGGCTCCAGAGATCGAAACTGAGAGGCTAGAAACAAATAAACTTAATAGAGTAAATATGGTAATATCGATAGGAGGTTCAACAGTGCAGGTCACGGGAGTGGAATAACATTGGATGAGGAAATACTGTGAGGGGAATGGGGATCACCAAACAAATGCATTTGGCATGTTAACCATTTTAAATTACATAAATACATAAAGGTACAGCCTAATACAAATACAAACAAGTTTTGTAACCAGTGTAATTAGTAAAACTGTTGTCAATGTAAATATAGGTGTTTGAATGTATCTTTGGAAATCAACCTGAATCAAATATAGCAGAAGGGGTTGAGATAATCAAGCCATACATCAGTGGTAGGGAAATAACCAGGGCACTCTGGGGACTACGTAATTGTGTGAGAAAGACCTGACTGTCAACATTTCCTGATATGGTGGCATTGTGCAACCATTCGTTGTACTGCACAGACACCAAACATCTGCTGAATGGCTCTTCAGGAGAGCCAGAGAGAGGGAGACGACAGATGAAAAACAGCAAGGCAGGCAGAGAGGGAGAAAATTATTGAAGCCTACAAAGCAGAGCGCTCTGCTTGAGTTTTGTGCTTTTGCTACTATAGCTGAATGGTGATGAACAGAATCGTGATAATATGCTGTCATTCACAAAGCCAATTAGAGACAGGCTAACATGGGTTTTAGAGGAAAATATTCAATTATGTTTCAAACGTTATGAACAATTTGGGGGCACCATGATGGGCTAGGTGTAAGCCTATGGTCATGGACACAAATGAGCTTTCACCCAAGTGATTTCTTTAATGTGAACATTTATGTGTCTGTACAAAAGTACAAAAAATACCTTCAGTTTTCACTAACAGATTAATTGTATGTAAGCTATTTTGGAGTTCGATGCCTGGAACACATACAAATGATCAGCTAGGTTGGTAATAGGTCATGGTATCATAATTGGGAATACAGGGAGCATCCACCAACCACTATTCACCACTTTGACAGCCACTAATGACGTTTGGCACAATTTGCTATAAATGCATAATTCAAAATAATTTAGACCTTTCCATCCATAGTACGCATTATCATGAAATCATTCAGTCAGTATGGGGGCATTGTATGACAAACCGTCATATTACTGTAATGGATATAACCACATGGGCTCAGAAGTACTTTGTGTTTTTAGGGCTTTATATTATGACAACTTTTCAATACTCTTCCAGTATTTTACAGAGTAAAATATGTTTAAGCATATATGCAAATATCATATGCCATTTGCAGAAACTTTTGTATTAGCTGCATCTTTCTGTTTGTGGTTTAGTTTTTAGTAATTGCAGTGGTGCCAATTTGCTGAATTGGATGTTCTCTAAATGTGCCTGTGGTCTGTCTATCTGCACAGACCTCTCAGGACCACCATTAGCACCTGACAAAAGACAGGGCAACTTTTAGGTTTGGTGATGTGGCAGACCCAGAGACCACTGAAAAACTAAGTAACTTAAAAGGTAAAGATTATTAAATGAAAAGAAAGCAGGAACACCAGGGCAACAAAAAATCACTCCTAAGGAGGCAGAGATTAGAAAAAAAATGTAAATGGCTAAATAAGTAATGTAATAAATTAGGATAATAGAGAAAATAACAGGTTAGAGAAAGGGCTAAATCAAGAAGTGAATGCAGATAACTCAAAATCACTCTGTATAGGAGGGAAAGGCAGAGACAGAAAGCAAAGCTAACAAATAACTGAAACTATTAACTAAATACAAAGGGAAAAAGACTGATCAACAGGAGACTGAAACACAGGTCGGAATACCTCACAGCGACTACAGACCAGAATGCACAGACGTCACAGACAAGACGTGAGAGAACGAGGAGACAAGCAGGAGGACGGGATGAACGGAAAGCAGACAAGAGCAGAGACAGGGAACCCAATAGAAATAAATCTGGAGGACAAAAGAAAAACAGACAAACCAGAACAGGATCGGATTATGATAACAGGGTCACCAGAAAGAGAGACACAACAGCTAATCCAGCGGGGAATGACTGACTACGGGGAGAGTATAAAGGGAAGGTAATTGATTGGAAAGTGGAGACAGGTGAGGGAAGTGTTGGGTGCGAGGCCAGTGAGTGATTGAAAACAGCTGATGTGAATTACTCGGTGACCAGGGGTTGGGCGTGAAGCGGCGAGTGGGTGATAGAGAGTGGGGGGCGTGACAGGTAAGCAGACGGCGTGGAGTGCATGAATGAATGGGGTGTGACCGAAGGTGAAAAGAAGACAAGAACAAGAAGATGGCTGACAAGATCACCAAAACTCAACAGAAAGCACAGAGGGACAGAGGCGGCCTGACTAAAACTGTGACGCCAACTTATGTGATATTCGCCTCCTAACATTTATACAATGTGGTACCTCAAGTGTAGTTTAGAAAGGCTTAGTGTGTCTCCTACAGTGTTACTGAGTTCATCTTATTGATCTTAATTCGGGCTCTTTTTGACATTAACCAGCTGATTTAATTACTTGGTCTCTCTCCATTACACTGAAATCTATTCTGCCCAGATTGCCTAGCGTTATGACATCAATTTAATTCCAGACAATGGTATTTCTTCGTTAGAACCTCATGCACATAGAGTCAAAGGGCTTTGTAGCATCACCAGACCTGGACAATTCAAGCTAAAGTGGGGTTGCAGACAACTTTCTTAACCTCTATCCTTAAAACTACACCATGCCTTCCTGTTTCAGTGCCCATGTAATCTCATAACTAATGTATGGCAGGATGGCACAGACAAGGAGGGGCTTCAAGGCTGCTAGAATCCTGCGTCACACCAAGAGATTATTCACGACAGGAGTCAGAATCCGAACGAGGCACGTTTCCCCTGTGGTAACAACTAAGACTGTTGAGATTGGTTTGTGGTTTAACTTCATTATACACTATCCCAGAGGTGGGTGGTCGTGCCTTTCTACTTTAAGGGATCCACTACGACCTGGTGCCCCTTTAAATTAACGGGTGCAAATTCAAAAATGTATGTTACGCTACAGCTGACAGAGTAAGGTTCAGTTTTACTTTGCTGTAGGAATTGAACTTCACTGGTTAGATGCCTCACTATCAAAACAAAACATGAGCTCAACTAGTAAAAGTCGATACATTACCCATGTGACGGTATGTCCCTGGCAGCTCTGGCTTATCCTATTTTCATGCTGTTCTAGTGACAGTGAAAAGTTCGGAGCCTGTTCTCCACACTCAACGAAATTCATGACAGATGGGCAAATGAGACCCAGAAAAATCGTATCCTCTTTCTGCTCTGTGTCACTGCCAGAATACTACCACATTTTCCATTGCTGGAGCACTTGTTGTAAAGACAGTACTCTCATTCATCACCGGTCAAAAAAATTAGACCAAAAATATTCACAGAGAAACATTTCCTTGAGAGAGACAGGATATCTTCACTTTCCATTGCCATTCCTCCCAAAAGCCCAGCTTCATTATTTCATTCCATTTTACATGTATTCCTCCTTCTCAGCCAGTGTTCGTCATCATCTATGCTTCAATTGAATCCATCATTCCTTCTGTGTCCAGCCGTTGCTGGATCAGCAGATCAGCAGATGCCTTATTCAATCGGCTTTTGTAATCAAGCACCAGCATCTGGACAGATCCACATTAGTGTTGAAAACTGCATTTCTAGTAATAATAAAGTATACTTATAGCTGGAAATAGAAATAGAAATACTTGAGCAATTCTCACAAATCTCCAAAAGCATAATTCTCCCCTATTAAAATTGTTTTTGGACTAATCATTTGACAATTACTTTTGGCAACAAACGTCTGTGACTTTTTTGTGATCTGTGAATCAAACACTAGAACTACCAAGGCGTTTTGATTTTTTATAATGTAATAACCTATATAACTATAGGTTCCTGACTTTTGTTTGCACTACAGCAAATCTAAGATATAGTTTTATTTTTGAGCTAAATCAAAAAAGGATTATACTCTGTTTTCTACACAGATGCTGAAAGTAACGACACGACAGTATCAGTATCAGCGCAAAGCGAGTAAAACGTCTGCGTTTCCAGCTCTGTCCATCTGTACGTCTGGTGTTAGAAGTGGCCAAAAGGCGAACACAGAGACTGTTAGAGGTTACAACAGAAACAGGCAGAATCAGGAGTAGATGTGTTGGATCAGATGGTGAGGAAATACTCTGTAAAGTCACCGACACTGAGTCGCGGTGTTTTATAATATTTTTGACATAACTGTATGTACGCTGGACTTCACTAATGACAGGATGTTACAGAAGAACTTCATATTGCGACTCACAAATGAACTTCAGCCTCAACACATGAGAGGACAGGGCAGACAGCTGATGGTACGAGGGAGGTGGAGATCACCTGTGTGGACTGTTAGAAACTGATCCCCATGCATCAGGGACTGTGAATCTGATCTGAGTTTGATGCGCGATATTTTCTTCAAGTGAACACTTGATGATTGTACAGCATATTTTCAGTAAACTTTAAAAATATTACACCGTATCTAAATAAAATAAACATTGCATTCAATAAACCAGTTTGATTTCCTACAGTTTACTGGATTTTCATGTTCTTTGCCTGTGATGGTCTGAAAACCATCACAGGCCATTCTGAGTTCACATCTGTATATAAAGGATTCTGAAATGTATATTTGTAATACTTCTTAAAGTTAATGTATCCTAATATCCAAGAAGAACTTAAAAAAAGTTTTGAAAAAAAGATAATACTGAAATATAATAACAGCAGTTCAATGGTTGTCAGTAAATGTTACTCCTCACAAGATTAAAGTGTAAAAAAATCTCACCTCTTGATGTTTTTTATTGATATTATTACTTATCCTATCCTAAAAATATAAATCTGTTCATGCTTAATTTTATAATGATTAGTAAAATAATATGCCGATAATACATAGATGTCAAAATAACCACCAACAGCCATTCTGCTAGTTATGGAATTCTGGGAGTTCGGGTGTTAAGTAGGAAATCACAATATGGGTAATGTTATGTGACCTTGATATCTTTTTCTAAATCATCACCTTTGGGACGGTACATTAACAAATCCCCTCTCATTGACCCCAGACCTTTTGCCATATGTGTTGTCAGGCAGGTTAAAGTGAGTGCCCCCAGAGAACCACAAAGTATTTAACTAACAATGTGACCCTGCTCTGTTGGCCATAAGGTTTTCAAAGCAGCTACTGTAGAGTTGTCACCTGTCTGGGAATGGTTCACCTGCTATGCCAGCATCTGTCCCTCTAACACACAAACACAGTATCCACTATCTCCCCCAAGCCATCGTTTCTTGTTCGTGTGTGGCAAAAATCTGTTTAAGGTATGGTTTGTAATTCAGTATGATGATGTTGCTGTCAGTTTTAATTTATGGGTTCAATCCAGAGCAGCACAACTTGACCAAAGGCAGTGAAGAACTTTTTTGTATAAAGACTTCATCAAGGTTAAGCCTGGGAGGGAAACAACTTCCACACCTTCCTGAAGGAGATTTGCTTTCTGTCACTTATGTGAGTATGTGTGTGTATGTATTTTTTTCAGGGGTCAATCTATCAAGATAAAAACGAAACCCATAATAGTCAATGAAGCCTGGAACGAATCGTATCTACAGTGTGTCCATGACCTTGATGGACTTGGTTGCTGTCTTTACTGACTGCAGAGCTTCAACATATCATTTTGCCAGAAGCGCATTCATCTATATTAATCGACTGATGCTTACTCTCTTTCCTACTATATACAGTATATAGTATGTTGTTCAATAACCATGATGCAAGGGGGGTGATGAATCCACAGAGATTTATTGTAGTTTGAACCAGATTATATTTGAAAGAGCGAGGAAAATCTCAGACCTCTGGAGTGTTTTAAATCAACTTTGTTAGTTAGGAAATGTTTTCATGTGCTGCTTTTTAGGGGTTTCAACTGGCACTGTAACTCAAATGTATGAAATACATGAAAGGCACAAGCAGGGGCTAGTTTAGAATAATAAGCTGTTCAAAGTTGTACATGTCTGATTGGTCCATCACAGTACCATTTCTTGCACTATGCAGACAATGTAGATGCATATGGCCCTGCAGTCCCAAAGCTTTAGTCTGAGAATATTTTTTGAGAATTAAATTAGAATGAAATGTAATTAAAATATTTATCAAATTGTATTTTCTCTGTAATGTTTTCTAGTGTTTATTGCCTGGTTCAACTTGTTTTTAATTTTTTGGTTTTAAGAACCTATTGGGATGCATTGCAACAGATTATTAAAGGGTTTATATTCCTTGTATTGATTCAAGGGGCCCCGAGAATACTCTTGCATAGACCTGCATCAAACTATATTAAAGCTTAGTTTGAAGAAAGTGAAATGATTAGTTGTGTGAGTCAATTCAAATATTTTACTAGTAGAAAACATTTGACCTTCCCTGACCAGCATGGCAGCAAACATCAGCATTCCATCAAATCAGTTTGATTGATCCAAATGTCTGCACATGAAATAAACTGCACTACAGGTTTTAAAGCATATTTTAATTTGAACTTTCTGAAGTGCTTTAGAGAACACTGTTTTCCTGAGATTTAACATTGTAGAATGTTCCAGAATTGTTTTCTAATGTCACAGGTCAATGTAAAAATCTCAGTGTGAGTATGTGTTGGTAAGTAACATAATCTGTGTATAGTTGGTTGGTTATACTTTAAAATCTACATCATTCATACAGTACACATGCAGACAAACACACATCCTCTCAGCTGCCATTCAGCAGATGTCTGCTGACTGCGTTTGATGTGAAAGTCGACTGTCTCTGCAATCACTTGAGCTGACAGTAAATTCATTTTCACATTATTATGCTCCTAATACAGAAAGTATATCCTTATGTATGTATATGTGTGTGTGTGTGCAGCACCTGCTGTGGATGGTACTGTTGCCCACGCCTTTAACTGTCATTTCGTCAAGTGTTGTTGAAGTGAGCATCGCCGGGCTCTGCAAAAGTGGCTGTGATCAGCATTTCCTTGCATCTGCACTGGGAGAATAAAAAAAAGGCAACACAATGACTTATTTAATGTATGTTTGATGCCAAAAAGCAGACAACAAAAAACTAAATAACATCTTTGTCTAAACTTACTGACTTAACCAGTCTCCCTTTGCTTTGTTTACCTGTTATGACTTGATACTTGAGAATATTTAATGAGGCCTAACTAAATTATATTAATACTCTGGTGGTATTGGTGTTTGTCAGGAAAGGACTTACAGACAAAAATGTAACAGTAGCTTCCAACATCTGCATCACAATTTAAACCAAAACATTATTTTTCTTTAAACCTACACTCAGGGTTAAATTGACTGATATATTTTGCATGATTTTTGATTTAGGCAAGAAAAGCACAAACTTGTCAACGGTATCCACCGACTTCCCTCTCAACTACCATCTAACAACTTGCTTTGTGACAATAAATGTAGCACACCATTTATCCAAAAAAATCCTTTCCATCACATGATAATTATGTTTACTAGAAAAGCATAATTACTGCTCCTGCTTAGTTGTATATAGTGTAAAACCTTCTACTTATTCTCTATGAAGTTGTATGCTGAATGGGCAGTGTAATTGGAGTGTATTGCTGAATGTCAAAGTTTTAATTTTGATTATTATTAGTATTTGCGACCTGATTACGTTTTTGTAGAACGTAATTATCACACTTTGCTGAAATGTATTTTTGGTGAATGATCGACATGCTACATTTTTTAACAAATGGGCTTGCATTGGGGAGTTATGGAGGGCGCCTACTGTGCAGAAATAACTTGCAGGAGACCAGTGTGTCAATACCAAAATCCTAGCTGAGGTTGGGTTTAGGTAGGAAGACTAGTGAGGTTAGGGTTAGAAAAAATTATGTTTTGATGTCATTTTTAATGCAGATGCTTTGTTTGTGAAGACTGTGTGAAATGATTTTTTTTTTAAATAATCAGCCCCCAGTCTTTTGTATCGTCCTATATGAACCTGAGTCATATCATCAATAAAGACCAGTGAACCTGTTCCAGAAGTGATGATTTAGTGATTATGTCGGCTGTTGTTCTTCTTGAATTCTGCTCACCTAAAACTTGGGTCATCTGATGTCTGATCTGTGTTGCTGTTGAGGTGTATACAGGGTTGGATCTACATGGGGCAAAGGGGGGCAACTGCCCCTTCTTAAAATTATACTGTCAAAAAGCATCTTATAGCCTAAATATTACACAAAGAATTCACAAATTATCTCGTTTGAAATATAATCTTAGCTGTCTGAATAACCTGAGATAATGATACAATAAATAAAATATGTTTTTTAAAGTATATTTTTGGATAACGTGACACAGTTTTCACTGAGGAGGTCCAGTGTTGCCACCCTGACTAGACCCCTTGTCCTTCCATGTATGATTAAATAATAAATGACCCATCCATCTTCTGAGCTTATACCCAAATGTCTGATTTAAAGCAAAGAAACCAAAATTGTTCCAGTTTTCAGATTCAATTCATTTCAATTTTATTTATATAGCGCCATTTTACAACAAAAGTTATCTCAAGGCACTTTACAGTGTAAGGTTTAAGACCTTAAGAGGTGGGTCAGCATAGTAGCACATCTAATAGTCACAGTAAATATACCTTTGCCATCTTTAATCTGATACAGTGGGGTATGTAACTTATCATATCTACTGGATAATTTGAATTAAATTCTGCACTGACAGTACATGCGCTGATATTGTGGATTTTAAAATGACAGTTATTTCCTTCTTTAGGACTAAATAATGAAACAACTATCAAACTCAACAGTTTAGCAGATTGTGTATGTGTGGCTTTTCAATAAATTCACAGTAACATAATTTCTTAAAGTCAGCAGTTTTGTCACCTAATGGGATAAAAAATGGAAAGAAAAAAATCAGGCGTCTCTTGCTGTCTTCGATATTCATGGAGCTTTGTTTGTAGGATTTAATATGGAAATAGAGAGTAAGCTGAGTGCATAGTTGTTTTTTAATAATAAACACACACACACCGTATACACTATTGTAGAACTGCATGCATGACATAACAACCCACCTGCTATGGAACAAGGACTTTTTGTATTCAATGAAACTACAAGAATAACACACCTGTCTTATTAACTGTTCCCCTTTTGTGTCAAGATAGTGTTAGAAAACAAGACAAACGTTTATGATATTAGAACTCTTTCAGGGCCTACTGTAACTGCACTAAGAAAGGAAATGAATCTTTAGAAGTGTGTTAAAATACTACATTTTTTCGCCCTCCATCCAGACAGCACCTCTGCTATTCAAACACTTTGGTCTTCATTTCTAAAAGGTTTAGTCATGATGGATTGGGCAGCCATATATCAAATTTAATCGTCTTAGTGTATTTGTGTGAAAGATGAAAAATAAAACACACATCTGAAAGTATTCCTTAAAAACTGAATGATGTGAATGAGGCAGTTTCAGCCTTGTCAAAGCCGCTTATTCCTTTCATAACACTAACAATTCGGCTATTTGGATTTTTCTGTTAAACTATCGAAATCTTTAGCAGCAGACTGCTAAATGATGTTCATGAGGCAGGGGTAAGTATAATAAAAAAGTCCCTGTAGAGTATTCACGCAATCTACAGTGAGTTGATAAGCCTGTCAGGAGTATTAATGATTGTTAAAAGCTTATTCATGTTTTGTGCGTCGAATTACACTGTATGTGAAAGCAGGCAGTGGACTGTTTTTGAATATTCTCTGCTACCTTAAATTTCTGGGGTAATAAAAGCTTAAAAAGAGCCACCGAGACTATTTAAGAAGCCTATCTATAATAATAAAAAACATAGGGCTTCTTAGTTGGTGCTACTGTGTTATTCATAGGAGATGTGTGCATTCCCATACACAGCCAGGGAAAATAATGTTTCTCATGGACCAGGAAGAGTCTGAAACAGACATGAGGAAAACAGAATAAATAGATGAAAATATTCTAAAAACTAAAATGAGTTAACTAAAGTCAAGTACAGACAGACGAAAACGTAAGGCTTTTAAATGTGGTGTTCACGCTGTGAAGACTGCACAACTTGAGGGGAGAAATGTCTGTACAGCTTGGAAAAGAAGGTTTTGATACTTTTCTAACTTCAGTTGGATGATACGAGAGAGATGTGGATGTATCTGTCCTATACCACATTCAACACAATCATTAAGCAGCTGAAGATTTAAACTTCTAAAAAAGGAGTCACAGGTGTCTTGCTGGACATCCACAATAGTCCCTTTCTAGCAAGGTTATTTAGTTGTGAAGGACAACCTGTTCTATTCAGACTTACACATGATGTATTCCTATGACGGGCCAAGCTTTACATGGCCTGGTAGCTCTGTGTGTCTCTGAGTGCTAGCTCCGCCCAAGGGGGGGGCAGTCAAATGCTAGCAATTTTGTTTGTAGCATGTGAAGAAAACTGTATCAATGACAATAAAAAGGATTCTTCTAAACTGTAGAGAGACATTCAGTGAGTTGGAAAATGTCTTGTAGTAATTTATGAAAAATAATACTCACTGACTTTCTTGGATTGTACTTTATCCTAATGGTGTAGTTTTTTGCCAGAATACTAATCCACTAGTCATTGGGCCTTTCAAGTATAGGTGTATTTATACTTCACTCATAAATACCACTTACATTCATAACTTCAGCAGTAACCTTGTTCCATCCTTCTCCAACCAAAGCAGTGGAGGTCACAGTTTGCATTCCTATATGAACATTGATCCAACATTAAGGGATCAAGCCAAACAACACAGTGACAACTATCAAGATACAGTGTACCAACTGAGTCACAGGTAAGACAAAACTGTCTGATCTAACTCATCTCAGTCATTTTACATGCTTACCTAACATTTCCAGTCACTGCATGAGACACAGGTCCCGCCAGAAAGAGAAACGCTGTTTATATTAAATATATTAAAGGGGTATCGTATCTTCATTTCCATTATTGTCCATTTCTAGCGCAGCTCTCAGCACCGAGTGATGCACAAATTAACCCTGAGGCCAATGAAGGGTGCTTGCTGTGATATAAGGAAATTGGCTCCTCCAAACATATGCATTGATTTGGAGCAATCACACAAACACATTCTGCAGCTGGGAGAGCTCTCCATCTCAAATGTCACACTAAAGTAATCAGTTTTCCATGCTTTCTGATTATGTTAGCTAAGAGCATGTTTCCCTGCGAAAGTACATGAATCTGTAAATAAAGCAAAAGAACACGTGAAAACATTTCTGTACATTTTTAGCTCTACCCAGAGAGATCTGAAAACCAGCCCTTAACAAAGAGGATGCTTCTTTTCCCCAAGACAGAAAGGTTAGTGAAACATTTAAGTTAATCAATCACGAGAGGAGAGTTTTCAACTCTCCTGGACATTTATAATGTGTGGTGTGAGAAGTGTCATGTATAGCAATTAAATCTAGTATGTGTAGTGCGTTAGGAAAATGTGATGTAAGCCATCAAACTGTGTTGTGGTTAGGAGCATTCTCTTAAGGAGACAGATCGTTTGTGCCCTCTCCAGTAAACATATTTGTATTAGACATTAAGAATTGAGATATCCAGACATGTTGGTCAACTGTAATCAATATCATTGTCAGTGATTAGGATTGCATCACTGATCTATAAAGAGCAAAAAGAAGGAAAGGACGAAGCAGAAGAACAAGAACAAGAAGCTTTAATATTTTAGCCGTCAATTAATAACAGACACAGGAGCTACCTGATAACTGAAGGTTAGATATTATTTTATTTGGTGCAAACTGATGTCTCAGATATCTGATTAATAAATGTGCTAAAACACTAAACCAGACAATTTCAGTACATTTTCACACTTCCAAAATAAACTAAAATAAATAATAAGTTCAATCTAGGTTCAGGTCATCAGCAGCCAAAATGCCTACAGCATGGGATATATAGTTTTTAGAATTTCCCTCTTTGATATGTATTTAATTTAATAAGAGCAATGGAATGGAATTTATTCTGAGGGCATTGCCTATGCATGCAATTAAGATCCGTTCTAGAATTACACAGTATGCCGTGCTTTCTATTTAAGTCTCATGTTTTACGTCAGATTTGGGGGAGAGAGAAGCAGATTAATAAAATGTGTGTGCGACTTGTGCTATTCAGAAATCAGATGCGACTTTCAACACTTTCAAGCCCAAAATTACATGGGTATCCTAAAAATAACACTTGAGGACGCATTAAAAAGGAATTAGATTACATGCAAAGTTGTCTTGTTTGGCCATTTGTCTAATCCTCACATGGCCTTTGGCAACTTGTGACTCGCTCCCACAATCTTAGCAGCAAAGCTGCAAAAAAGAAAGGTTCAATCAAGCACAATAAAGGATTCTGCAGTGCAATTTATTCATGCTAGCGTTCGTGCCTTGGAAGAGCTGTTTGAGCTTTAAAGATTCTCTTCTGGATGGATGCTACTTTCTTTTCCAAAGTGCTTCTCAGATTTTAGAAGGCATGGCTTCAGTGCCTGCTCCAACAGTTACTGCTTCCGTGATCTGGATTGTTAAGATGTACAAGCTGAAAAAAGAATTACGCCAGACTACGTCTTCGACAATGAGCAGGTACTATAATAGTTTATTTATTTGATTATGTACTTTCAGCTTAGGTCAGACTCATAAAAATCATCACAGAAAAGTTGTGCATCTTTACATAAGACTTATAACTCCCAGAATGCTCATTATTCCAGGTTATGGATCTTTGTCAGCATGAAATTAAGCACTTTTTCACAGGCCAAATGCTCACTTGCATAATTAACCATAAACAGATGTCAACACAGTCCTGTTTATTTTGGTTGAACAAATGTCAAACACAAACCACAGGTTCACAAAAGCCCCCCCCAATTTCTTTTTTTATTTCTTAACAAGCAGACATGTTATTTAGTAGACAATCTGGCAGGGAGCAGGTGGACACATGGACACATTTGGGTTGTTTCTAATGTATTTAACTAAGGGGGAAAACCCTCCTTATATTGCCTTGTTAAAATTGTTAATTTCTGGCGAGTGGCGACTCTGGAGAAGTTAATACACTACACTAAAGGAAAGGCTCACCTTTTCATGCAGAAAGAAAGGGTAATATTAAAATTTCTGCGGTTGGTTAAGGACCAAGCAAAAGGACATTCACATTAACTGACAGATAATAGTTATGTAATGTTATGTATTATGTTATGTAATCCAATTTTATGATAGTGTTGTGTCACTTACTTTGTATGGGTTACGTTATAGTCTGATTTTTAAAATAAATTTTATTGGAACAGTGGTACGCCTAGACTCCGCAATCCCAAGAAATGAAAGCAATCAAGCAGTAAAAATGCACTTTAAATTCTATAAAAATTCAATAGTCCCACTAAGCTAAATAAAGTTTGTATCTTTAAGGGAAAGAAAAGGTGAAATTTTAGTTGTAATGTAGCTTGTAAAATCTCACATGTTATTGACTATTATTTATTTGTAGAGTATGAAATTTGGCAGTAATAATTCCCACTGCCTTATTTTGCATTTTCTACTCAAGTTATCCATAAACTCCGGCTGGGCATGTCTGTGAGAAGGTATCTAGTGGCTCCTTCCTCTCAGTAATATGCTAGATGCCGTTGAGACTGAATATCTGCTACCTCTGGATCAAAAATCAAGTCCTAGCAGCTTCAGATAAAACTATTTGTCTCAAGTTCTACAGCACATTATTAATGATTTGGACCAGACTCTGGACTGTACTAGAATTACCAGTTTTGTGAATTTTGGCCTTGGTCTTTTTCCATGCTAATTGATTTCTACCTATTTTGGCATACAATTAAAAGGATTGAAGTTACTTTGGAAAATTTCCAAATTCCTTTCTTTTTACTTTACTTTACTTTACTTGGCAGACGCTTTTATCCAAAGCGACTTACAGGGAGCTAGCGCTGGGTGTCTGGCTCAGGGACACACCTGGTAGGGAATGGATTAGGAGTCAGACGGGGTTTCAAACATTACATACAAACCAAATCAATGCTTCAACAAGATTCCATTAAGCTATCTTCTGGTGACAAAAAAAATATCTAAACCTAGGCCTCACTAACACGTAGGCTTAAACAAAGCTTCTCAGAGAAATTCTGAAACTACAGAAGTGCAACACTGCTCTTGTTTACTGTACCATTTCTGGTCTTTTCGTCCTGGCTTCATTTTATCTGTAAGCCTCTAATGTTAATATACAATAACCCTCACTATTGTGAATATTTGCTGTGCCTTAAAATGTTCTATTATCAACAAATAGTAATAATATAGTACTTATTAGCACTGGGTTTCAGTGTTTTGCCCCAAGATGAGCAGCCAGGTGGGACTGAGAATCAAACTGCTCACTGCTTGGGTTTCAAGATGACTGATCAAGCCATTGAGCTATCATGTCACCCAAAACAGTATGTTAAGAAATTCAAAACTATCTTTGAACTAAAATAACCACACTGCAGACTGTGGAGTCCCAGTGGATGTGCGTGCCAGACATAATAAAATATTCCTCCAGGCATTTCTTGAACTTTGACCACGAAAATCACATCATCTGATTATCCTTGAGTCCAGATGAAGTTTGTACAAAATGTTGGTCACCAGGACAAACAGATATACAACCTGAAGACATAATGACACAATGAGCCACAACTGCTGCACAGAGGCATTTTTTTGGTTAAATTTTTTTTGTTACTATCTACACTGTAAAAGAAAATGTTGTTTTTACAGGAAAACGCTGGCAGCTGTGGTTACCAGGGAATTCCTGTAAAAAATACAGCTGTTCGATA
>JAUMHJ010000002.1:2278685-2299442 GCA_032361105.1 Microctenopoma lineatum | reverse complement strand
AAATTCAATTGTAATATATTAGGATGGTTAATACAGTAGTTTACTGTATCTTAAAGATAATAAAAACATAAATAAATTAATAATAAAAATTTGTCTGGCCCTCGACAATGTTCTTTTTTTTAATTTTGGCCCTCTGTGAATTTGAGTTTGACACCCCTGCACTACAGGATGGACAAAGCTCCAGTATCTGATGCTGTTGGCTGAGAACATGTTCATTTAACCATTGATGATATACAGATGACAATATTTAGCGCACCTAAACACCTAGCGACATTAACAGTACAGGAATGAGGATGTACACAGTTCTAATGATCTTTATATTTGTTAGAACTGTAAGAAAAAAGCGTAAAAAGTGATGTATATAACCAATAAAACAACAACAACTTTCACTCTTCTATTCCAAGTAGAAACTGATTTTTTTTTCTGTTTTTCTAATTTTCTAATCTTCTGCTTCCATGGTTTACAGAATGAAATTTCAGTTCTAAGATCCTTGATTGATCTTTCACGTTGCGTTAAGACCAGTAAATGCCATAGCAGGTGGATTACTTTCTTGAAAATAAAGCTTCTAGTAAGTCTATAAAAAAAACTTATAATAGGCAAAGTTTTAACTGAGTTTTTTGTGTATGTATATTGAAAAGTGCACTATAATAATGTGAGGTAATTATATGCTAATGTAGGCAAAGGTGCCTGGAGGGTAAATGAGTACACAGAAGAAGTGTCAGGAGGTGAATTTGGGAATCAGCTTCCATCTGCTGGAGCATTTTGGAGGCCATGGACTTTAACGCTGTGGACATGAAAGGACAGGTGCGGGAGGTTAGAGACGGTGGGCACTGAGCATCTGTATTTGTTTCCAAAAAGAGTTGTTTTTATCTGTGTGTGGCTTGTGTGTGTGTGTGTGTGTGTGTGTGTCAGAAGGACAGATGCTGGCGTAGCAGGTGCACGGTCCCCTGACAGGTGACAACTCTAACTGCTTTGAAAACCTTATGGCCAACAGAGCGGGGTCACATTGTTAGTTAAATACTTTCTGATTCTCCAGGGGCGCTCACTTTAACCTGCCTGACGTGCCATGGGGACACTGTTAATTAGGTTCTTTAGGAAGTGCCAGCAGCACTTGCATTGTGCCCATGATAAACAGCCAACATTTTGAGGCCTAAAGAAAGTCATCCAGGTTTGCCTTGGACTTCTGTTTTAGGGGACACAACTTTTTAATCTGAAAATACACTTAATGTACACTGGGAATATTGAAACAAACTGAGGAACCACATGTCAAGACCACATAATAGACATACAAGAAAATTCTCAAGGTATATTAGAAATAAAAAATATGACATGACATGCAGGTAGCACATCAAAAGGAAAATTGAAAAAATAACTTTAAATAAAAGATAGAAACTGATTTCCATTTCATTGAGTGAAATAAGTATTTTAACCCTCTAACACAAAAAGACTTATTTCCTCCACTGTAAATCATATTTCTGTGACTTTAGTGTGTTTTCCTTGTTATGTTTCGAGCATTAAATACCAAATGTACAGTCGGGAGCCTTCCAGCTGAATGTAGAATTATTTGTACGTTTCTGCAGGTGTTACAGGCACTAACTTATTAATCAGTAATATATTAATATTAAAGATTATTAATTGTCCGGACACAAATTCAGGATTGATCAGTGTGACTAAATTGTTTCGTGAATTTTTCCACATGCTGTGCTCAGATGCTGCATCAAGTCTGCAGATTTAAAGTACACAATAAACTACAAAAACCTAATCATAACTGAGAGTCAACCTACGCCACCGACCCCACCCAACCACAAAAAAATTGCCATGTCCCCCGCCCCCTCTACAGAGCAGAACTAGGGGAAACACATGACTTTAGGTGAGACTGAAGCACACTGTTGACAAGTATGTGCAGATGCTGTCAGCACACCACAGATTTGTTGGGAATATATTCAATATTATCTTCTTGGAACTGGTTCAATGGTTGCCATTTTGTCTAGCGCCCCTGTAAGACAGCTCTCCTATAACAAGTTAGAGGTGGCTGGCACAAATCACTGATACACTGATAATGTTTGCTCATTCAGTTGGCAGAGGTACAGCTGAGACAGGGTGCAGAGCCAAAAGCAGAACAAAGCAGCCAACGCTGAATGACAAACGGCAGGGACAGCTAGCTGGTAAAACATTAGGGATTTCCAAGATGTCAAACCCATCCTGTTGAAAAATAAACAGATAACATTTTATAAGTCTCAGATCAAATCATGCTCAAATTAATCCATATCTCAAATGCTAAAACTTTCCATAATGTTTCCCACGTTCTGTTTTCTATCATTTGAGCTCAGACAGGACGTGTCTTAATGATGTCCTGTTATGTTTTCTGCACTGGTTTAATGGTACCAAAAATGGAGAATTAGCACCAGCAACCAGTACATTTCTGGATAGTGATACGTCTTCCATTATTTGCTAACATGTGTTTAGACTCGCAGGCTGAGAGAGAGTTTGATTTTTTTAAATTTCTGGCCAGTTTTGTGATCAACAGAAACCATCAACTTTTTCCATACTTTCATGTTGCAGTACGTCTCGTGTTCCTTAAGGAAACGAAATCAAACTTGGAACATTGATTCAAGAATGAACTGATTATAGTTTCCTGGTCAAAGATTTGAGTTTTGAGTTACAGAGTCTGTGTAACATCCATCAACACGAAAACATGAGGAAGAACCAAAAACATCAGAACCCTGCTGGTGACCAAATCAGGGGCTGCGGTAGTCCTAGGGTGATCATTCTCCTCATGTTGTGTGGGATTTTGTAATCTGTTTATAGACTTTGTCTGTCCCTGTTTGGATTTGTGTGTGCCCAGACCTGTCCGCACAAGGCCAGGGTTCAGTAGCCCATCTGCGTTTGTGTATACTGAAAAAGCAGTGAGACATCTCGTAAACATCAGTATTTCGTGTGTGTGGTCATGACAGCTAATCTGTGAGCAGGTGTGCTTTTTGAACACACACACACACACAGTAAATCAGTTAAATCTTGCTCTCCATGGATGATGCATGACGCCACTGGAGGCACATCACTCACGCTGTCATGACACGCATTGGAGCCAAACAAGCTCACAGAGATTTCTCCTCTAAACTTTTGCCCTACAGATGACGTGAGAACTCTCTAAACTTGCTGAGTGCTTGTGGAACAAAAATGGGATGCCATACCATATATCCAAGCGCAGAAAGCCAGTGCTTTAATCACAAAGAACACTCTGAATCTTGTGGAAGCTAACATTTTTTTATCTTAATAATAGTAACTTCAGAAATTACTATTTTGAACAAAATGCAGTATAGAGTGCAGAAAAATTGTGGTTAATTCTAGTTATTAGTGATTGTTTTCCAAAGTAATGGAATGTGACATTTTGTATTAACAGGGCACACATTTTCCATTCTTTTAAAATTTCACTTTTTTGCAATACATTTATTTTTTCATTTAATTACAACAATCAGGTAATTACAATATATAAATATTTATAACTTATTGTTTCATAATTTCAATTAAATTGCAACCAATTACAGGGTAAATATTATGTTAATAATGGGGTGTACACTGAAACACACTGTATGTGTGAAAAAGTGTGCAGCAAATGCATGCTTTGGAAAAGCCATACAAAGATTTCTATGCAGTATGTCTTAAATGGCCAAGAGGTGATTAAATACATAACCAATAAATCTCCTTTAATTTAAAACCATCATTCATAAAACAGGCAGGCATTTATTGATCATATAAATATAAATATTTGTAAATCTGCACAGAATATTATGCATCTGGCAAGTTGTTTTTTTTTAAAGCCACACCATGGTCTTTATCCTGTATATGAGTTAATCCCTTCATTAGCATCATTGTGACACATAAATGACTACATTTTTAAATGGGACTACAATTATGTGTGAATAGTTTTTTTACATCATGTATTCTGTTTTATGTGTTTATCAGATGAAAATATATAAATATGCATACCTTATCATACCTTGTAATTCACAATTCAAAAGCTTAGTAACAATTTGCTGTGCACATGTGTTGTCCTTAGCCTTCAAAATTAGCTTTGACCTTGACACAGGGCACTTTCTAACATGAAGCCTTGTTTGAGATCTGCACTGATTTCTCTGTCTTCTGTGTCTTAAAGCGATGTCAGTCGTGGAGCTGTCAGTGTTAGACATGGTCTGTGGGTTATCTGTGCTTGAAGCTGCTATCCGGTGCAGGACAGGACAGTTAAGCAGACGAGCTGACGGGCTGACAGGTGTCAACTCAACAGGATCGAGGCTGATCCAGGCCTCTCGCTCGCTGCAGTTCTACAGGAACAGGTGGCTCACGCTGTTCTCTCACACGCAGCCATGTTCACTTTTAAACGCACACACAACCTAGAGGCATGGATGCATATCAGTGTTTGAGCATGTATCACTAAGCTTGTGTACGTTCACATAAGCCCTCAGACTGACCACATCATGTGTGGTTCACATGTTAAAAAATCCCAGAAAAAAAACACAGTCAGTAGTCAGAAGATTAAAGGGCAACTCCACCAGTTTTCATCTTGCTTCCTGCACACTATTAAACTTCTCTGTTTCTTAGTAGTATTAGTTTAGATGGTGTCTTCTGGCTGCTATTGCCAAGATGACATCATCCCCCATTGTCTGATGTAATGTCTGCTCTCTAAAAGTGTTTACAGTGCTTTCTCCTGTTGTTACAGAGATGGTCTGAATTCACTGTGACCCCTTGATTTTCTCACATGTTCACCTCTCCTGTCACATGCTTTGACATTTTGCTCATAAACCTGAAAGGCAAACGTAAAATGGTTCGTAAAAGGTTGCTAAAAAAAAGATACTACACAAGTAATTGATCATTATTTTTATTCCATGCTCAGCTCACCACATCAAGCAAGACACATGACATAAACTATAGATAGGAAAAAGTGTGTTGCTGGATTTGTATTCTGATTTTAAACAAGGTTTTCTTACATCTGGAACACACCTAGAAATTCTGCGTTAGTTCAGTGTTTGTAATGAATGTTGATTACATTAGCTAAGAAGCAACGCTAAACAAAAAATGTTAGCTTTTGTTAGCCCTAGCCTTTATCTAGCTACCCATGATTAACTGCGCTTGTATTGAGCAAATAGCTGTTAAACAAAATAATAACTGATATGTTGATTTATTCAAGTTTATAACAATGTTTAGTTGGTCTTGTTAGTCATGATAATACTGCCCCCAGTCCCTAACAAAAGGGCTCTTAGTCCAAAAACCAACAAAGAATTGCCTCTCTGTACCTCAGTGTACCTGGGTGGGAGTATGTGAAGAACTTAGTTGAAATTAGGCGCTGACTTGGTGGAATGAAAGTATGGGCCATACTTAGGCCTTATACCCAGGCATATAACAGGGCCAATAGCTTTCATCAGCAAGGTTTCCGATTTAAGTAAGTAAAGTTGACTAAAAATTATTGTTTGCAAAATAAAAAGAAGAAAAACATGGCATGGTAGCTCAATGGATTAAGCATCAGACTGGTATGCAGAAGGTTGTAGGTTCGAAACTCTGTCGGACTCCTAGTCCATCCCCTACCAGGTGTGTCCTAGAGTCAGACTGAGTCTGCCAAGCAACGAAATACAAAGTAAAGTAAAAAACATCAGTTGAGGATGATATACCATGTTGTTTGATAAAGAAATGCAGGGAACTGCTGAGAAAGAAAGAAAATGCTTAGAATCGGTTACAGAAAGAATAATATAGAAATATAGATTTAGTGCCTGCTGTCTTGGGAGTGAGATAAGCACACTATTGCTGTGCTGTGCTGTGATAATGGACCCAATTCTTCTACCAAATACAATATGGCACATTTCTGCTTCTAATAAAACACCAATTAGAACCACTTTGCTGAGAAGACTGCAATAAGTAAGAGAGACAGATAACTGTTTAGCAAAAACACTGTGTAGTTGGAACATCACTGTTTGTAAGGGACACACACTGTTGGTCTGAAAATGTACAGTATAGGGAGGTCTATTATATATATGATAGAAGTTTTCCACTTTCTGAATGGCTGTAGGAGCTCTGGCTGTAGTTTTCTGAACATTCTCAGCAGGTTACTTTTCAGATACACATCTAGTTTCACAACTAACTAGTTAGCATTCGCTGCTTTTTTTACATTCACCATTATCAACAGGATATAGTCATGGATGGCTAATCAGTTTTTCTCTTAATGTCGTTTGGATGTAGTCGTTGGTGGAGCAGGTTTTTACTCTCAGTTTGAGACTTTATTTCGCAGGGATAAAAGAGGACTACAGATAGAGATTCCTGAAGTGCTAGTGGGAGGATGAGGTTGTCATGGAAAAAGGAGAGTTTTGTCACTTCATGAGAATAAATGGATACTGTTCCTTGGCTCATTTTAACGCATCATAAACTCTCTTCCTCACTTGCATCCTCTCCTACCATTCCTTTTCTTGCAGTAACTCACTCCCTCTGATTTCATTTGTATGGCTCAGAGGTTTGAGTAATATTCCAGGCTAGCTGTCAGATTTCATATGGAGGCAGCTCCCCCAACCAACCCCCCTCTCTATACAGCATCTAACCACTGGCCTTTGTTACTGGGAAGAGGCATTAGAGGAAATCATTTTTGGACAACTGAGAGAAAGATGAGACAAAAAAAGTGGAGGAGCATCAGGATGAGCTTTCAATGAGCATGATGACTGTAAACAGTTGCTCACATCTTCTCCTTTGAGAGCTATTGATCAGTGAGTTGAAACGACAGACTGGAAGTTATGACACTTAACTTTTCACACGTAATAAGCACCTCACAACTGTAACTCCTGCTTATTTCATGTAACCACATTAAACACATGTACAATGTCACCACAAAGAATTTTGATGTCAGATTTTAGATGTGTTCTAGTCACAATCAGCCCCCAAAATAGACTGCACATTCAAAGATAGAAATGTCATATTAAATTCTTTAATTATTACATTTATTGCAATGGTTATTTAGGTCTTATGTTTGAACAGCTATTAAGTACAAAATTAATCAAAATAGACTATGTTAGATCAGGTCAGGTTAGATTAAAAATAAAATGTACAAAAGACAAGAAAATATTGAGTAGTCAGCTTGCTGACGTGAAGAGCGTGATGAAGTCTGGAGATGAAAAGCTGTGGTCCACAGTTGCTGTTGAGTTTAATTTTGCTCTGAACAACAAATACTGACATGAAAGTCAAAGAACAGGGTGGATAGAACCATTTCATGACAGCTGCTGCTCTCACAGTGCTCAACAAAATCTATATTTTAAACAATAAAATGTGGCTTTGCAAAAACATCACATACATAATTTATGTAACTGGTCACAGTAACACAGTAATAACGATTAGCACTTCAGTAATTCATATTAGCAATAAATCACACTGCTACATGCTGCTCGTACAGTTAGGTCCATTTGGTCCCTGTACTCCACCACACAGAGTTTGAAATGAATGGACATAAACAAATCCTGAGTTTTCTTCTTAAGATAATTTTCCAGCTGTTAGGTGCCGCTACCTTCAGCTGCTGCTGCGTTCTTTCTCCTGTAAAAAGCCTTACAGGAGAGATTCTGTTCAGGATACTGAATCATTTTGAGACTCCAGTAGTTATTCAAACTTGCAATTTGGAGGAACTACTATTCAAATAGTTTATTTCATTTGCTCATTGCAACTTTGCAATGGTGGTTATATGACTGCAGCTGTATACATACATGTACACTCATACTGTCTTACTTTCATAAAAGTTGCAGACAGGAGGTATTGGTGCAGTTTCTATTTTGGGGAGCATTGCATGCTTATGGTCCAGAGTTTTATTTTGGGAAGAGAGGCTGTATGGGACCATGTAATCAATAAAATGCAACAGTTGATAACTAAATGCTTAACTTGTGTGCACAGTAACTTATTTGGGTGACTCCAACTCCGACTGGAAGGACAAATAGTGTCTCCTGTTCCCATACATGCACTCTAATCTCTCCACGTGGATTACATTACATCGCCACATGATGAAATCTTTAGTATATATCACCAAGCTCATATGACATGTAGTACAGCTAGTGTACTGTATACTTTAGATAAGGAAGTGTAAAATAAATTCAATTGTTAGGTTCCATGTAGTCAAACTATTAATGTAGATATATTTTAGAGATGATCCAGACTTCCTGCTGAAGGTGCAACGCTAGACCTAATGTTTGCCATACTACAGCATCCTGTATTTCATTTGCACATTAACATTGGTCATTTTATTAATGACCCAGCAAAATGCAGAATGACATAGTAGCGGGATTGGGCCTAACAGAGAAATATAAAGCTGGAAAGGGAAACAGACAGACTGAGAGCCTGCAGTCCACCAGCCAGTCAGCCAGCAGTAAGTAATTTGGACTAAAAAGGTCAGAGCAGCTGATAGCTCCATCCATCTAAAATGGCAGATGACCTGTGACTGTGGGTTTGGGGTTAGGGTGGATTAGAGCAGGAGAGAGAGGCTCAACAGCGAACAGGCATCTACTTGGAGCGCCAATGCATAACATATCCATGTGTTTTGTCTATGAATGCTGTCAACCTGCAGACAGGCTTGTCTGTTTTAATTCTCTATTCGCATTTCATTAAGCCGATGACTCGCCCCAATACTTCTCCTCCCCAGCAAGGAGTCGCAACAGGATTTGTGATGGCTCAATCCGTCTAACATGGCAGCTGACCCCTGCAAATGTACTGCACACCCAATGAGACAGGTGGGAAGAAGAAGAAGCAAGGAAATACACACAACAGATACAGATAATAAGCAGTATGAGAAGAATGGTTTAGGAGAAAAAGAAAACTCAAGTTTAAATTCAACTAAGATGTGGATTTCAGCTTAGCTTGAAAGTCTGTGTCCCATACCTCTTTCAAAATCTATTCCCTGTCTCCACTGCAGGCTGTCTGCTGATGGCTCCATCCATCTAACATGACACCAAACTCTGAGAATTGCTTTGGGGTCATGATGGGTCAAAGCTAAAGAAAAGGAAAGATAGAAATACAAGACAGAGAAAGAGAATGATGAGGTCACTGCCTTTTAATACTGCATTGATGATGAATTATGTCATCAAGGATCACTATTGACAGGACGGGACTTCAAACCTCAGAGAGTTAAATGCATTCTTACTTTTAAAAAAAGCCCTATTGTCTTGTGTCCGGTAAATCACCCCGGAAGCCTGTAGCTTTCATCTTAAACCCTGACCTTAACGCTTCCTCAAATCTAAAACTACAACAAAGAATTATTCATAAACAGCACAAACAGTACAAAGTTGTATTTTTAGATATTAATACTCAAGTATCTGACCAATCAAATCAAGGAAGGCCAGTGCAGGCTTATATTAGAAACACGATTTCAGTCCCATTTCCGCCAGCTTCGCAGTTTATGCAAAACGCCCATGTTTACCCACTGCTTGACAAATTGATAATGTACATTTGCACAATGCTGGTTCCTACCGAAGCTGGGAATTGTCATGAATGTAATTCATTTTTACCCTAATGCAGTTATTTTGAGATCATGAGTAAATTATCTTGTTATCATGGGGAAAGAAGGGTCACTTTTTTTCTTGTGTCAAAAAACTAAATCCCTTTTTGTAAGACAACGAGATCATTTGTCAACAGTAAAATGAACATCTGGTTCATTTGATCACACCGGATGTCTCATCTCTCAAAGTTTGTGTAAATCAATATGTGATTTTGCCATTGGTCAAGAGGGAATGTCTTAAATATCCGCATGATTGTGTTGATGTTTCAATAGTGTTTAAGTTAGTTTTGGTTAAAAGTAGTGATGACATCCATGACCATTCTCTATTTCATATTTACACCTGCTGCTCTTAGTCTTTACTCTAGTAGCACAGACATTTTCTTTATATCATACCATACACACTAACCCTGCATTACTGTGTAGTCTTCATCTATGTACACGCCTTCCTGGCTTATTTTGGAGAATCAGCAGCATAGGAATTGAGAGTAGAGCTGCAGAAAGGCACAATGTAACAGAGGACCCATATGCAGACACAAAGGCACTGTGATCTCGGAACTTGATTCTGAAGTTAACAGACTTAATAAAAAGTCCAAGTGAACAAACTTGCCAGGAATCAATGAATCAAGGCAGTTACAGTTTAGAGACATATTAAAAGAAGGGCAAAGTCTAAAGGTTCCAGAATGAACATGCAAAACACAGGCAGGAATAACACATACAGGGTTTTGGCTAGGAGTCAAGACTTCTGATGTCAGCATGTTTACTGTGGAGGTACAGATGAATACATATTTATTTTACCACACTTAGTTATCCTACACTCTTACTGTTGAAAAGGCTCCAAGGTTGAAGTGCTTCTTCTTTAGAATAGAACACAAAAAAAGTCTAACTAAATCTTATACTCAATATGCTGTAATTCTCTGGGTAGAGACATCGTGGACTAACAGCAGACAGAGAGTGGCTTTAAAGTCTTTGTAATGAAATTCTGTCTAGATAATCAATCTTAAGCCTGTTCTGTAGGATTGTAATGTGTGTTAGTGCTGGGTGATTGCTTTTATTCATCTATCTATCCAATTCAATTTTATTTACAGTTTATAAGAAGTAAATGAAGAAGAAGAAGATTCTTTACTTGTCACATTATACAGTGTACAACACACAACGAAATGTATCCCTCTGCATTTAACCCATCCCCTCGGGGTCAGCAGTGGGCAGCCACAGGCAGTGCCCAGGGAGCTAGTGCGGAGTGTATTGCTAATGGACACACATGGTTATTGGAGATGGGCTGGGAGTTTGGGCTGGGATTCCTGTCGATCCTGTCAAATTATTGTCACATCCCAAAGCATATCTAAGGGTGCCCTGTGGCACTGGGGACAAAGACTTTAGGAAATCTTTCAAGTCCGTCCCATCCCTCTATTATTAGCTGTTGTTGCAGCAGGTTCTGCAAAGTGGTCATGATATCCCTCTTCCCATGCGTTCTGTGTTCGGACCCTGAAACACATCCCTTCAATGTGTTCTAGGTCAGACCTGGAATTACCTAAGAGTTGGACACATCCTTCTCTGGAGGCATTTTGATTCTCAAACCACCTCAACTGGCTCCTTCTGGTGCAAAAATTCATCAGTACTCCCAACTTGGTTCCCTATCTTATCCTACCCTGACCCAGCCATCTGGCTCAGAGCTTGACTGGTTACTCAGGTTTTATTCATCTGCTAGTTTCTCCAACATCCAACACATTGACTTCAAGAACCAGCTGTTCACTTAACTTTGAATAAATCCCAGATGTTCACTTAACCATTTCTAACGTGATAAAACTTTTTTCACTTTCCCTGAGCACTCGTTATGTTTGACTCATTTTATACCTGCTTCACTCTTTGTTCTCTCTTAATGGAAATGTCTGCTGTGTGCAGAGATGAGAAAACATCAGTGGGTACAACAAGGGGAAAAAGAAGTTGAAACAGGATGGTTATTTGTAGTCCCAGGGGAGTGCGGTGGCTGGGAGGACATGACAGACATCTTGGAGCAGCATTTTCAGTCCGTATGTTGCCTGTCAGGCGTCAGAGCTGCGCCCTGTTGCACACACACCCAGGAGAACAAAGAATTATAACGGAGCTGTGCTGAAGACGGAGTGCACACCCCCATATTGACAGACTCACACTCTTGCTCATGCATGGAAAACCACACACACGAGAGAAGGGATTTACAACTGAAATGCTGTTAACATGGGGCCTCTTGTGGACCACACGCACAGGGCAGATTTTAAATCTGCAGTACGACCCTGAAGCCAGAGCATTTTAAACAGTGCTACAGCCTGCTCCTGTAATTCTATAGCTATTGAGCAATACACTTTAATATTTATATAGCAAGAGGGAAAAGGATTATGCTTCATTGTTTTGCATTACATATGTGTGGAGATGTTCAGTAACACTTTGCTATTCACACCTTTTTAGAATCTTTTTTGCCCACTGCAGAAACAGATCATTTATAAGGTATATAAAGTTTTAAGAAGCACTTTCATATTAAAATAACATTTTAACAGTGCATGTTTTAAAAGCTTTTTAAGCTGATTTGATTCAGAACACAAATCGTTTTTAAAGACTACTTTATGATTGGTTGTTTTTCAACCCAAAAGCCTTTGCACACTTTTAATCAGTGCATATTAAACACGGTTTTATCCAATGGTTGAATGTATTGGTTTCGCAAGACAAAATGACAACTGTAAATTTAATTTAATTATGGGCCAAACAACAGAACACTCTTAACAAGAGTCTGTTAACACTTACCTATGCATGGCGTCTTTAAAACTGAGGCAACTCTCATAGAAATGATGTTCTGTACCAACAAAAAACTTGTTTTTAGAGAAAACAGAATGACATGGATTGAGTTGTCTAGCAAGTTTTTTGAATGAATGAAGGAAAAACCACAGTTATCAACACAAAGTGAGTAACATGTAATTGACTGGTCTGGATGTTGGGTGTACAAAGAGCTCGACTGTTGTGCCCCAGATTCATGCAATAAGCATACAGCCACAACATTAAATCCACCAGGATGCCTGGGAAACAGGGTGAAATATTTTCTGATGATAGAAAAAAAAAACATTTACATAGAATTCTCATTCATTGAAAAGTTTCTGTGGATGCAGAATGAAATGTCTCAACCGAAAGAAAGAAGTCCAGTTGCCATGACTAAACCTTCTGACAACTTCACAAATCTGGATGAATGAGAATCTTCACACACATTTAAATAGAATTTGATTCTAGACTGACACTGTATTATTTTATCTGATCCTGTTAATGTATAAACAAGTACAGGCCAGTATGGTCTCATCCATAAACCAAGAAAAAACCTCACATGTATGGAAATTCTCAACTTAATAATCAAATGATTTGGCATTAGAACATTTATATGAGGTTTTATATCAAAATCTTCAAAGCTCATGCAATGATTCTGTATATAGTCATGTCTCTGTATTTAGCCACAAATTTATATTATCATTTATTTATCTGTATCTGCATTAGTTGGAAGCCTTAATGGCAATTAAATTGTTGATGCCTTACATGCCTGGATTCTGTTTAAAAGTCCTTAAACCCTACATGAGCATCAATAAGCAGTCAATCTTTAAACTGTGCATCTCTTAACTGTGAATCATGTAACCCTGCTACAGACCTTCAGTATTGCTGCAATAAAATTAAACGGTTATACTAATTAGACTACTTAGTGCTAATAATAATAATGTGTAATATTACATGAGCAGGGTCATAAATTTAATTACACTAGCCATCACTGAAAAACCGAGCCTTCAGACATACTGTAAATCCTATTAAGCATGAAATATCTTTCACATCGCCTGAGGGCCTTCAGTCTGCTTTGATTTAGCATTAAAGAGTACTGTTGCATCAACAGTAATTATCAACCTAGAAAGTGATTAATTTTTAAACCAGAGAAAAATGAAACAAACCAAGCTTGAACTGAAAATGTGGAGAAAGGGTTGGTGAATGTGGTAAAGAATCGTGCATGTGAACCGCTAACAATCCACTTTAAAGCCCTGAATTTTCACTTTTCCTCAACAGGCTGCAGAAAGTAAACTCAAATACTTTGAGACACACACACGCACACACACAGACACACACGCAGAGCAGGGCCCTAATATGGGGATTATTAATTGACAAAACGAGTTTGACACTGGTTTGATAGATGTGCAGAACAGAGCAGACAGACCTAATCACTCTGGCTCTAAATGGATTCATTATGACGTCCAGCCTGACCTGCTGCTATTGCTACTGCTGCAATGCAGAAGAGAGAGGCAGGGGGTGAAGGGGAGGGAGTTGACTGGAAGCCTAATATAGCACAATGACAGCAATGAAATCAGCTTTTCGCTTTAAGATGGGACATTACACTGAGCTGAGAATGGTGTACACCGAAGGAAAGGCAGTTAAGTACAGGTTTTATATAGTCCTTTAGGCAATATTTGGTAATGGCTTATAGAGCAAATTAATGACTACCATCACTGAATGTAATTTTAACCACCTTGCGAGTAGTTTTTCATGTGCAGTACTATCCTGAACAAATGGCACATGTGCAACAGTGGTTACAAAAGGTTGATGACATTTGCACACGCTTTGCAGTCCTTTTACAGATGTCCCTGCCCTTCCTGAGGCTGGTTCTGCTGGAGGTCTCTGTTGAAGAGCTTTTCTCCTCCATTCTTGCTTAGTGCTTCCTCAAGTGGGACTGCTTTAGTCATCTTTGCGTTCTGTAAATAAAATGTTCTGCAGTTGTTTTGTTATATTCTGTAAGGTCTTAAACCTTACACTGTCAGGTACCTTGACTTTTGCTGTGATTTACTGCTGTATAAACGTTGGCTTTAAGCACAAATAGAACAGGGTTAAGGTTGGTCACTAAATATTTGGGGTTAAGTGAGAGGTAGGGGAAGAGTCTTGACTCAAATGTGGGAAACTCCTGTGTGTTGTTGACTCATTGCACTCACGTTCTACTTTCTGTCAGGACTTTTTATTTACTATACCATGGTATTGCTCTAGGTGTCAAACATTAATGGCCTTACAGTAGTTATTTTATGTCTTAAGAATGAGAACGGTAAATTCTGTGCAGTTTTAGAAACATTAAGTACTTACGTTTGCCTATACTCCGAGTGCTCAGTGGCCCTCCTATTAAAGTCCTATTCAGGTCTCTGGCATGTCAACCCTGCATAGTGTGCGCCTGTCCCCCACCCCCAGTGAATCACTCAATTTTAATACATGTACCGCGCCACTTGATTCATTCACAAAAAAACCTTTTCTGTACAACATGATATTTACATTTGACAAAAAAAGAATCAGGTTGCGAATACGTTCTGTAGAAAAACTTAATCAGAAATGCAGGTTAGTTGTATATGAACAAATTATTAGGGAGACAGAGAGCATCAAATTCAAAAGTATGGTCTTTGAATTGGGACACATCTGTTTAATCTGTCAGTTCAGTGCCTCAGTTCTCTAACATAAAACAAGTAAGATTTGCACATGGAGAGGCCTTTTAATAAACCGGTCCCTGCCTAGGAGCCCTTCACTACAGAGAATCACTTCACAGCTGCAAAGGGCACTCGATGTGAGAAGGGCTGGTGTAAATAAATCGGTACATAGGCTGTAAGTGTTTGTTACCATTTACTTGACATTTTTCACCATGAATACTGATAAACATATGACTTGCTGGCTAAGTTGCACTATACTGTAACTGACTATTTACCTTCAGATACAAAACATTACTCATGTTACAATGAGTTACAATGAGGGATGTTCTCTTTTTGTTTAACAACAAGACTGGACAATTTGATTAAACTTAAAAATATTAAAACTAGCAATTGATAGATTTCATTACTATTAAAAAGTATTTCTCTTTGCCACAGAACTCGTTGTTTCCCCAAAAAATCAAATGTAGATTTAAATAATAGTAATATTTCCTCCAATTACTGATGTCTCAATTAACTTCTTTTGATACTGATCCAGATCTGAGGTGTTAATTCAGTGTATATGTTCTAATACTGAGTCAGATCTAATATTATTTAATCATGGCTTACTGTTCATTAAAGTAGGTAATTTACACAGTTTATTCGGGGGCTGTCTGATAAAATTACTGGTTAGTTTGTAAGCTTACATTAAGAGATGCTGACATAGACGGGATCCTCTAGAGTGAAGACACGTCACTCCATTGGCTGTTTGGAGCAATGTTAATGCTCAGTAGCACTGAAGTCAATTTGTTAAAGCTCACTATATTGAAGTATACTGTATACTGAAGAGCAACAATGCCAATAAGAGATGGGCTTGTGGAACCCCTCCCTATTCACACCCAATAGAGGACTTTATGCATCTTTGTTTTCCAGGAAACATGTTGCAGCATTTGTGGAAGATATTCTCTCGCTAATAATCTTTGTCTGACACAAGAGCCCCTCACTCACAAATAATGTTCCTTAATAACACCTGGATCAAACGGCTGCTGTCAACATTTGTTTTGTAGAGTTGTCAACGGTAGCTGAAAATTAAAAGCTTATGTTGAATGTTTTGCACATTCTCATTTGTCACTCAGAGCCTGGTTGGGAGCTGGATTTCAATCAGTAATTCCATAGGTAGACCTACTACTTATAAAACAATGGTTTATAATGAACTATTAACCACCTATTCAGTTTACCTCAGATGCATTCATGCTTTAGTCTATTTTAGCTGGTCAGGTTTAGGCATATGGTGAACCACCAATACAAATATGCAAACACAGCCAGAGTGGTTTATTATTACTGCAATAACACTTGTTCAATTGTTCTAAGTTACCTGCTGAATAATGACATGTTAATACCATGCTATCAACATGTCAATTATGATCATTTTCCACTAAGCTACTACAGAACTATAATCATCGGCTTATCAGTATCATGTGCTGCATGGCTCTCTTGGGTGACATTCAGACTCAGTTCCTTTTGTATTAAAGTCAGATACGTTTTATCTCTCTCCACTTTCACTGAATCGAAGCCCTCTATTTTGCAAAAGCTAATAAGCACTTGGCCATGCATTGATGTGTGGCTACTTTTATGGGTGTGCTACATTTATCTAACATAGTGCCTTATCAGTGTTCTGTGCAATTGCTGGAGCAGCCCAATACTTTTCTGCTGGTTTCCCTGTTGTTGGTGGTGCATTGAAAGCACTATTACTGATTTACCCTAGTCCCATTGTTAGCAGATAGAATGACACTGCAAACAGATGACAAGGAACACAACACTATAATACTAATAATTTTTTAAAATTTCTTAGAGCAGCTCAATAACATTATTATAAAATCCACTTTAAAAAGAACTAAGGCAAATGCAGACAAATGCCTTTATTAAAAATAAAGACTAAAATAGACTACAATCTCATGATTAAATGGGGCAATTAGAAGAGCCTTTAATAAAAGAGCTTGTTCAGATTAAATGTACCTCAGTGAATCAGTTTGAATGCTGTGTACTGCAGCCATGTCGGTGGCATCCGTCATCTCCAGACAAATTAGTTCAATGTTGTCTTACGGCATTCAGTTCTTCCATTGCACATCTTTACTTTTTCTTGACTTTTTTACAACCAACTTGGCTGTATTAGATCTCTGTTTTATATCACATCAGTATGAAAAATAACAAAGAGAACTAATAATACAGAGGACAAATCTTTTCACGTTTGCTTTATTTCTGTGGACAAATGTTGCTTAAAGTGTGGTTACTGATCAAGTATCAACATCAAGCTTTTGGAATCACCTTCCCAAAGTTGTGGCCTCAGTCCTATTAAAAAATATATGCATCGGAACCAACAAATTTAACTGCAGTCAATTCTGCCACAAAGACAGGTAAACAACAAGCCAGAGATAAGAAGTTAAGTTTACAACTTAGACTCCAGTTGCACTTAATTGTTCACACAGAGACTTAAGACTTGGCTTGGATTTAAGACTTGTGAACATTCAAATGTATTTATATATACTATTGCTGCAATTATTTCAATTCAATTCAATCCATCTGTATTTTTATAGCGCCAAATCAGAGCAAAGGTTAAGGCACTTTACATAGCAGGTTTGGGACCTTGCAAAAATATAGGTGTACATAAACAGAACTATATAGTAGACCCAACAGTCCCACTTGAGCAGCAGTAGTCAACAGTGGAGAGGAAAAACTCCATAAACCTCCAGCAAAACCAGGCTTAGGGTGGGTGGTCATCTGCCTCGACCGGTTGGGGTGAGTGGAGAAAGAGAGAGAGAGAGAGAACAGCAGGTAACAGAGATCAATACCACAACAAGGAGCAACAAACGACGAATTATTAGGGAGTCTATGGAAAGAAGCTAAAATAGGATAAATATGATCTCTCTTGATATTTCGAGTCAAACCTTTCCTCAATAATATATAATTAAACATATATTCTGCTAAATGTTCTTTGAAAATCACTTTTTCTGCTGAATTACGTATGTATTAATATTAAATAATAGAGAAAGCATGTAAGGTAGAGGGCAGAAAGACTGATGAGAGACACAACCTTTAAATCCTAATTATCATTACCAACCATATGCTCCTGACCTTGAAATGAGCCTTTCATTATTGCTGTGTATACTTACACAGAGAGAGAATAATTCTAAAGCAGCATCACCACACTGTGACCATGTTATTTAGAAATGTTGTACATGCACTGTAGTCACTGTAAAAAAATGTATTTCTTCATAGTATTAGCCATTGTTTGTAACATTTTCATATTGTACTTTATTTGGCATTCATTTCTGTTGCCATGGTAATTAAAAATGCCAAAAACAAAAACAAAAATCTGGTGGTTTTGAAATATATTATGTGTGGTAGAAATGCACTGTCTATAGTGTGGAGCAGAGGATAAATGGAGTACAAAAATATTGAGTTGACACACTGAAAAATTGCTGCTTAAACTTCAAAGTCACCTTGATGAAGTGTCAGTCAATCAAAGAGCAGAAGTTAACATGGTACTTCAGTTGCCAGAGTAATTTACACACAGTAATTTACACACCTGACATCTGGCCACACAGTTCAAAAACCGTACATCCTGCCGCTATAAAAAAACATATGTGTCAACACAGAACAGTTTATTCCTCTGTTGTAGAATTTTCTATGAAAGATAAAAATTGACTGAAAGAGAGAAGAAAAGGAGCAATGAAAAGTTGATTATAGTTGTAATGGCAACCCTAGAGTACCCTAATGTCACTTGCTCCAATGCAATTGAGATGTTTTTAATACTTTATCAAAACTAAATTGGCTAAAATAACTCAAAAATTATACAAGATATGAAAATACCATTTTACAGGGACAAAGCTGAGTTCATCGCAAAAGTGGCACTTTTTGTACAAAAGAGTAAAAAATATGCAAGATATCATCAAGACAAGTAATAGCACATATCCCAGGGCTGAGCCGGAGGATTTGATGTGTCATTTGTGTGGGTGCACCCTTCCCTTCAAGCCGCATTAAAGTTGACAGAATAATAAAATGGAGAGACCAGTTCAGAGGTGCAGAACAATATGTGCCACACATTGCTAAGCACTGCAGGCACCAACAAAAAAAAATTAGATATTCTAAAATATAAATAAATTCCATCAAAGGTGTTACAATCTAATATTTAAAAAAAATGTGTTACTTTACATACAGTTGTTTTGAGCTAAACATTTAAATTTGTCCTCTTAGTCAGTAGTCAAATCAAACTTTCTTTTAGTTCTGTCTCTTTAGTTAGGTGGTCCACTTGAGCTCCTCCTGTGTGATTTTTGGTGATTTGCATTGCCATGGTAACTCAAAATGTCATCTAACCACAACGGCAGACATGTCATGACCAAGACGGTCATTTTGATGTATAACATGCCTGATAGAAATGCACAGCCTGTCCTGTGAAGCATCTCGTGTGTGGTTTTTGGCAATTTGTGTTGTCATGGTAACTCAAAATGTAATTTATCCACTACGGGGGACTTCGCCATGCCATGCATTGCCTCTATTCATTTTTAATGGTGGGCACTAATTATTGTATACAGCCATATAAAGTCAACTTTCCTATTTCCCCTCACAGCTATAGCTTGCTTAAATAGATTACAGATTGTTTATCTCAATCCTCATATTACTACTGCAATATTTTACATGCAGGTTTTATCTATTTAATCTGTTTAATGCTTCCTGGAACAAAGGCAGGATTTTGTAAAGTCTCACGATGCAGACTAAAAATACCCCGATCAGTTAAAAAGAGAGCTGCTGCCGATTATGTCAGATAAAACTTAATTTTGGAATTTAAAATTAAATGCAGAAGAAGCCAGATCAAACAAAAACCTTAAAAAAGACCAAATTACATTATGTTTATTGCCAGGATGGAGATGGCAATTTATTTTTATGACAAATAATTAAATGTGACTCCCAAATGTGAAATGGTATATTTGCAGCGAAGAATTAGGCTGCGATGACTCACATGTCGAGAGAGGTACACGGCTCTCAGCAGTGAAGAATAAGAGGAACAACTTGCTTTTGTCAGATAAATGAAGGCAACAACTGTAAACATGATCTGAGGTTGCTTTGCATCGCCCAAAACATGTACCCCAATTTAACAAGAAACCCTAATGCCTGTTATGACTGTGCATTTGTCAACACATTTGATTTGTCAACACATTTTCAGAAATCTTCATTAATGTCTTATAAGGCCCTCGCAGCAGAGCAGAGGCATTACTCACAGATAAAATTCACAAAGTGTGCCATAATGGATGAGTAGTTTTTACTGGGTGATTAGCCTAATGCGCTTTTAATTGGCAGCAGGGACCTTCTTTGTTAAGGTATGCAGAATTAGTGCCGCAGAGAAGATAGGATGTGTTGAGCACTATGCTTTTCAAACAAATAATGACAAAACACTGCATGGAGTGCATGGTCTGCAGGTACAGTCATCATTTAAATGTGAATGTGGAAAGTCATTATTATTTAATAGTTCTTTCAGGCAGAATCTCTCTCATATTTTGCACCTAAAAGCTGCTTTCATATCTCCTTCCATTAACTTCATCACTGCATCATCTCACCTTACCTCATCTCTTCCGGTGTTCATACAGTGTGATTTTAGCTTTACCTTATTACAAGTTAAAAATGTGTGTGTTAAAATTTAAAAACAAATCACACAAATAGGTCAAAAATTTTAAGTAATGTGAAAACGTTTATGATCATACCGTATTTTCCGGACTATAGAGCGTACCTCAATAAAAGCCGCATCTACAAAGTTTTTAAAAAAACCTGGAAATA
>JAUMHJ010000002.1:2217707-2227802 GCA_032361105.1 Microctenopoma lineatum | reverse complement strand
TATGCAGGACTATAAATGTTTGTTTCACCATATCTATGTTGCTTTTTCACTCTGCAGAGTGCTCCGGCACTCTGCACGACTGGTGGCCTTTCTTTGCAAGGAAATAAACTTATAATAGACAGATCGGACGATAGGTTTTATTTCATCTCTCACCCTAATTAATTATGTTTAGTTTTTTCCACAACACCATGACAGACAGGTAAGGAACATGTGCTAGATGCCTATCTACCACGATCAGTGAAGCATGGAGGCAGAAACATCAAAAGCTGTGGACTGAACAATCACTCGCTCTTGTCTTATATATATATACTGTATATATAAATGTTGAAATATTCCAAAATTCCTCATTTTTTACTCTTTAATTCATAATATCAGTAATAGAAAAGCAAGCCCAATAAAAAGGTAATATTACCTGCAAACAACAACACAGATATCACACTCACATAACAGCAGAAAAAACAATGGCCTAAGATGATTCAAATGAATAACACAAAATATATATTTGGGGTGTGAACAGCAAAACGGTTATATTCTAATACTGATGGTTGGTTAAATATTCTGTCGAGATATGATATCTGACCTCACATGAGATGTATAGAGCAAAGGTGAAGGAGAACCAATAAAGCAAGAGTATGACAAAGGGGTTGATGCAAAGTGAAGTCTATAAAACCCGGAGATGAGGCTGGTGTAGGTGAGGGAACCCACCTAGCTTGATAGCATCAGAGTAACTTGATGGCAGGGTCATGGGAGAGGAATAAATTAAAGAAAAATATTAATCGAAAGGATTAAACCACAGCAGGTTAAAGAGCACAACAGGAAAGCGCATATATGAGAAGTAGGTCAGAGGGCATAGTCAAAGTAAACTTCATTGTCATCTCTGCTTTATACTATAGAAAGGGAAGCTGCTAGGCTTCAAAGCTTTATCTCGCAATCACTAGTTGAAAGTCAGCAGAAGACGTTACTCAGGTACCAAAACACTGTTTAAAAGGTCACAGGCAGAGATTGGGGTCAGTTTCAGTTACCAGTTTTACTTACCAGCAGTCAGGTTCATGTTTTCAGTGCTGGAATGTTGCTAGCCGAACCTGATAGTCTGGCAGATCTGCTAATACAGAAAGAAGGAAGAATTAGCAGCAGATTAGAATTAGAATCGAAAAAATGTATTCATCCTGAAGGAAATTACCTACTTACTTCATAATAATATCGCATTATAGAGATAGAGTAAGTACTTGAGTTGTTGACAAGGTAATATACAGTAATATAGTATATTGTGAAAGACACTGCACATTGTTACTGCCAGTTAGTAAGGTGACAGTAAGTTTTTGTTCACATTTTTTTAAGGATGAGTGACAAAGGAAGCAGTTATAGAGTCTAATTGACAATTGAAAATTTGACTAAATGAGGCATGAAATAGGGCCAGGTTGTGACAGTTTTTTTCCAATTTAATTTATGACAGGTCAAATATTAGTACCTAATTTTGCATGTCTGGCCCTATAGTGGGCAGTGATGGCCCGTCAATAGACCTACGGTATTACTGGTGCATGTGCACTGGAACCCAGTCCAATACGAAGGCCGCCCAAAGGAACGCCATTAAATCTCCAGACCAGGAAATGAAAGCTCACCACTGCGCTTATGTTTTGTTTACAGTCAGATAGAGGAGCAGTTTTTTGTCATGGATAATGCTTATTCAGAAGGTGAATACTTAACTGTTCCACAGAAGAACCCCACAGGAAAAGATGGTGGACCTCACCAGCTGGACATAATAATGAAATAACACATAACAGAGAGAGAAATTGCACACCGTCTTTCCTGCCTCCACTGTCAGCTGTCAGGAAAAGAAGGAGTCTGGATTAAGTCAGGTATTACGGATTTAATACATTTTCCTGATAAAGTGAGAAAACATGAACAGACTAGCATATACATGAATATATATATACAGTAAATGCTAAACTCCGCCCTTTCATACCGGATTGGCTGTCGTCAGCAGTACGCAACTTGATGCTCTACCTATCAATGTAATGTTTTCCATGCCTACCTAATGTGATTGGTTGTAGAGTGTCTGTTGCTGGGCGTGATGGGCTTGTCTGTGGTTTCAACTTTGACACTAACAGTACAACAATGAGATGAGCAAGTCCTGTGCAGATTCGATCACAGGTGGATTAGCTACAAACTGACATGATGACCGCGTTTCATCTAAAATACATACATCATATAGATGGTAAATCATAAACATGCTGAGAGTGCAACAAACAATCCCTCAGACTCCACCGATCAATCCCTCCACACCTGTTAGCATGCTAATTGCCTTTAACAAATATCATGCTAAATATCATGCTAAATACTTTAGCGGTCAAATTGATAACCAAGCAGAGCCTCTGCAAGCTAACAAAACACAAAGAGACAAACACACACCACGGCACTTCATATTTAAGATGCACAGCTGTTACAAAGCAAACAGAACCATTTACTTTCATGAATTAAGTATATTTTCCTAGTTTCTATTATTCAATAACATTTCCAAAGTCAGGAAACTTCAGTTTTCAGAATTGTTTGTGTGCTTGAAAACATTGCATAAAGGATCCATAGTGAGAAGCCCTGTGCATTCGTGCACGTTACACTGCCAGTGTTATTAATTAATCAAGATTATTAATGTCCCTGGCACAGTCTCACAATCAGTCAGAGTGATGTTATTGTAAGTTTTTGACATGCTGTGCTCAGGTGTTGAATAGTGTTTCACTAAGTTTTTAAACATGTAGATACAGTCGAATTTAAGGCTGTTATAGACGAATTGTTTTACATTGGTGTAATCATTTAAAGCAGGCATGTCCATGCCAGATTTATATGGCACGCGGCTTAGGTTTGAAAAAATGTACTGGACTTCTGTTTTCTTTATATTTCGCTGTTTCCAAACTGGAACGAACTGAGCAAGTTATCGCCATACGCCTCCATGTCAAAGGATGTGATGCTTTTTTTTCAGCTTTAGCTGCTGTTGCAGAGGGTCCACTGTAAGACCCAGACGGAAGGTCTGTTATCTTTACTTCTCGTCGTTTACAAACTTGAATGAACTGAACTTAGTGAGGTTATAATTCTGCTAAATCTGCTGTACGCACACAGCAGCAGCTGTGATTGCACTTTGACACCAACTCCAACTTTATCATTATTGATCACCCAAGGGGTTAACTTAAAAGGTCAACACTACACTGCCAATAACACTGTGTAAATGTACACAATGTCTTAATGGACCATCTCTGGATCATATGATTTTTGACATATAATTATTTAATTAATACATTTTTTTCCAGTGGTATTTGTAAAGTTATAAAATATATGTATATTTTGTGATTTACCTATTAAACACTCAGAGGATTTCACTTCCTTCTGCTTAATTAAAAATATTTTGAGCTTTTTATTTGTTCTTATTTCTTATTAACAAAGGCCAGGTTGTAGCAGAGCAGGGACAGTTAACAGGTATAGAATCTCATGACATGTCTATCCAGGTTATGATTGTTGTTCTCCACTCTCCCCTTTACTCAGGGAGGCGGGGGAGGAATTGTAGAGTTTGATGGCCACAGAAAAAACTGAGTTCCTGTGGCATTCTGTGGAGCACTTGACACTGATAGGTCTCATGCTGAACGTGCTCCTCTGTCCAGCCAGGACACTGTGTAGTGGGTGGGAGGGACTGTCCAGGGGTGAGTAGGAGGAGGACAGATTCAACATAAATACACACACATATTTGTACTCCACTACTTTAGTACTGTACTGTGCGCCCCTCTTGCAGACTGTATACCCTTATGCTGCCCCATACATTGATACCATAATTAACCCATTACATTTGCAGTGACTGATGTGGTGCATGTGCCCTCCCCCCCTTGACCCACTGGCTGGTTTCCCTTGTGTATTGTGTGTTTCACACCACAGCCCTGGCTGTTTCCATTCAGCGTGGCATGGGACCCGGCCAAAACGCCCCACTTGGGGCACCCCATTCGCAAGGCTAATACCCTGAAACGGCTCCGATCAGATGTCCCACGCAATCTCTGCAGTAATAGCTAAATGTAGTTGTTTCTTTATTATCTTGAGTTTCTAATAAAAAAATCTATTGTCAAATAGTAACTAAGATGTATGCTAAACATAAAAAAGTAAGAAAATAAAGATACAGTATATGTGTCTTCATGTAGTTTGCTACTTAAGTAGGAAGTAAAGTATTAAACATTAAATAACATATTTTTACACATCATATGACTACTTTCCAGCTGTTTAGCAGCTTTTTTGTGTAGTAGCTTAAATTAGTGTGTGTTGCCTTATTTGACCACAGAATGGCAGTAGAGCTTTAGCAACATCTTGTAGCAGCAGGTACAGCTATTAAACCTCTAATACATTTTGCAGCATTGCAGTCTAAACTTTCCTATTCCCTGTCTTTACTTTTACCTTTTATCATTCTCTCTTCCTCTGTATCTATGTTTCCTTCTCCCTATTTTTTTCTTCACCCTTCACTTTGTCTTTTTCTTTTAATTCACCCTCGCCACTCCACTCTGTGACTGCTATAGCCCAGACATTACTGAACACAAATACTCATTGTCGTACTTAGAAGAATGCTGCAACAATGCTTTATATTGAGTAGTGCAGTTGGTGGACTGTATATAGTGGCTCTGACATGCCAAGTGTTTGATGATACTCTCCCTCCCTCTTGCTGCTGCAGTCTCTTAGTGCCATACATCATGTCTAGATGGGCTGTGGGTCATTTCCAGTGTCTTTATTCTTTTAAGTAAATATCAGTGCTACACTTAGTTGTATATTGTAGATTGTGTGCTGTCTACATTACGTACAGTGCAGTGGTACACCATCCCTCTTTCCCCTAACAGCATATCCAACTGTTTCTATAACCATACATTATGCCCATATCCTTTAGCAGCATCCACTAAAGACTTCCATGTATTAAAGCTTCAGTAAAGGGACCATCTGTTAGGACGTGGCTGTAGTCATCTGAATCTCTGAAATACAGGGAAAGTGGCATCAATTTACGTTTGTAAGTAAAAATATGTTCTGTAGATTCAGTAGCGACATGACATGGGTATTTATCATCACATACAGCAAACAGTATATAAAGAAAGGGGCTGTATGTACTGAGCACATATAAGCATGCTACATATGCTACAGGTTTAAATCATTTGCAATTTATAATGTCTAAGAGAAAAATACGCATCAAGGATATAGGTTGAATATCTCTGAGTACAAATCTGTTAATTAAATGTAGTATATGATGCTGCACAACATGAAGTAATGTAGGTAGACCCTACTAAGCTGCTCAGTGACACAAATTACAAATGAATCTGCACTGAAATGAAGACAAATGGCCTGTAGAAAGGTCGAACTATCATGGAATATAAATCAGATGATAAAGCAATTCTTCTGGCAATTTCATTGTTACCATACCATACGGCTAGCACAGCTATCCTGAGACACAGGCACATTACTCTCCACACAAATCCCATTTCTCAAGTAGTATTTCGGTACTTATGGTATTTATCGTTATAACTTTAAAAATATACTTGTAAATACAAACTATATATCTTGGTATATATATATATATATATATATATATATATACACTGCACATTTTGTTATATACCGTTGTTGCTTATGATGTGCATACTACTAGATTTATTAGTTTACTTATCTTTAATTGCCTTTATGATTTGAGACTTTAAATATGTGTTTTTTTTTTTAGCTTACTCTGTACAACAGTAGATAGGTAGTAGGCAGTAAGAGCAACTGGCATATCAAACCATTCATCAAAGACATTCTTCATGTCAGTTGTAACTGATGCAGCACCAACAGTAATGCAGACATTGTGTTGAAAAAGCCAAGCTCTGCAGAGTCAGTCCAATCACCGACACGCACCTATTGCCAGGAGCTTTGTGTAGTGAATGAGGTTAGAAATACAAGTGACCTAAAAGAGAGAGTCCAGACATCCTTGAGGAAGCTCACAGTACAATTGCTTCATCTTTGTGTCAGAAGGAAGCTACTGAGGTGGTTGAAACATCTGATTAGGAGGAATCATTTAGGTATCTTCAACTGGAGGCTTATTGACAATAACAATCTTGTGAGCCTGCTAGCACGTGAGCCAGGTACCTGTTTATAGTGGGCGAAGCGATCCTAAATATCGATAGTATCGATACTAGGTTGGTATTATAATTAGATTTATACTAGTACAATGGCATCAATATTTTCTCTCTTTACTTTTAGTGCGACTTTTCATTGGAAATTAAACTTCCCGGAACAAACGCCGCTCCTCTCACATCAACATGACTCAGCCGCGCTGAGCAGACACATGCAGGCTGTAGTGAATGATGGCCTGTTTTGCGGTGATGGACAGGATAAGACTTGGGTCTTCTGCATCTCTTAATGCTGAGTAAACAGCATCACTTTGTGTTAACAACAATCCACCTTGTTTAAAAATATGATCGGGATCGCAGAGAGACCCGTTTTATGTTTTTAGAACCCCTGCCAGGAAATGCTCCCGTCTCCCACTAGAAAAATGTCACATCAATGAAACCATTGTATTTACCAGAGTGATTGTCAGTGGGTTCAAGAGAAAGAAACAGGACCAATACCAATGCATCGCACGCCAGTAGTACCTACTGGTTGTTAGTTTTAAAAGATAACTGAATGATGTGTTATCATTTAAAGCAGTTTACTAGGAAACATTACTGAGTAGTCAGATGACGTCATTCTTGGGCTACCTGGGTAAGTGTGTGTAATGTGGGACCATAAGAACTGTACTGCTACAGTAAAATAAAAAGTTAAACTCAAAGAAAAAGCATTTAAAGTGATGTGCTGTTAAGAAGAGAGCAGGGAAATCTATGGCTGGGCAGGTTTACCTCCATGACTTCCCTGAGGTTAACACAATAAATTACAACCAGTAGAAGGCTGGTGATTGCATCATAGATAAATTGGCAGGTAGAACACAAGCATTAAGGTAGGATAATTCACTTTGGTTCAAAAAGGGTCTGTTTCTGTCAAACAAAATCACTGTTGCTGGTGTGAATGCACAGGTGGTTGGTGCTAATCACGACTAATCGCTGTGTAGCTGCCATACTCCCAAGAATCAACAACACACATAGATAGAACACAGTTTTAGATTGTATGTCACAAAACTGGATTCTGTTAAGCTAACATGATTAAATTACTGCAAAATAGAGAACATAAAGTTGCAGCTATCAGGTCATTTTCTGAGAATATTTCTGCCACAACCACATTTTTTGCTGGTTTGCAAGCCTGCAACTTTATGGGTAGAAACCTGCACATTCACCTACAGTATGCACAGTCGCACAGTCACTAATGCACTGTGTAAACCATGTTTAATTAGTGTTACTAGATCAGTTCAGTGGACTTTTACCATATAAAGTCTTTCCATAAATCACTGAAACCAGTAAGACACTAACATATGCGCAGGGAGAATATTAACATTCTCCCTGAGCGTACATTCATGCTTGTGCTATTTGTTAGGATGATAATAACCTGGATGTTTAGTTCCTTGTGGTACAAAAAAAGAGGAGGACAGCAAAGGGCTTTATCCATTCGCGTGCGCATGTGTGTACTTTCTAGAAACCGGCTGTGTTGGGTTTGGAAACTATGCTTTAATTCATTGTTTGGTTTGAGTCCAGATTATACAGTATATTATACTTCATCAGGAAGCGGGTGCACTGTTGGAAGCAAGACAGTGTGTATTTGATTTGCACACACATCACTTTTTATCTGTATCTACTCTCAGACTAAATGTACTATATGAAGTATATACACATATTTACACCACACCGATGTTTTCTCATGTTTGTGCTCAGGTTAAAGCTTTGCTGTTTCACATGTTGTGTATATGCTGTTATTGGCTGTTTAACAAAGCAACAACAATAATAAATAAAATATATTATCTGCATATTAATTAAAAGAAATTTGCAACTAGAACAAGAGCATCCCTAGTAGTTATTTTTTGTATTTCGCCTTAGCGTCTGTTTAAAGAAAGATAATAATAGCAGCAACTTGATAAAGCCATGTTACCATAGCCAGGAATATATGAACAGACCTGACTGTGACCAAACATGTTAAGCATACCCCTGACCTATTGTCAGCACCGATCGATTGGCAGTGTTGCACGTCACACCTGTCTCAAGCTGTAACCACTTATTTGTCATTCAAGGCCTTATTTGTGTGTTGCACAGCGATTCGTTAGACACTGTCTGATAATGATCTACTAGACGCATCACTGGCTCCTAATGGTGACTCACATTTGATCACTCTACTCTACTTGACTCTACTTCAATAATGGAAAGAAATGGTTCCACTACATCTGGCAACAACATACAGCACGGCATTGATTTGATTTAGCTCAGTGGTCTGCAACCGTATGGCATCTAGGGTTGAGTTGATTGTGCAAATGAGCCGTGATGTTTGGTTTGAATAACAAAAGCATGTAGACCACTGAAACAGTTGAATGACATTTATACCGGTTATTAAAATGCAACTTCAATCTGTGCTGGAATTGGATTTCTCATGCCCTTAACAAATTCACATTAACAGGCATGTTCTTTTTTTCCATTTGCATCCTTAATAAACCGTTGCTTGTTTTCTAGTCAAAGAAGATATTTTGATCCAGTCACCGTTCCTGTATGGAAAGGTTACTTCTTTTTTTATTTTGTTACACATGGCTTCCATCCAATCACTTAAGCTTTATTTATTTCTGTGCTGCACAGGATGAATGATCACCATGCTATCACCCAGATGCTTTGTTTGTGAATCAAGAGCTTATGTAGGTAAATAATAAATGCATGGTTGTGTGCACTGTGTTTCATCCAACTTTCAGAAGGCCCCCGTCCTCAGAACACCATTTACCCATTACCCAACATTAAAGCTCTATGATTTTCCTGCATTGCTTGAGGATATAAACTCTTAAAGTGGCCCCTATTTTGTGTGAACCTGCACTTTTACACAAAAGCTTTTGGGTCAACAAAATATAAGATTTTGACCCCTGAGACTCCGATTCGATTTGTATTACAACCTTTAAACAGTCAGCACTGACATCTATTAATAATAAAAAAAAAAAGCTTTAACTAAGGACACCCAAACGCAATTGAAAATAGGTAAGTTTTTAGTTTAACCTTAAAAATATCTAGGGAACCCGAGCTCTTGGTTAAAAAAGGGAGATTGTTCCAGAGTTTGGGAGCTGCTGCAGCAAAAGCTTGGTCGCCCTTTCTGACTAAATTTGTTGGGGGAACTGTTAAAAGCAGCTTAGTAGCTGACCTAAGGTTTCTAGACGTGGCATAGGGGCCTAAAAGTTCTGATATGTAGGTTGGTGCTAAGCCATTGAGAGATTTAAAAACAAGTAAAAGAATCTTGTACTCAATTCTGAATTTTACTGGGAGCCAGTGCAGCGTCATTAGGACAGGGGTGATACTTTCTCTTTTCTTGGTTCCAGTTATTAGTCTGGCCGCCGCATTTTGAACCAGCTGCAGTCTTGTCAGAGCAGCCTGGGAGACACCGAAATATAGAGAATTACAATAATCCAGCTTAGACAATATAAGAGCTGTGGTGACAGATTGCAGGTTCCTCAGACGGAGCAGGGTTGCTTTTTAAGCCACGGACCACTTCGGTCCATAGCGGTGGAATCTCCTGAGCGGCGCCGTTCGGAGTGAGGATCGGAGTAGAGGTGTGAATGGGGGGCTTAGGCCTGGGCCTGGCCCCGGTGCAATTCCACTCATCAATCCGCTCTACTGCCGACAACCTTGTCGTATTTAGAGCTTCCCTCGGATGACCAGAATTCACAGCGATCATTTGTGATTTTAAAACTTCTGGTTGAGTTTTTGCCTGGGATGCTCCATAGACCACCGCATTGCCATCCGCCCCAGCTTCATGAGATCCCAACCACGGCAGTTATTCTTGACCAAGATGGCGGCGCGTACACATCGCGAGGCTCAGTGTCTCTCCAGATTCTGCAGTTTTGCGGTATTTTTATTGCTCATCTCGGGGCTGTTCGTGCAGAATAGCAGTGCCTTAACATCGTACACCCGACAAGAGCTTCTGGATATTGGTTTTTGCAATTACGAC
>JAUMHJ010000002.1:2204563-2217607 GCA_032361105.1 Microctenopoma lineatum | reverse complement strand
TTGCTAGCTTGGAAAGTTTGCTAGCTTTGAAACTTTCTAGCTTTCCTAAGATAACTAGATGTATATAAGACTAAAATATACTTTTTAACATTTTGTTGGCTTAGCTTTAGCTAAAAGACCCCAACTAGCTACCGAATGTAAACTAGCTAACTAACATTATTGCTAGCTTAACATCAGCATTATGCTAATTACTTATAGCTAACACTAAGCCAACAAGACTTTAAGAAGTTAGCTAGTTGGTTTAACAGGTTGACTGTTGTAAACCCATGGAATTTACCAGCTACAGATCTTCAAACAAGCTCTATAGTTTACGTTTAGGAATCAAAAGACATGATAAAACAAAATGATTATTAACCATCAGTAACACACTGCACAGGTAGCTCCATTTGAATTAAACAACAATGTTTTTAACATGTTTTCAAGTGTTGAGGAATGTGTTAGATTAAGTAGTGAAATCAGTTATATTTGTATAGCACATTAGAGTCAAGCAAATCTAGTAGTCACAGATGTCACACAAATCTTTAATTTTTTAAATCTCCTATTTATATCCTGAAATGCAGTACGGTAATCAGGACTGAGGAGTACAAACCTGAGACTATTTGTTCCTTTTTGAGTTCTTTGTTTGATAACAGCTAATACATTCATATTCATTGTTCACAATACACCCATGTACACTTTATTTAATGATTAATAATCATACATCACTAATCAGTCTTAGAATTATAATTATTATTCTTCTTACCCCATGTTTTTTCGATATGGTTGTGTCAGTAATTCTTCACTTTGTCCTCTGTCCCTCTCCTGGGAGCAGCAGGGATGTGTGTGTCTGACCCACTGATTGTTTGTCCTCCTGCAGATCTTCATGCGCCGCGTGGATGACGGCGTGTCGTTCTGACTGTGCATTTGGGTGGACCTCGGTCCGTGCTTTACGCTAAATGATCAGTAAGTTTGACGTGTCGCTACTCTTTTGAGACCAGTCAAATCCAAATAACACTGAAAACATTAACATTTCTCTGTGGGAAATTTTAGTCTGTTACTGTATCCTGCTACAGATTAAGTGCTTTAACAGTCAAACCTGTTAATCCAGCTCTTTCACAGTTTCACATATTTTCATCAGTAGCAAAAATGCATATAATAGATGTGCAATGTACTTCTTGCAACCTTCTACCTCAGTAGCATGAAAGTACGTGTTCAGTTATTTAATGTGACCTGTGACATATTATAATACAGTGCAATTTACAGCATCACTGATCTGTACTTACAGCCTACCTTCAGCTGTTTAGATTACTGGCCTAGCACTTACTCAAACATTTCACACAGTGATAAATACTAAATGTTTACAATATGAAACAAGAATTGATTCTTAATTCAATTACATTCAAGCGGCAGATCACCCTTTTGTTAACATTATTGTTCTATGTGTTGTAAAATACGCCCTGTGACCGCGCAATAAATGCCCTTTCTTATTTCCCTTAACAATCTGGAAATCTTGTGTTACTTTCCCTACCCATAAGGAGCTGGGACGTAACACCATCTCAGGGAAGCTCATCTGCATGCTCGTCGTTTTTATCAGGGTCTGGACCTGACTGCAGTCATAACCGCCTTGAGTGGACAAACACTCACATTTGATGGCGTTTGGTACATTGGAGAGGCGTTCTGCTTATAGATGAGTCCCGGTTTTAGGGCAGATGGCAGACCCATCTGCCATTTTTGGGATGCTCTGGATCTGCGTATAAATCAGCGTGTTCCAGTTCCTGCATATTTTCAGCAACTTCGCACAGCTGTTGAAGAGGAGTGGACCAACATTCCACAGGCCACAACAACCTGATCAACTCTATGCGATGGAGATGTGTTGCACTGGTGGCAAATGGTGGCCACACCAGATCCTGATTGGTTTTCTGCCCCACCACCCTCCCCATAAAACAAAACTGTGCACATTTGATCAAACTTGATCAAGCAGCACATTTCAGGGTGGCCTTTTATTGAGGGCAGTTTAAGGCACACCTGTGCAATATTCTGCCTGTGAGATGGGATGGATTATTTTGGCAAAGGAGAAGTGCTCACTAACACACATGTAGACAGATTTGAGAACAATATTTGAGAGTCATGGGTCTTTTGTGTATGTAGTAAAATCTTCAGATGTTTGAGTTCAGCTCATGAAAAAAGGGAGCAAAAACAAAAGTCTTGCGTTTATATTTTTGTTCAATGTATATGTGTGTGCATGTGAATAAGTGAGTCTATACGAATGCATCAACTCAAATAAATTCTGTTTATTTGCCAATATAAGGCTAAATACATATGTCTTCTGAACATTAGCAATGGAAAATCTGCTGATCATATCTGAGTGTTGAGATGTGTAATTAGACAATAACCATAAAGGCTAGTGATCTGTCACCTCTTGAGAACGAGACAGCAGTAAAAACAGATGCTTTGTTGAGAGCCAGAAGAACTGACTCCTTTTAGGGAAAGCAGAATCTTCAGCCACTCTGCTTAATCTATGTAGACAGGGACGGCTAATCAGTTGCAAAGACAGACTAGCATCATACAAATATGTAAAAGAAGGAAGGGGGCAGACCTTCTGAACAGTGTAGTGATACAGGCCACATACAAGGAGCTATGGAGAGACTCAAATGCAAGTGCCTTGGGAAAAAGTGGATAAACGAGCAGAAATTCCTGAAGGCCAACCTACAGTAAAGATTTCTATCTAATGTTTTATAAAGTTGAGAATTTTGGCCTTTATTTATTTGATTTGCCATGATTCTGTGTTGTTGTTCAGTTGTCCAGTTAAAGGTTTAATTAAAATGGTAAAAAGTAACTATTTTTTGGTAATAATTCTGTAGCATATGGCAAATATGGAATGTATGAAAACACTGATTAGCAAAACCATACATAATTGCTGAATAAAATATAAGGCTTTGACCTTATGAAGTTAAATGAAGAGCCATTTGAGAGCTGTGAGACCCGGCTCTTCTAAGGGAGCTGAGCGAAAAGACCCAAGGTTTTGCATCACTAATGAAGACACTTAGTAATCCCAAATAATTAAATCCATCTTTAAATGCTTCTGAGAAAACTGATAAAATGTTGTCTTTTAAAGACAGTGTGATATGGTCAAATGATCTAATATGAGAATGTCTTCATTCAGTCATTATTATATAAAAAATAAGAAAAAAGCCAATAAGGGGATTATTTGGCCTGAGTGTCAGTGCAACCAACAAGAAGGCTATTTTTATATACATGGTGTCACCAGAAGTCAAGAGCAACCAATTAAGGTTTGAATCTTTCCAACAGGAAAGCCTATTAGACTGTCAGTAAGGTGTAAAATGCAAATGTGTTAGGTGTGAAAATGTTTCTTGCCAGAATGGCTCAGAGGCTGTGCTTGCATAAGTCTACATCGTATGTGGTTCAGTGACAGATCAGTTAGTAAAATCCAGACATGTCCAAAACTCTGCAAGATTTCTTCATATTAATTTTTATCTCCTCAAAGAGAGTAATATGGACTAAAACACAACCTTAAATAAAACAATTAACCTTATCAACCTTTAAGAAAGAGTTTTTTTTTCTCCTGAGCCCAACTGCACCATAAAACATGACTAATTTGCAACACACAACACTCTCTCCAATTATAAACCACCTTTTTTCTGGTGTTTAATAATGAATTGACAACATTGGCAACAGTTCACTTGCCTCATGTTCATTATATTTTTGGCATTCTTTTGAATAATTCCTCTTTATAAGATCTCAATTTCATGAAAGGTTCGCTTAATGAACAATTATGTTTTCATTGCCTGTGTGCCTGTTAAGTATCCACACTGAGCAATAGGAACATATGGAGTGCCATGGGACACCTTCTCTGTATTACAAACTTTGATGATGATACTCTCTAACAAACTAGATGGGCTAGTTTCTCAAAATCTTAATTAGCTGCCTTTTGCAGTCATCCGGGAGAAGAAAGCAGAAAATGTATGGGATATTTAAGACAGGATGACAAATATAGAGTCTATCTACGTTTTATCTTTATGAATATAACCAAGAAGACTTTGAATTTATTGTTACTTAAAATTATGACCCACTAGCTTATTAGTAAAATGTGACACTCATGGGTCATGTGTTCCACTCAGCTGTTATTGCAATAACCATAAACCCCAGGTTCAGTGGTTCCATTGCTAGACTTTACAAGGTAACAAGGGGGCCTTGGACTAGACACTGAAAAATCTCTAGTAGTAATATCTTATAAGTGCATCTGTCCAACAACAATCTGAAGTCCAGCTGTATCTCAACTGTTAGGCCAGGCATTTGTAGGACTTGTGGTTTAGTTTGCAGCCATATCATGGGTCTCTCCTTCTTGTTGCTCAACGGGCATGTTACCCTGTTAAATAAAGGCAGCTTAGGGCAAACTCTTTTCAAACAAGAAAGCCTTTACGGATGGTGAGGTCTTGAAAAGAGATGTTTAAAGAGGAGAAGAATGGTCCTGATGTCATCTCCACACTATGCAATGTCAAACTGGGAGCCAGTACAATGGTAAGAAGAGTGTCTGTTTTGTCTGGGAACTGGGATTTGGTCAATTGTGGGTAGTTAAGCATCCATTTATAATGATTTTGTGCAGCAGCAGTAAACTTTAGCTAACCTGACCCGATGGTGTTCAGACAACAACCTCGTTCTGAACACCAGGAAAACCAGGGAGGTTATCATAGACTATAGGAGGTCCAAGAAGAGAGAGCACACTCCTCTTCTCATAGAGGGGGAGGTGGTCAACATCACCTCCAACCTGACCTGGTCTCTGAACACCTCCCACCTGATAAAAAAAAGCCCAACAAAGTTTTTTCCCATCAGGAAACTAAAACGGGCCAGACTCTCCTCCCAGCTGCTGATAAACTTTTATAGAGCAACAGAGAGCATCCTCTGTATCAATATGACAGTGTGGTACGGGAACTGCACTGCACAGGACAGAAAGGACCTGTACCGAGTGGTAAGAACAACAGAAGGAATTGTGGGCAGTCCTCTGCTTGATCTGGACTTGATATATGCTGGCCAGCTCCAGAGGAAGGCCAGATGAATTGCTTTGGACCCCACCCACCCCGGGAAATGGACTGTTTGTAGCCGCACTGGATCTAGAACTGGAGAGGTGGCAACAACGACGTGGCCCCCCCCTCAGTAAAAATATGAATAAAATTGCAAAAAAACATCAATAATATGAAAAAATAATATTACATAGGAACACACACCTTTTTCAGTTGTTAACATGGAGGAAATGAACATTGCCCAACTCAAAAACAGGAAATGCGGTGAGAACTTCATAGTGCTATGTACAGGGACATCAAAGATTGCGGGAAGATGGGCGTGCCGATGTGCCTGTGGCATCTCCAAAAAATTGTGCAATTACTGGACAATCAGCCCAATGGTTCTTATAGAAGAAAAAGAGGAAGAAATAATCATACTTGGACTGGGCCTTCAGCTGGGCTGAGATCCCCTTAGCTGCTGCAGAGCTTAGGGAGAACGGGTCCTCTGGGCCAGAGACCATGTGGTTACACATGGAGAAGTCAGAAAAAATGAAGAATTGGATAGAGGTCTGAGTTAAAAATAAATGTGAGGTTGAAAAAAAATGTTGTATGGAGAGCTGCTAAACAAAAGGCAAAAAGACTAAATCCCTCTCTAGCACCTGTTGCTGAGTCCTAGGTGGTTAGTTCATTCTGGCAGTTTGTGTACAACGTGGTGGACCCAAACACAGGAACTAGACTAGACTAGAACAAGAGAGGATTTTTGCGATACAACTTATATAAAATTCTGCACACAACAGAAAGTAACAGAAAATCACTCGAAGATGGGACAAAAGCCTGGCCGTCTGTGAAACAAAATGACCTGACAAAGAAAAGTGAATAGTGCAGGATTTAAATAGTGAAGGGACTGATAAGAAACAAGATGCACCTGGGAACAATTAGGGGGTGAAAGTGGAGAGAGGGGTGTGGCCAAAGTGAGAGACAGAACAGAAAGTATAAATCCTGTTGACCAGGGGGTTGTAGAAAAGAAAGTAGAAGGAGCCCAACGTTGTGGTACTTTACAAGTCCAGCATTTTAATAGATTTGTTTTGGGTCTTTAGAAACAAGTTGGGTATAACATTATTGGTGTGGCTTGGAAGGAGGTGGTAGAGAAGGTGCTATCCAGGGTGACCCCACTGACCATTGAGCCAGTCAGTGAGGATTTGCTCACAGTAAGCATGAATCTGCTGCTTTACATTAACATGTAGAATAGCATAATGCAGTGATTATAATATTACAGAATAATTGCTGTCATGAAATGATGACATACTAATAAAAGAAGTGGCACTGAATGACAGATACTGCCTGAGTGATGCAGTCTCTGTCTGCCACAATAAATGTCTCATGTTATGACAGGTTGCCAGTAGCTCTCTCCTATTAAAAATTAGTTTTATAGCTGAGAGGTTCTAGAAGCTCACTGAGTAGTATTCCCAGGTAAGGTACATTTATATTATCATCTCACACAGATAAGAAACCACACCTTCTTTAGGGAACCTTGTTTTTTCTTTGTCCCAGTTGTCTGCAGGTTCTTTTAAATTGCAGGTGTTTTATTGTCTATGCTCTGCAGGGATAGGCTCTGATTTCTCTGTTGGTGAGCTCCTTGGAGCATTTGCTAACAACTGTACTTCCTTATGAGTGGGAATGATAAATGTTAGTAGTCTGTCCTTTCCAGGTCCTTTTTGCTCTAGTGATTGTAGAGTGACACAGTGAAATAGAGTTGTATTTCTTTTATGATCTGTGGTGAAGTCAGGAAACCAGAAAATTGGCTTCTTTTGCCCTTTACTGCAAAATAAATAAATAAACATGTAAACTGAACAATGGCGAACATTGTAGCCCATTGGATCATGACCTGTGTAATTGACCTCCATTGTGTGTCAGTGTCCTCTAGAGGGTTTACGAATGTGGCTATTTGTGTTCCCTTGCTTTTGGTGGTTACATAAGGAAACTGTATCTCATGTCCATGCATGCACTGTGGATAAGACATTTCAATGAACCATGGTTTACTCCATGAAGAGAATTAAGTGTAGGCACATGATACTGCGTTCTGCTGATGAGGTCACGGAATCTTAACTTTCTACTTAGTGGGAGGATGTGCCCACAATAATGACCCTAATGTTGACAGAGAGCTGGGAGGAGGTTTAACTTCAAAACTAAATGCAACATCTACACAGGCAGAACTAAATGTATTTTTAAAAGCTTGTGTGAATGATTACCACAAGGTGGGTTAGTAGAGAAGAAAAATATGTTGAGTGTAAAAGCAGATTTGTAATCATATAGTCAGATACTATATGCTCGTACTTATTGTCAGATGTCACACTGACAGTGTGTCTACACCAAAAGTGTAAGTGGCACGTAGTGTCACAAACTAGCATTTGTGTCTACACCAGGCAGGTGTCATGTTGTGCCACCAAAATAACAAATGTTACATTATTTTGTTTGCATCTCTTTAATAAAAGGATCAACCAGGCGATGTTGGTTACATATAGCAACCTCACTCCTTTATTATTTATTTGTCACATGCATAGTTTGTACAACACACAGTGAATTGCACACTGAGTTGCTTCTTTTGACTGTGTAAAGTTAAAATTTAAAATTAAACAGAAAGTTCAACAACACAGTTCTAAATAAAATGAGTTAAGATGCAGTTATAAATTGTGTGCAGCAGCAGTAGTTCGAGTCGTGCATATTTACAATGTGCAAAATGTGATGTTACAGTCCATTGTACCATGATAGCACAACAATGTAATAATGTAGTATTATTTAAACAGAACAGTGACGTAAAGAGCAGTGTAATTACGTGGAGTAATACAATAAGCTGCTGTAACAGTAGTTGTAGTCTCGCTGCTGTCTCAAACTGAAATCCACCACCAGTTCCTTGGTCTTGCAGACATTGAGCTAGAGGTGGTTGTTCTCCACCAAGATACCATGTTCTCCACCTTGTCCATGTACGTCGCATTATCGTTGTTGCAGCAATAATCTCCTCTACTAGCATGTTAACGACGCTAAGTGATACTCAAACCTATTGATGTGCATGCATGACTGGAACATGTTTAGGTCTACATCATCAAGCATGTCCTATAACGTAGCTTCTGATTGGGCGGACCACCGTTGCACCTTCCTTGTGACTGCGTCATCCCTACATATGATTTGTTTATACTGGGGGATAAGGATAATAGTGTGATCCAAAAGATGGATGTCAAACAGCTTTGTAGCCCTGTTTGTATGTAACGTGTTAGTACTGCTTCAAGTTGACTTGCTTTATTAAAGTCCTCTGCTATAATGAAGGCTGCGCCTAGATCTTTGTTTTGAAACGCACTCAGCACATCATGCAGTTCAGACAAAGCAATAGCTGTGTTTGCTTGGGGTGGGATGTAGAGCACCATGGTGATGGCCGAGGTAAATCCCAGAGCAGGTAGAAAGGGTGTCAGAGCAGATGCGAAAGAGTAGAAACACTCCTGGCATTTGGCAGCACCATATGATGTTGACGATGAAACACTGTCCTCCACCTTTGATTTTGTACAACTGTAGTTCTGTCCAAGCGGACAACACTGAGAATTAGTTCGACTGAGTTATGGTATGGTCCAGCACAATGGGGGGGGGGGGGGCGGTTAAATTTAAACCTATAAAAGTTAAACTGAATATTCTGCGCTGATAAACATCAACATTAATTTTTCAGCAGAGCAATCACTGTGTAATGTAGAACCAATGATAGCTTGGCTACAGCTTAGGTAGTAACTCACTTACTTAAATAGTCTTAAATAGGCAAAAATGTGCCTCTAAAGTCTAAGATCAGCTGGACTCCCCACCTTTTCCTGCTGAGACACACAAAAAAAGCTTGTGTGTCTCAGAAAGACCCTCCCCATTCACCCCTTTTTTACTAGCTCACATGTGTAAGAATGATGATGAGTTTTGCCTTGTGTGCATTTGTGTTTCTTGTTTGAACAATCCTTCTTTCCAGGTCTACATGGAAGCTGTGTGTTTCATTAGTTGGCAGCATCTCATTCTTCAACTTGTTTACAATGTACAATCCTGTCTGTCAATACTGTAAAATGATTATGTTGATGTATTCTGTAAACACATCTATTATATCCATTATTATTGAAAGACGCCAACACACATTGTATTATTTGTGTCTTATTTTAAGAATAAAAAGCTCATAAGGGAGAAGTGTTTTGAGTGTGTGGCATATTGGTAGTGTTGTATGCTTTTGGGTTAAGTTGCTCAAACATATACCTAGGTCAGCAAAGATTAAGATGGACCTCGATATAATGAAAAAGATGGAGTAAAGGTATAGAGATGTAAATAGTATGTTAGTGTCAATGTTATTAGCAGAATTGAAGTGTGTCATCAAGGTTTTGAAAAAGTTGTGTCAACTATAAGTGTGCTAAAAAATATCTAAAAGATCTCCCATAAGTAAAACCAATGACATTGTTTCCTACTTAGGAGGTGCTAGTTGGTCAGTGTACGACTTTGGTCCAGAGTCAATATCTTAGAAGAAATAATAAATGAATACTCATCAATAGAATGGATAATGTTTGATAAAAACAGTTATTGTATATCGTTCCCCTGATATTTAATTTGTCCACTTTTATAATGATCATCTTCATCATAAGTTCTAAGTATTAAGTTTGGTTAATACTGGGCAACTGGAGTAAAACAAAATTAGGAAAACATTACAATCTTAGTCGTGCTACAGCAGTTATATTTCACTTCAGATTACACAAATGTCCTAAGAATGTGGATGTCCTGAAGTGGTTCTGTGAGGAAGAGTGTTCTTGGATAATCAGCAGCACCTGCTTGCGATTCTGCTCTCAATGGTGGTTCAACCTTATATTATCACACTTACTTTCTCTGTCATTACTCTGTTTGCTTAATAGGTGTGTTCAGTAAAAATATTTAATATCATGATTGTTTTATCAGAAATATACATATTGTGTTGGTTGATATTTGAGACTTTGTGAAGGTAGGATTGCAATTTGACACTGCTGGAAGTATATTTACTTTATATGTGCAGTTAATGAAAATGATGGAAATCTCAAATTATTTTCCTCATACTATATACAGCACTGTAGCACACATTACACAGCAAGCATGTGATTGAGGTCTGTGCATTGTGCTTATGTACATATGATAATAATGAACTGGAACTTGATCTGCTTGATCTTTGTTTTTAATGTTATTTTTTTATGCGTGTTTTGTGTTGAATTCTGATAATAAATACATGTTTTTTATACTTTATAATAGTGGGTAGAGCCCAACAGTGAGCAATCTTTGCCTAAGGCAGATACCTGATGTTTTTAAATAGCTGTTAGTAATACATAATTTAACTGGCACACCTAAAGCTTTTTTTTCACAGCATGGTATCACCTCAACTTCACTAGACTCAACTGTGTTCACTTCTTGTACCAGCTGCATTATTTTCTCTCACAGAGTATATGGAATGAACACTCTCACAGTATGTGGCTGTTTGTCACAGCATTAGAACTAATTTTGTTTTAGTGGAGGCTGAAGGCAGCAACATGAAAGACTGAGATGGGGCCTGGGTCTGTGGGGGCCCTTTGCAAGATTATTTTGGGTGCCCCTGTTTTGAATCGATACAACAAATTTAAACCTTTCAATTATCTGTTGCAATACATCAAAGTAGGGTCTCCAACCTGAAATTAAAAAAATGATTCAAGATTCAAACAAGATCTACTGTTTCTATTTTTTTTGTTTTATGAGATTCAACAATTTGGTTTATTACATGAACATAACAAATGGAAAGAGCAGAAGTGCCCACACTTCATTTGATCTTGAGATTCCCGTGGGAAAGACTGGTAAAGGTAAATGTAAAGGTAAATTAAGAATGGAGTTTTAAAAACAAAGTTGATATAATTGGGACAATTTGAGTTTTAAAATGTGAATGAAGTCACCCAGAAATAATTAAATAAAATAATTTAAACCTAATTTTACCAGCCTGGTCGCAAACCCAGGTCGGTCGCACGCTAATGATTAACATATCAACTGAGCTACCAAAGACACACGAGGAACGTAGATGTCTGAGAGCAAACCAAAGTGAACTAGATTTTGCAATTCCTGCAGAAATTGCATGGGAGAGCTGATCTGACCGTGCCGAGGTGTTCGCCTCGCGATAGGGTGCACCACATGGGGCTTAATTAAGGTATCAATGTATGGGGCAGCATAACGTATACAGTGTGCGACAGGGGCGCAGAGTACAGTACTAAAGAGTACAAATGTGTGTGTATGTATGTTGAATCTGTCCTCCTCCTACTCACTCCTGGACAGCCCCTCTTACCCACTATACAGTGTTCTGGACAGAGGAGGCTAAAGGCAAGCGGAACCGCTTCTTGTTTTTTATTTTGTTTGTCCAGACGCCACAGAATCTCAACACGATGTGTGATTTACTGCAGGCTTCGCTTGCAAGGTAGACCTCCATTATGACGTTGAATGGGATTTTTAGGACAATGCCTGTGGGACTAGTTGCGCGGCAAACTTTTAGGCACAATAATAATAAAAAAAATAATAATAATAAAGAGTGAAACTCTCATAGGGTGAAGAGCCTTCAGCTCTCCCACCAAACCATTTTCCAACAGTTTACAAACGTTTTTGTCAACATTACAGAGCAAACATAATCTGGGATATTTCAATTACATGTAATATGTCAATTACATGTAATGTAATATAAGCGGTAGCTTGGGGGGCACCCTAGTGGTCGCGGGGCCGAATGCCTCTGCATAGCACAAGAAACGGTACTGATGACTAACGAAAAATTTTTTTATATTCAGATGACAGGTAAAAGATTTCTTACTGGTAGTGATGCTTCTATGTTTTACTTAATCTGGTATTGTGTTTGCTTGCTTACAACTTTGATGACCAGGTCCCAGGTATTATAAACTAATATGGCCAGATAGAAATAAAATAAAAATAAATTGGTGCAAAGGGTACAGTTATGGTGATTATTTGAATTTGTTTATGCAACCATAGGACCTGGGCAACTTCATTAATCGATCCTAAATTGAAACTAAGTCATGTAATAGGACAATAATCTGCCCCAGAATGTCTAAAAAGACTGAAACCTTTATAATAAACAATGGCACTGTGAAAAAAGTTGGTGTTTGTCTAAAATTGCATTTCCTATTATTAAGACTGGATAATTTTTCCAGGTAACACAGTAGAGAGGTAGAGCTATTATTAATACCACCAGTTGTCAACAAGTCTTAATATAAGAGTAAAAAAGTGTCTGTGTACCTGTAAACAGCTTTATTTGAAGCAACCAAGATGACAAAGTTGTTAACATTAGTTAAAGTTCACTTCAGAGAAAGACAGGAACAGAGAAGAGGAGGAGGCGAAACAGACACGGGGAGAAAAACTAGACAGAGAAGAAACAAACAGTGAGACATGAAAACAGAAGACAAGAACTAAAAAAACATAGACAAGACACGCATCAGACAATAAACTATTTCCATCTTCAGTTTATACACCACCAAACCCCATTTGGATTGAGTAACACATTAGTTAGTGCAGTGCAGTGATCAGTTTTGCGGTGGTAGAATTTTGCAGATGATAATGTTTTACTCGGGCTGAATCCTGCGCTAAATGAAAAATGTTGTCTTCTACTCTGTTAGATGGTCTGGGAGAACTACACAGCTGCTTGATATAACTTTGAAACATAAACTACAACATTACCTCAAAAAGGTTTTATCCAAAGCAACTGGACTTGTAGGTTTCTTGATGACGTTTCGCCCTTCATTCCAGAGGGCTTTCTCAAGTCTGACTGACTGGTGTGAGGAGCAGGTTTATAAACCCTGTTGAACCCTCAGGTTGGTGATTGGTGTTCACCTGTAGATTGTCCTCCCCTCTGGCTTTTACGTGAACTACTGTGAAACTTCCTGGGCATCGTTGAGATAACGTCATTGTAAGTGGGTGATAGATTGTGCCTGAGGCCACCACCCCTGTTTAACGAGGGTCGTTTAATCTTGCAGTAAACTGCCTCTTTCACACCTCGTTTAAA
>JAUMHJ010000002.1:2175380-2200952 GCA_032361105.1 Microctenopoma lineatum | reverse complement strand
CGCACACACTCATTACGTTGTCTAGCACTAAACAACTCCTATGCATGTTTTTGTCTTGACGAGTTAGGCCTTATCAGAGTGCTTTGTTGTAGTATCTCAGCTTTGCGAGAACTGAATGGTAATTCGCTGGTGTCTTCTCCTTGTAAGTCGCTTTGGATAAAAGCATCTGCCAAATAAAGTAAAGTAAATATAATACATTTTGTTATAGATTTGTTATCTTTCTCATATATTCTAGCTTAGTAGGTGGTTATCACACACTGTCATGTACCGGATGGATGTATAAAGCACAAAGATCTACACGGTTAGGCTTTTGGCACAGCTGATTAGGTTGGTGGTTTAATGGTTTGTGTTAATATAATGTAATGCTACAATACTGACTAAAGTTCACCCGCAGTGATCAAGTCCTGTGTTTTAACAACATCAGCATGAACTGTACGTTAAAGAGGATGAATGCTAATAACTTCCCCTGATTTCACATGTAGTGCCACCTGGGACTAGCATTTTGCTAAATCTGGTATTTATGACTTACGTTCATTAATATGCATCTTCCCATCCACATAAACTAAATCTAATGAAATTATGCTGGCACTGATATATCTGTTATATGGATTGCCATAACATTTCCATCAGGATAATAACTTGGGTGATCCCCTGACCTGTCTTCATCACAATGTCAAAATTAAGGTATTTGATCTCATGTGAAACATGGAGGCCTGTATCAGACCTGTTGTCATTAAAACATCTCAAGTGATTAGTTGCCATGGGAGCATTGCAGTTAAGGTTAGGATTAGGCACAAAACAGTAAGGGTTAGGTTGCATGTATAATGTCCCTTCTGAAACTCTTTTTTTTTACAACCAACAATGTCTTACATTGCACTAAAACATTGGTGTTCTGTGGCAAAACCCTGCATGTTGTTGATGTTCCTGCAGACATTTAGATTAATACAGTATGTCACTGTGTTAGGAATCAAATATTAGTACATCTTGTTTATAATTGTAGTCAGTCATATTCTTGTGCATCCTATGCTAATACAAGCGGTTGATTTATACACTTGCAACATTACATTGGTGGTCAGCACTCCAAATTTGCATGCTGCTCATTGCTCCACAGGCATTGCAGTTGGCAGCATCAGCAGTCGGCTTAGCTGCAGTCCATCCTGACCTCTGTTTACAACAGCATTAAGAAACACCAGGCGGTGTTAATGTAGCAGCTCGTCAGTGTACTGTGTAGGTAGGAACTCAATTTGCACAGAGTCAGAATGAAGTAATAGTTCATAAGAAAGCAGAGTTTATGATGTTTTTCTTCAACCCACCTTCTACTGCAAGGCTCAGCTGTCAATCACTCCCCAATTTCAGTGTCTTTAAGACGTTAGTGCTCTTTCCTTTGGGCTACTAGGACTGCAACTGTCAATCAGCAGCAACGTTTAGTAAGGCTCAAAAACCTAATCCTAATGTGTTGTATTTGTACTTTTCCTATATTTTATTTTCCCTCAGACTATCTGTCCCTGAAAATGAGCACCAAAACATGCTGTATGTATAGACCTTTGCTTTAATATTTCAAACTGATTTGACATTTAAAAGTTGTGCGTCCACACTCACGTCTCTAATATGATTCATATTTAATGTAGGTTGTTTGTATCCTTTGATATTATCACATTACACTGAAATCCCAGTTCTGAAACACTGGAAGAAAACAAAACTATATTCCAGCATTTTTAAATGTCACTTTAAAAGCTTCTGTATAATTTAGATTTCTAAATATTTAAAGCCTTGGGTGGCCTACTTCCCAACAAATGTGCTTTGAATCTGGTGGATGTTTATAACTAAACATTTAGCTCATCAAGCCTGAATCAGTCAGAATCTACAGTACAGAAACACAAACCGTTATGATCGTTCATGTTTTGAAAACACCCACTAAACATAGACTTACAGTAGAAAAAGAAAGTGAAATCCAGTAAGTATTTAAATTTAATAACTGTTTGAACCACCATTGGAATCAGTAACTAAATAATTAAACATGCATTTCCTCTAGTTGTAGATTAGGATGTGATTGCCCTGCTGCATCACTTAGCTTCTTCTGTACTCTAGCTTGTGGACAGCAAACCTGATATAATCCTGAAAGACACAAAGGTAATTCTCCCCGTTATGAATGAGTTAAATTACTTTTTCTAAAATGTTTGTAGAGTATGTTTAATAGGTTATGTTCAATAGAGACATAAAAAAATCTGAGTGTTTGTGCTTTATCAGCATAGATCATCCTTTATGACCAATTAATGCAGAAAACAAAGAAATTGCAGTTACAATTATATGATTTTTGCCACTATATGTAGGAATGAGTCATTTTAGACATAAGAGAACTGTCCTTTTTACATTTCTACACCCTTACAATTTAGCACTGCATGTTTAATGTTTAGTGATTTTTACCCCTGGCATTGAAATAGAACTACAAACTACTGCGTTCTCTCTGCACGGCACATTTACGACACCAGTCATTAATTTACAATGTCCTCTTAGAAAGCAGCAACATCTCTGTCACAATAACCAACTTGGACAGGAGAAAGACGCCGATCTCTGGAGGGCTTTCAGTGTGCTCGGAGGCACAGAGTTAAGTCAATTTAAATTTCTGGCAAGCTAAGAGGCGGAACTTAAGTTGTCAGGGGTTCATGTAAAGTCACGACTCCCTCCTGAGAAGTGGGAGACAAAGACTTGCATTTGATGGCATGGGCTCAAAATAATCTATCATTCCACGTCAGGATCTCTGAAGAGATAAACTCCACAAGCAAGCATTAGAATTAGAAGAACATTGTAGGTGTAAGCTGTCTACGTGGATGCATTAAAAAGTCAGTCATCATTTTTAATAGCATAACCTCGAAACCTTTATTTAAAGTTCTCTCTTAATCTCCTTCTCCTCAGAGCTGATGAAGACTTGATGATTTCTCTGTGTGAACTGCTCCTTTTCTTTCCACTTGGAGACTGTTGGCTAATTAATCAAGCTGCTGCCCTGATTAGGAAATTGCAATCACCTAATGGGATCTCCCATTCACACAGAGACACACACACATAGAGGGGAACACCAGAGACAGGGTAAGTAAACTGAAAGAGAAAAGACAAGTAAAAAAAAGGAAAGAAACTCAGGCAGGCAAAGGAGTGTTAGATTTTATCAGAAAACAAAATTTCTCATCAAGAGAATGGCTTCATTTATAACTCAATCATCAGTTTCAATGACACTTGTTTTGACTTAATCCCTACCCTATTTTAACCTACGCTCTCCTGGTGGGAACCAGGTCAAAGGAGAAGTTGCCATATTATGATATGTAGGCCAGCAGAGTAAAGTTAGCGCTGTTCAGAGTAATGATAATAATTTATATTACATGCTCTTATTTTGGTACCCCTTTGGGAACGGAAGTATGGTGAGGTAATTCAGCTTGACGGAAGAAAGAAAACCAAGGACAGAGAAAAGGACCGCGAGTTTAGCGTCAGTTGATAAGGGATCACTGTTTTATACGGTGATTAAAATATATTTATATCTATGTCTTGGTAACTTGAAATGCTTGTTAGAAAGACAACATTGGTTAATTGGCATCCAAAGGAAATGCACAGAAGTTCCAAACCTACAATAACTACTCCACCCTGTTTTTGGACCACATAAAGCCTGGTGGTCTGTGTGATGTCTCTGAACTTATTCATGGTTGACGTTCTAATGGTGAAAAACAATTTGAGCATTGTGAAAGAAACTGATTAAACATTGCAAAACTGAAAGCTGCTTTTAGACTGGGCCTTTAACTAGATACAGATCCCTCTAGCTGCGGCAGAGCTCAAAGAGATCAGGCCATTTGAGTCATAAGCCGTGTGGTTGTTAATGTTTTGGCCAGAAAAGGACTAGGTAAAAGTGGTTTAAGTCCAAATGTGAGTCCTGGTTTTGGGGTCCTACTTTTAGAGTAACTCCTCAGATCAAATAAACAGATCAATGAACAGAACATTTCACACATTAATAATATCACAGAATGTCAATTTGCATTATATTTTATGGTGTCAGTTTGTGCTCAGTTTTCATTATATGCCTGACACAGCATTTGTTGTGACCAAGTGAAATGGATGCCTCTTTTTTTCCTTTGCCTTCTTACCTTTATAATCCTTACCCCCACCACCTCTGCTGCACCTGAACCTTTTTGTTTCTCATTTACAGTGTACTTCAGTCTCCTCCTTTTTCTTGCTGCCAATCCCCTCTGTCTCAATCTCTCCCCATTATGTTGCCATCTAACGTGACAGGCCCTTTCCTGGAATAATGAAAGTTGAAGCACGCTTCACTCCCTGCTGCTGCACTTGTTATACACCATGTTATCTCTGCCTTGAGAGGATGCATGTGTGTGTGTGTGTGCAAAAAGTCTGACAAGTGATGTACAGATCGTATCCCCCCTCAGGTGTTTTAAATGATAGCATGACTCCTAATCCTTGTACAAGCCCAGAATATAAATTACAGGCGCACGCGTTATCGCAAGGCCTTTACACAGGGAATTAGTTGTACTCACTTTGAATGAAAAGTGTGCTAATGCCTGAGGATTACAGCAGCTTTTTTCTCAAGGACATTTTTGTGCAGGAGAGAGAAGTTTAATACTGTGGCTGGCCACTTGGCCTTGGAGTAACAAGAAGTCTTACTCTACTTAAAATTATCACTTGTCTCGGAGTTACCTCAGGTAAAATGTATTAACTGTGTATTAACTGGTTGGTGTGGGAATGGTAGTTAAAAAAGTTTTTTAAAAGTTTGCTCCACCTTCACAGTGGTAAAGCAGTGCTGTCTACATATTCATTTTTTAGTAACCATAACATGTATTCTGCATATACAGTTTCATCCAAAGTAAGTTTGCAATTAAAATGTTTTCATTTCCTGTTACTTCAAAGCTGCTGCTTTTGTACGATGCCATCTCTCTGTTGCAACATGCATCCTTGTCCCTTTCTTCCAAATTAATTATTAGTCATATTTTTGGGGGCCACCATGGCACAGTTAGTTAGGAAATCATCGGTAGGATTTTTGGTTCGACTTCTGGTTCCCTTAGATTTTTGGTCCTAGACAAAACACTGAAACCTAAACCATGGCACTTTAAATAAGCGGATTAAAAAAAAGTGTTTACAGCATTTCTTAAGGTAAAAATAAATATTTCCTACCTTTAAATCATTTAATTACATTATATAGTATTTAGTTTCAAAAATTGTGCTTCTATTAAAAATAATTATTCTATCATTTTATATGTATCTTTGTCTAAACTTACGTAGAAAGTGACAAGTATTGTATATGGACCTGATGAGCTGGCTACTCTACAGGACCATGCAGAGGAAAGTATATGAAAACACGTTTAGTAAAAAAGCTAATCTGATTCAAGCAAAGATAACCTTTCTATCTACTGGATATTTCCAATAAAAAATGTAAACGTCCTTATAAAATACAAACATTAGAGAGGTATGTCAGTTGAGTAAACAGCCTAGCCCAAATAGAAAGAACAAAGACAATTCCTTTGAAGGGGTAACACTTCCTGAAAAGGCAATGAGAACAAAACAAAGCAAAAAGTGAGGCAACAAATTACATGTTGTAAGCTAGAGGAAAACCCTCCAAACAAGATCAATATGAATCAATCATACAGTTACCGAGAAAATGGACGATGGGGCAATGTACAAACAAAACAGCAGGCAAAGATACACAAGAGGATCTGAAGCTTGGGAGTTGCAAAGACAATCTGGAGGAAAGGGTGGGGGGTTCAAATGGACGTTAGTAGTGGAGGAACGTCACTACCTGCTACAGAACAGAGGACAGCATGGTGAGAGGCAAGACGCGCAGTAGCAAAATGAAAGCATGATATGTGTAGAATCATGGCAGAAGCAACAACGTGTGAAGGACAGAAGAATGGATTTTAAAACATTTCAGGAATCTCCATGCCCCCCCAAAAATTGGTCAGTAGTTATGGACTCTTGAAATTTTGACAGAGAGAATAAATGGTGAGAGAATGACGTGAAAGAAGTCATCAATGTTCAAATGCTTAACATTTTGAATTTTAATACTTTAACAACATTATAACACTTCTAAGAGTTTGCTCAACTTCTAATAGTAAAGAACATCAAACCTAGATTCAGTCAGTAAGCCAGTGTTCCAAATCAAGTTTAACCAATCATGTGTTAGTATCTGCCCTGCTCATCCCCTACTTCCCTACACATGTCTGACAGCAATGAGGGGCACTCAAACTTTGGAGACACCAATGTACGATTGCAGTACTAAAAGCAGACAGATGCATAATAGATTCATGTTGGGGTGAGCTGTCAGAAATTAGCCTTGACACTCTTATGGTAATAAGACAACAAGAGAACTATAAAATTCTCATCCTAGCTTACTATGTAATAATTACAGCGACTGTAATGGCAGCATAAAGTGCAGTGGTAATTGGGGTAATGGTTTACGGAAAGAGTGGCTGGATAACACCATCCATTATGTATTAGCAACAAATGCAAAAAGTAACCGTTTGCATAATTTCAAAAAATGACAATCATAAAACCTACACCTTTTTGCTGCATGTCCTTTGCGTGGTGTTGGGTCTCAGAAGTAAAGCATCAAGGTCAAACACATTCATATCTGTGGAATGAGGATATGTGGTGCAATGTGGTGTTCCACCTTACATTCCTTTTATGATGCATAATTTATAATTTCACTTTATTACCCATGGTCATTCCTTGCATAAACACAATCTGCTTACAGGAGATGACTGCCCTTAGTGCTAATTTGCATACATAATTTCTATCCCTATGCATTAAGAGAATTTCTTTTTTTCCATCAGCATCTGTCCTGTATATGCCATTTGTGCACAAAGTATAGATTGCTTGGGCCAATTTACATGTTTGATGCTTATTAAAATGACATAAAATAGTATTTATTTGATTTGTTGTGCTGTTGTAACAATATATGAGCAATTCCTTTTTTGTGGTTTTCTATCACAATGTGTCCAATATTTTTTAATATTTAAATGGTTCCCTCATGCAGTGTTTACACTGTTGCAAAATTTAAACAGAAACCAGACCGGTGCAGAGGCATGCTGCTCTAACTACCGTTTTACAGCTGGAGGTGGGATGTGAAGATGGAGAATGAAGTGGGAATGAACCAAGACAGGAGCTAGGAAGACCCACCAATTTGGAGCAGGCACTGGCACAGCCAAATGTGCATCAGAAATTAAGAAACCCCAAATGGGTTGAAATGTTTAAAATGTATGATGGTATATGTTTTGGGAAAGTGTAAAGCTGAACTGTTCATTTTACTGTCAGCAATTGTTGTTATTATGCAGGCTTTTATTTTGAAAGGAGGAAGTTATGTGTTTTGTGGAGTTGAGAGGTCTCCTCCCCAGATTTCCTGGCGGCCCACTGGGAGCCTTTGGCGCCCCCTTGTGGGCGTCGGAACCCCCAGGTTGAGAATCGCTGTCCTACCCGGTGTGTCCCTGAGCCAGACACCTAGTGCTAGCTCCTTGTCGCTTTGGATAAAAGCATCTGCCAAGCAAAGTAACGTTTTGTATCATATCCTTAGAGATTTTCTGTTGGTAAAGAAGAGAATTACTGGCTTTCTAAGTTATTTTTATTTTATTTTATTTACTTTATTAAAAGGGGAATTTACATTTATTACAACCCAGGTCTATTGTCTTATTAAGATTTGTTGGGTGAGGTCTAACTGAATAGTGTGTCCCAAAATTAAGAGAGAAGATTCTCAAGATTAACACTATACGAAAATATAAATGCAACACTTCTGTTTTTGCTCCCATTTCTCATGAGCTGAACTCAAACATCTGAAAATTTTACTACATACACAAAAGAACCATGAGTCTCAAATATTGTTCTCCAAACTGTGTGTTAGTGAGCACTTCACCTTTGCCGAGATAATCCATCCCACCTCACAGGTGTGGCGTGTCAAGGTCATGATTAGACAGCATGATTATTGCACAGGTGTGCCTTAGACTGCCTACTATAAAAGGTCACCCTGAAATGTGCAGTTTGATCAAACAGGACAATGCCACAGATGTTGAAACCTTTGAGGGAGCGGGGAGTGAGTGTGTTCATTTCTCTACCATAAGCCTCTTCCAAAGGCGTTTCAGAGAATTTGGCAGTACATCCAACCGGCCTCACAACCGCAGACCATGTGTAACCACACCAGCCCAGGACCTTCACATCCAGCATATTCACCTCCAGGATCGCCTGAGACTAGTGATGGTGAGATGAAGCCTCATGATGAGCTGAAGCTTTCCAGCCAACTGTTCGACTCATGGTTCGAAGCATTGTGATGCTTCATTTGCTCTACTGCGCCATTAAGTGGACGATTCAAGTGAAACGGGCACAATGATTGATGATGTGACGTGTAAACCTCTAAAATGAATAAATAAAATGTTTTTATGGCAATTCATCCCGAATATTGTCTTAGTATGTCCTTTTAATACCGGAACTCCCAGAATCCGATAACTACTAGAATGGCTGAAGGCGGTCATCAAGTGTTCTCTAAGAGTCGTTCCACTGAACAAAGTATCTTGCATCAAACTCCGATCAGATTCACAGTCCCTGATGCGTGTGGATCAGTTTCTCACAGTCCACACCTAGTACCATCAGCTATCTGCCTTGTCCTCTCATGTGGCATTATAAAGATCCTCCGTAGCATCCTGTCACTGGTGCAGTCCATCCAAAAATGTGCTTCCCAGGGCACTGATTGACTCTTGACGTGTCAATCAGAAGGGTGGGAGGTCTTTGATTGGCTTTTGATGTGTCACTCTAAGTCAGTCGACATTTTGTACCTTGTACGCTAGGTACGCTACCTTGGTGTCTGGCTCAGGGACACACCTGGTAGGGGATAGATTAGGAGTCAGACTGGCTTTCGAACCTGCAACCTTCTGCATGCCAGTCTGAAGGTTAACCCATTGAGCTACCAGGCTGCAGACAACAGGGACATATTTCACTGCAAGTTGTACGAGTATAACTGTGTACGTGATGAACAAAACCTCTTGAATCTTGAATGTTGAGCATTAGTACCAAAGGTAGCAAAATGTTCATCTTGAGTGTTCCAGTGATGTTCCCAGAGGCAAGTTTTTAAAAGTTCCTAGAATGTTCTTACCATGGGTATGAGAACATCAACAACAAATGTTACTAAAACAAATTTTTGTCGAACTCTCGAATATTCTTAAAAGCACCGCTTTTCCCTCCTAAAATGTTTTGTGGTTTGCAAGAACCTCCTTGGTGCAGATCGAGTCTTTTTTCATGGCTTCCCCAAACTCCTCCCAGTTTTTGCCTCTGCAACAGCCAAGGCTGCTGCGCGCTTGGCCCGCCAGTACCCCTCAGCTACTTCTGGAGTCCCTTCTTCAGCTTAACAGCCTCCAGTACCTGAGGTGTCCACCACCGTACCTGAGTTGTCCATCACCGGATACAGGGATTGTCGCAACATAAGGCGCTGACAACCTTCTGGCCACAGATCCGCACTGCCGCTTTGGCAATGAAGGCCAGGAACATGGTCCATTCAGAATGTCCCCTACCTCCCTAAGGATGAGATCGAAGTTCTGTCGGAGGTGGCGGTTGAAGATCATTGTGAGAAGTTCCTCTGCCACACGTTCCCAGCACACCCTCACAAAAACGTTTAGGCCTGCATGGCCACCCCCCACCCCCCCATCCGATCCAACTTACCACCAGGTGGTGATCAGACAATTCGTGACTAGCACAGAAGTCCAGCAATTGAACACCAATTTACAACATATCATTTTTTATTGTGTTTTGTAACTAGAGCATTATTGGCACTGTAAAAAGGAACCGGTAATACCAAAATGATTTAGGTAAATTGAACTTAACTCAGTTTAATTTATCTAGCTAAATAATTAGAAGAAATCAAATGTTTGCAGTTGCTTTAACTATTAGTTGGATAAACTTAACTGAGTCAAGGTTAATTCACTTAAATAATTTTGGTTTAACCTGTTCCTTTTTTCAATAGTCTGGTGGCGAGTGGGCAAGATTTGTGATGAGTGGGAGATATTAGAAATGTCTTACTCCCACTTTGTGAAAATAACTACAGATATGTTGACCATATATTGACTAGGCCACTACCTATTTATTGCTATTTACTCTACATTAAAATACAACCCAAAAAACGAATGTAATGTATCTGGTGTGAATAAAGGGTGAGCACTTAAACTATCTCTCATAAAATAATGCAGAACATGCTCATGTCGAAATACGGCATGTTTTTTATGGTCTTTCTAATATGCTGACATTAACTCTGAACCTGCTCTCAGCTGTATGATGATTGTATTCTGGCTTAGCCCCACCTAGTATAAGTAGGAATGCAGAGAATTGCAGGTGGGGATCAACCCAGGTAATTCACATATATGGTTGCTGAGGAGAAAATTATGCAATTATGTTTAAGACCCTGAAGTAGTTTTAAAGAAACAATGATGACTTGCCAAGATTTACCAGACATCACAAAAAACAGTCTAGAATAGAGTGCCTTATTGTTTTCACATGTATTTGACAAAAAATGTGTGTGTGCATGTGTGTTTGAAGCTTTGTGAGGTCTAAATGGATTGGTGTGTATTTCCCACTGCTATTTTTCCTCACAAGAACAACAGAAAAGTATTTTTCAGAATGATCAAAAGTGTCTCCAAAGCAACAGGAAAGAAACTTTTATTTCAACACAGTGCTTTTTGAAGTTAGTTTGAGCCCATGCATTACAGTTTGTGACAGAAAATATTTCCTATTGTATCCATTTTATCACAGTTGGCTCGGACTTCTACTTTCTTACAAAAACAAAGACCAGTAATTGCATTTTTTTTTTTCAATCCCACACTCATTCAGTGACACCAGAGAACAACCTAAGTCTTATGTCAACCCCTGAGCTTCTCCAATGGAGTGGTTGGAGATTAACTGTTTTGCTCGAGGGCACCGTGGCAGTATTTCTCAGGCAATGTGTGTTTTCTAGCAGGTTCACAAGCCTTGAAACTACAAGTTGTATGGGAGGTTACCAATCATCTGTCGCTATGATTTGTCTGCTCTAACTCCATCTGACTGTGAGTGACTGTTCACAGCATTACCCTTAAAAGCAGAACAATATTTTTTGAACTGCCACGCTGCTGGTGTATATGTTTTTTCATCTCCTCCCCATCTGCTGGTGGAGTATTAAGGTAGCTACTCTTAAGCACCCCTACCCTCCAACATATATATAAGAAAACTGGTTCCTTTTGTAAGATTGTTTATAACAACCTGTTTTTACACAGGTTTTCTTGTCTCCATATTTTTAGTTAACATCAAGAATGAATCTAAGTGAAGAAGATGAGCATAAAATAAGTTATGAGAGTCTAGGTCAGGTCTGATATATATATCCATCCATCCATCCATCCATCCATCCATCCATCCATCATCTTTATCACTTTTCTTGTTAAAAGTCACAAGGGTACTGGAGCCAGTCCTAGCGGTCACTGGTTGAGAGGCAGGATATACCCTGGACAGGATTCCAGTCCATTATAGGTCTGCAATGTACAGTTTAGGCCAAAATTTTTACCCCCCCCCCTTTTGAAATCACATGATTGATGTTTCTATTGCCTCCAAAACAACAAAGAAATCTGACAAAGTTTGGTAAAAATATTTTATTGCTGTGCTGAATTGTAAGAAGAAAATGGCATAGTCCAAATTATTAGCCCTCCTGTGCTTTCTTATGGGGGCGAACAATTTTGGCTTTAATTGTAGAAACAGACAACCATTCACAATCATATGGTCAGTTTAGTGAACCTAACTTCATGTCTTTGGATGGTGGGAAGAGGCTGGAGTTACCAAAGAAAATGCACACAGAAACACGGAGAACATGCAAACTCCACACAGAATAGCACCAAACCCAAGGGTGGATTCAAACCTAGGTCCTTCTTCCGGTGGACCTGGTTGACTTAAACAGTCAGAGGAAACGGCAACACTGATGTCAGTGGGACATTGAAACCATTAGAAAAAGGGTGGAAACACGTCATCTTGCTTTTCTCTCTAAGGTGGGTTTCTGAAAATCTCCCGTCAATTGAACCACACTGTTTTAAAACTTACACCTACAAAGTTACATACCAGACCTCATCTGCTACCAATTACCATGTTAGGTTAATTGATCACTCTAGAATTGTCAGTAGGTAAAAATGTGAGTGTGCATGGTTGTTTGTCTGTACGTTGTCTCTTCGATCCGTCCAGGGTGTACCACACCTCTTACCCGAAGACAACTCCAGTCCCGCCCTCGACCCAACCTTAGATAAGTGGTTGATAATGGATGGATGGATGGATGGAGCAGCACACTTGCATGGGGAACTTACCATTACAGAAATTCCCTCGAACATCAATAACCTTGCAATTCAGAAAGCCACAAAATTAAGCATTAGCAGCATTGTGTAAGAGATGGATTAGTGTATAAGTAAAATGTGAATATGAATGACATTAATGTCTTGTGAGTAATTTATGTTAAAACGAAGAAATAAACACACTTTACTGTTCTGAAGAATTTTTAGTACAAGAAAAACTGCACAAGGTACAACACACAATGATGCAACAAAATATCTATTTGGTTTTTTAATGTGTAGAGTTTAGCATGGACACCAACAGTCATGACTATTGTTAAAAGTTAATGAAGACATTGATGGTTCTAGCCAGTTTAGCTCAGGGGCAGAGCACATAACACTGGTGCTGGGTCACAATTAGCCACTTATTTAACTGAAGTAATGCAACAGATGTGCCACACACAGCATCAGTACAGTGTGTGCTTCACTACGATCAACATAAAAGACAACACGTTTTTGGACTTTTAATTGCTCTCCATCTTACCCTGGTATCTTTATTCTTTGTACTCTTCAAGCCCTCTGTTAGCAATCATTAGCATTAATCATTAGTCCTAATTGTGTTATTGCAATCTTGTTTGTCTTAATTGTTTTCTTTGCAGGGAGAGTGTAGCTTCCTCTGATTAAATAAGTCAGGCTAAATTTAAATTTAAATAAATCAATTTGCTCTCAAAGGTCTACTGCAGGACACCTGGCATGTTTGATCGTAAAGGCATCACCAGGCATGATTTGTTGTGTTTTGAGCTGTTTTTAGTAGAAAATGCTTGATCATGTTTGCAAAAATATGCATCTAGCAAACTAAGCAAGTAAACATTATTGGGTGATTGTTGATTGTTGAATAATTTGTGCTGATTTTTAAAATGACAGAGCTATTAAAAGTTTGAGAATATCACCTGAAGTAAGGAAGTCTGCTTAGTTTCCTCTCTAAATGTAAATGCTATCAATTACATTACATCCACTGGCTGAAATAACAGAATGACACAAATGCTTCCAGCCATTAGCTTCTTGATCCCATAATAAATCCCAGCAGGACGTTGCTTGACCATAAAACAACAATAAAAAATAATTGAAGGAAAAACTTTTTCTCAGTGTTAATGCATCTCACTGAACTGTTATGCTACTCTGTAGATTTTAGTTTGTAGTGTGAGGACAAGCGACTTGCGCACTTTGTGCCAAGAGATTCCAAAAGGTTGACCACAAGGGGGCAAACTTATCATCCCTAAACAACGGAATGACGTCCTTGTAAACTTTTACTTTATGTTGCACAAAAAGTAAAAGTAAACTGAAACAGAGAGACAGAGTTTCATGTTGAGATAACAAGATAAATCGGCATGTATATAGATGCAGGAAGCTCAATGTGATGTTTTGACAATCCATTTTTGTGGTGATTCAAAACTGTTGCTAAAATTAGTTGTATGTGCAATTGCATCTTACATACACAGTGTTATTTTCATATGTACACAAATAACACAGTAAATCAATGCAGCCATAGTTCATGAAGTTAATAACATATCCCCAGCCTTACGTGGTTTCAGTGTTAATTTTGTTTAGTACATTTATTAGAGAGTATAGGCTAATTGTATTTATGAATTGTCATGCGAACAATAATTAAAAATATTACATAAATTATGTTATTCTGTTCAGCACACCATGTCAAAGACTGGCTTACATTCCCGGTCACAGTCCCCATCTGAAAGCACAAACTGTAAGAAAGCTCCAGCAAAACCAGGATCAGCGTAGGCGACTATCTGCCCTTATCGGTTGGGCCGAGCGGAGAGAGAGGAACAGTGTTAATGAACAATAACAACAAAAACAAGCAGACGAGACACTGCTTGGTAGGACCTTAACTGCAAACTGGAATAAAGTGGCTCCAAAGCAACTGCTGGATAGATAAGCTAATGACATCCAATGGTGGCATATGAGTGGACAGTGGGGAGAGGAGCTTAGTATACCAAGAGAAGCCCTGCAGCAGACTAAGTCTATAGCAGCATAACTAAGAGATGGCTCAGAGTCACTTGAGTCACTTCTGACTGACTCACTAAATTGGCAGTTGTTCATAGTCTGACATCATCTGGGTGGCTCTGAAAATCCCTGACCACTAACAGAGGCAGTCCTGTTTTCTGTTGATTAGACATGACATGGATTCATTCAGTCCTTTCCAGCACCAACAGCTACAGCTGTTTAATTGGAAGGAAAAAGAATTGTTAAAAGCGAAGGAGATGGTCCAAAGCCAGGCAATGTGTGCCAAAAACAAAACAAGAGCACAATGCTAGAGCATTGGCATAATTGACTGGCTGATAGCGAACATCTTTATTTTAGCCTGTTGGCATCAGAGGATCTGTATGTTGTGTTGTTGACACACAAGGTTCAAGTGATGAGTTTAAGTTGAAAGACACTTTTTGTTGCTGTAGTGATTCCAAGGAGGAGAAGTCAGGCACACTAAAACCACGAGATGATGTCTGTCTGGTCTTACCCACACTGTTCTGTCTTTATCAACAGGATAATGTAATATAACCATCAGCACAAAGGGGTAACTCAAGGACTTTTGATGCAGTTAACACTGTGTTTTACAGCGATTTCTGTCTTGGCCTGAGCTGATGCCAAATCACAGTTATGGTGAAGGTGAAAATTCTCTCAGCACCAGGTTGATGATATTGCCTCTTTCCCTCCTGTGATGTGGAAAACCTTTTCAACTGACAAATCTGATCTCTCTTCAATACTGTTGTTGTGTTGACCTCACACTTTAGAGGAGAAAGAGAGGAGCTCTGCCTGAATTTCTATGACCAACAGGAAACTTAAATGGCCACTGTAAATGGCCAGTTTTCTCACTTCTCCCTAAAACTCTAGATGTAGCCTATAAGGTTAATAAAGCCAGAGTTGATCTTAACTTTTATTACAGCTGACATGAGATTGTGGCATGAAGTATATTTCATCCATACACAACATACCATAATCAAATGCTGTCAGGTTGGATGCGTCTGGATTTTGTGTTCTAACAGTTCGTTAATAACTTCATAAACATATATATTTTGTACTGTTGAATATCAGCCCACAGGTATCTAATTACTGCTGTAGCAAGTACTGTAGTATTATGTAGTACTACAACAGTGTAGTATTTCATTACTAGTTGCTCCTTAAGAGCAGAGGGTAAAAGCTCTCATCTTTTGGCTTGTGACCTACACGTGGTCTCTTGTGTGGAAGATTATGTACTGTGCAGTAATAAATGTGAACACATCCATGAAGGAGTTTGTCCTTGTTCTCCAACACTGGTGCTGTGGACTCGTAATCTACTGTACATCAAGCACATAGTAATGTTGCTGTAGAGGAAAAAGAAAAAGAGGCTAAATATGGTGGCTCTTTTTTTCTTGATTACATTTTTTGCAGAAGCTGGATGTTGCTATTCAGTGGTGAAATGTTTATTGGTGTGATTTGGACAGGGATGCGTGGAAATGTTGTCCTGCTTTAAGCAACAGCTCTGTGTGTGTGTGTAGCAAGTGTGAGATGAGAGGAGCGCAGATGGGTGACACAGTCCTACAGACCAGTGGGCCGATCATCAATAAGTAATCTTGTCTGTAAGCACAGCTGCAGACTGCAGCAGTGATTCAAATCATGAGAGGAACAAGGTGTAAGCTGCATGACACCTGCAAATACATTGCATGTTTACAAATCCTGCTGTCAGAAGCATGTAAAAGGTTGAAGATGTGCGAGGAGATCGAAAGGCAACAACAGCTTATTTTTGCCTCCGACAGGTTAATAGTCTTATCAACTTTTTTAAAATAATGTTATTAAACCTGGGAGTTGTAAGGATTTCAGCTTTTTATTCTTTTAATAATTTTTTCTTGGCTTTGTTTGCAGGAATCAGAATTCAGTGCAATTACTAAACCAGGGCAGTTCCTGGCTGTCATTTTCAATAGGTTCACAACTACTGTATTTAATCAAATTTAGCTGCCTCATGAGGATGAAGAAAGTGACTGTATCATGTACTAGCGCATGTAGCAGCACTGTATTAATTAAATTTAAGACAGCTCTCATATAAATGTCACAGCTGTCCCACTGAATCTCCTCCCATAAGAATATTACAGAAATATGATATAGTAAGTGGTACAAAACTGTGAATTAATGTCAGCTTACTGTCAATTAATAATGCTCAAGTTCAGTGATACAAATATTTTAGGTAGGTTTAATGATTTAGAAATTTCCTTTAGCTCTACATCATGAAAACTCCAGTATTATCCCATCCCATGTTTTTGGATTTGAATGTCTTTAAATCATCTGGATGATTTAATTTGGTGTTTTAACTTTTTTTTTCTCACCACTTGGTGGCACTATAAGTTAAAGAACACTGACAGATTGAAGAGGAAAATGAGAGGAACAGAAATTGATGCAACATGGCACCAGCTATCACAAAAACAATGCAGATTAAAGCAGAGGAATGAAAAGTGGAAACAACGCGGGAAGAGACTGACAGTGCAAAAGAAAGGACAACAAGGTGCTTCGTCAGAAACAGCGTTACCACGCCGCTTAGATTCCCTGCAAATGAGAAGTGACAAAAGAGTGTGGGGAATAAAGAAAGGAAAAGAAAGCTGGACAAGACAGGATTTTCGGGAACCCGCAGTTCAGTGCTCTATCTCATTCTAAAGGGGTTTCAGTTACTTTCACAGTCTGAGGATACCGTGTTGGCAGATTGATCGTTGACAGTGAGAACACACACAGCTACAGGATGCCCCTGATTCCACTTGAAGTAGTGCCGTCTCTTTCTACTGCAACTACGCAATCCTAGCAGTCTGTTGCAAGCCCTGTCTACTAAAACCTGAAGCGAGAAATGAAGCTGCTCATGCTCAACAGATGAAACGTACATGTCTCCTACTGCACTCAGTGCTCCACTGGGAGAGGATACATCAGGAAAAGCTTTGTTTAATGAAATGTACAGAGATTTTGTCACCACCTTTTTATTACTTTCCGTGCATCCTGCGTTGTTGTAACATATACAACAAAACTGAGAACACCCCAGTTCAATATAAGCAGTGTTCCATTTTACCTATTTTACCCACTTTGCTTCATTTACCACAGCTGTCATTTTTGGTATAATATAGAACAAACTGGTTTGACAAAGCAAACTGAAGATACAGGCACATTAAGTGCTACATCTATGTAATTAAATAGAGTACCTCAATGATTAATACAACAATAATGATTGTGTCTGAGGCATGAACCTGAAAAAGGGCCTGAGTTTTAGCCTGGATTGAATCTAACGCAACATGGATCCAGATGGCGTAATTGTGGATGAACAACAAAGAATCCAAATATAATTGGGATAATATATATTTATTATAATATATATATATATATATATATATATATGTGTATATATATATATATACACACGTGTTCTACATTTCTTTTGTTAGTTAACTGTTTTAATTATAAAGAGATGTGTTAAGTTGCAAAATGCTGATACTGAGAGTGCTGACTCTCACTGGCAATAATAAGTAAATGACAATACATTGTTAGTCCATGCCCTCCAGCTTTAGACCTAGACTCATTTACAGATCATTAGGTTTCTCAGTGCAATTGGAAAAATAACAATTTGAAGTTCTTTTCTTTGTCAGGTCTTTTGGTGAATTCATTATTGTAGTGAAATGAAAAAGCTGTGTAAAACCTTTATTTTATTTTAGTTGATATAAGAAACAAGCAGCATTTTCATTGTTAAAGTCAGATCAGATTTTTTGTTGACCCATGAACCACCCATGATATGAGCAGACAGAAAGCTCTGGTACTGATGCTGTTCTTCTTGGTAGGACCGTGTGTTACTATCACATTGGGCCATTTTTAGATTTGATAGCGGGAGACGGACAGGTGCAACCAACACATCACATCAACAACTTTCCTGACAACAACTCAGCTTGTAAAGATACAAGTGACAGCAAAACTGACTGCTGTCTTTACTGATAGTATTAATTACTCCAGTGCTTTTCCTTCTGTGAAAAGACATCTGCATCTCTTTTTAGGATTAAAAAGTGGTGCAAAACTAAACTGAAACTTTAAAACTAAGGCTAAATGTAGGTTAAAACTCCGCATTTTGCAACCAACTGCCTTCTGCTAAAATATTTGTAGGGTAATGTTTTTAATATTGTAGAATGTTCACAGCATTTCTGAACATGCCTTACAGTGTAGCTCACTGCCTGTGGAGATTCTACACACCCCTGCTAAGATTCTGATCTGAGATTTGCAGCTTTGCATGCCAGAATGCAGTGTTCTAATTATACAGAGTAAAAGAAACTCAGAGCTCAATAGATCAAAGCAATCCAAATCAGCCTGATTCAGAACACAGCAGGACATGTGTATGCTGTGATGAAATGTCAACTGTCAACTCAGCAGCAAAGTACTGAGTGAGCTGTTCAGTGTTTTGGTGGTAGTTTGATAATAATTGAGCTCTGTTCATGCTGGGCCCACTTCTACACGTTAACATCAAGTGATGCTTGAATCTGTCTCTGTACGGCTTGATCAAAAAGGCATCAGAATCAATGAACACACCCCCAATTGCCCAGGATTTAAAGTTTGTTTTTCCCTGTTTCTCTTCTATAATCTCTCCTTGGTAGTATCATCCAGAGACATTACTTCTAATTACACACCACTATGCTGATGACATTCAACTTTACATTGCTATGTTATTGTCTCACCACCAAAAATCAATTCATTATTCACTATTATTAACTATTTGTCTAAATGTCACCAGAGTCCTCCATAACTAATACGTGACCTGTGCAGCTTTGCGAGCAACCACATTAAGAAATGCTACAGGGAGTGCTCAATGAAGGCTTTCAGGAGCAACGTGTGACATGTCTCAATTCAAACCAGCTCACAGATAAAAATAAAATGAACGAATGTGCGGTGTTGTCTGTGTAATGGTAGTGTACACACAGCACAGCACACGTATCGCGGTGTGTCTAGAAGGATAGCTTAAAAATATAGAGGAACATAGAAACTTGAGAAAAGGAGTATAACTACTGTGAGACAGACACACACTGGAAAGTAATGTTCTGTTCGCTTTGTTATTACATCTCACACAAAATGAGAGGAAGCCTCAGAGCTTCCTTTGTCAAGCCTGCACACAGGACAACATCTGATCATCAACCTTTCTCCACATTTCAGCAACAATATTGATCCATAAACCACAGAGAACAAAATACACTGTTGGCTTTGGAAAAAAAACTTTCCTGTATGTTGATATTTGTCTCATTTACTTAGTTTCATGTTTTCACATCTGTTACAAACTGAGATGTGAAAGTACTCACTGAGAAGTCTGCAGCATGTTAATCAATGAGACACACAGAAAAGTGTCCTCATTCCAGTTTAATCTGAGTTGTTTCAGAACATTAATAAGTCACTGAAGTTTAGTTTGTAGCTTCCAGCTGTGTGTAAAATCATTTTGCAGATGTCGCAACATCTGTAACTTATTATTCATGATTACGGATCATGATTCAGGATCGGTCAGAACAATTTGGTTTGCTGTCCTCGTGTGCTGCATGAGAAATGTCTGCATATCTACATTTACACAATAACGCTGCAAAACTACAGAAATATATTTAATTCATGAGTGATGTAGTGGATGTATGGTGGTTGGGGAGTATCGTTTGATGCACGTCAAATCTCCCTGATGTGTCCGGTGTGTGTTCTCTCATTAAAAACACTCGAATAGTCTGACACACGCTTCCAGTGTGTGGTGTCCTTAGGAAGTGTTACTAAACACATTCAAACTGTGAAAATCAAGTCAAAACTATCTACAAAGAAAAATATTTTTAAGCAATAAGCAATGTCCACCAATGTCCCTTTTTGTGTCATAATTCAAATGTATAAGCGTTTTCTAAGAAATTTAATAAAAAAGTGAGATCTGTGCTTAAGAAGAAACACCACACTTTGAATTCCATTAGTCTCTATGGAAGAGAAATGGAAGTCTTTGAACATCTCTGAAAGATGAAAGTTAGCTGAAGAAGAGAAGGACATGAGAGATCTTACAATGAGTGACATCAACTAATGGGAGAAGTTGACAACTCTTTGAAACTCAGTCTAGTCTAATATAACAAATATAAAGATATGGTTTTACAGCTAAAAAGTTGAAAGTGTATAGATTAAGTTTGAATTATGTTTCTAGGACAACGTATGACAACACAGTAGGACCAACCACATATAGAGTTCTGTCAGAAGAAGTGTTTTAGAATGCATGAGACCTGACACTGGAGTGTCGGTTAAGAAGTAATTTTGGCAATGAGAAAAAGCACACAGTCCACAAAAAGGCTGGAGTGGCCTCGGGACATGACTTTGCCCTGAAAAGCTTACGCAATTGTAATTCCATATATGCGCTACTTCTCCTACAGTAAGCGCTTTCATTTACCACACCCACAGAAATAACAAAATCAGAATTATTACTGGCAGTCCAATGCTTCCTACTTTCCTCTTGCTGAAGAAGATGCTCTAGGCATGTATGAAAAAAGAAAAGAATGATGTTCAGCCCCTTTCTCTCTAGCAGACATACATTATGTATTATGTGATTCTGAAAGCTCTTGGAAACCAAATAATCAAAACAACTCTAGACTAACCTAAAAATACCACAAACTCTATAAATTAGGACCAATACAGTTTATGTTTGTTTGGGACAATGTACTGTAAGTGGTACAGACATAAATTAAGAAATAAATATGGGGATAAGAGATTCTGTAGATACAGTAACAACCTTACTTAGCTAAATGAGGCAGTATTTAAAACTTACTCAGACAGCTAAATAACACTGTGATAGACAAGGAGTTGGTTGAGGCTGGATGGTTGAACATTCTTTGGTTGGTGGCTCAGACTGGCTAATTTCCTGAAAGACAGATGGCTCTGGATGAAGAGTCAGCATGGGGTATTTGGCAATTTTTAAGTTAGTGGTAACAATCTATGTCATGTGGTTGAATATGACTTTTAATCTGCAGTCTCTCTACAGGCTTTGGGCAGGAAAGTTGCACATCTTCAAACATAATTTGTTAGTGTGAGGTTTTCTGCTTTGGCAAAACACTTTTTGTATGACATGTTGCGATTACATCTTATTGTTGTGGAGCAAAAAGAAATGAAGACAAACTATTTCTGGTATACGTCACATTAAAAACTAATAAACATGCATCAAAACACAGAGAGTGACAAACAAAGTGCCATAAAAAAAGCTGTATTGGTGGGAATCTTAGCTGTAGAAGACATGTTTCTTTCGGACTTTAGGTAAGAGTGCTACAGTTCCATATGTTATATATTAGTTTTATAAAAAATAAAGACAAACTGACAAACAATATTTGTTAAATCCCGATCTCGCCTACATCACGTAAAGCCTAACCTTCATCTTTATCTATTAAATAGCAGAGTGCAACTGTTTTCTGGGGTTTTGCATCCAATAACTTAGTGTATAACTAAGGCATGGTAATGAATTCCTGAGGCCCAGAGCATCATATCCACAAGCGACGAAGGACATATAACTTCCACTTATAACTCACCTTTAACCTCACACACACTTAATAAGTCTCTAGGAAACAAGTAATTTTATTGTCCAGATGTTATAATCCAGATGAGGGAAGGTCTGAGTTGATATAAATGCTGATTTGCTCATTTAGAAGCACAAATCATCACTGGGGGCACAGTAAAAATCGAATGCTCATAAACTTCACGAGCTGCAGAAAATGCTTTTAGTCATTTCTCAGCTGACTGTGACTCCTCAGACTTAACATGAAACTTATTTTTGCATTATGATTAGCTAATTTTATTATGTTAGTATTATTATTTAGTACAACGCATTCACACATTGTAAAATCTCAACCAACCTTGTATAAGACGAAAAAAACAGATGAAAAAACAGCTGAAAGGAAAGAACAGCATTCAACTGTATTGTACATAATAAAGGACTTTGCTCATGTAGTTTTGTTTGTTAAGTGGATGCAAGTTCCTCCGCAAACAAAATCATTGAAACACCCCTTCTAGATGTTACAATTGCCTTTAACATGACAAGCTACATACAAAGTAGCCGAGTGCCACCTAATAATCTGTAACACAGGAGCAACCATGGTAAAAGTGGCCAATTATCTCGGTAGAGAGCAACACATCCATCAGTAACCAATAAACACAGCTGCCAGAAGAATGTAGTAAGGTAAAGGGTAGAAGGATTGTCGCTTTGGAAAGGATTCACATTAAAGTTATTGGACGTAGTTTAGAAAGCACAAACCATATACTCTCTTTTATGTTAGCACATAAACCAAGCCATAAAGGCCATGGCGCAAAATGTCTATGATAGCATGTTGTGGTGAGGTACAGATCAGGTGTATCGAACCATTTCTAATGTTGTGAGTGTTCCCAGGAGCACAGTGGCCTCTATAATTGAGAAATGGAAGACGTTTAAAACCAGTCTGCGTTCCAGCACCTGAGTAACTGGAGAACAAGTGGTTTATTTCTCTGGTGTGTCTCAGCATGATAAATGACATATGTTTAATAATGGCTGTGTTATTGAAACCCATCAGAGCTGCACATTTCATGACATTTTCTACTGAAACCAATAAAAAAAGAAATGCCATTTAAGAAAACAACAAATCATATCTTGGTGGACAAATTAGAAACTTCTGAAATGCTACAAGGTTCAGAGTCTTCCATCTTTCCTGTCACTTGGTTTTTTATTGGCAGTTTTTTTCAGTTATTCAGTCAAAATATTAAAAAAAGAACCATCAAGTTGGAAAAGAGAATATTCATATTTAGCAATTTCAAACAGTTATAGACATAGACTTGATGTCATCCTTTCAACTTTAGCTCTTTTCTATTTCTGAATCTGATGCCGAAACCTACTTAATAATTTCTGCCAAGTCAATTATACACCATATTTTCTCAACTTGTCAAGATCTGAATATTTGGGTCATCCCTACTATACATTTTAGATGACATGGAAGGAATCACTATTTAAGAATGACTCCCTGCACTTTATCTGAACCACTTGACATGAGTGTGGTCTTGGTAAATCCAACATCACGGCGTAACAACCTACTGCACCTATCAAAAAGTTGTGTGTGTCAGATTGTAAATGCTGATTAGGACAGTATATCATAGCTGCAGGAAATGTCCCCCCTCGCCCCTCCACACATAGTGTGCATTGTAAGTGGCCTTCATTAAACAATAACGGATACTACAAATTCTAATATAGTATCTGACTCAAATTTCAATCAGAGATCTAGATTTTAAAAATAGAAAAAAAATGTCTCAATCAATGACCATGACATTGGTAATTAGTCCAAGAGGAAGCTGAATTTAATCTCAGATGATACTAATGAATGATGATACTACAGTAATATAAGTAATATAGAAGTGTGTCTAAATGCCAGTGCCCACACAAAACATGTTTAAATGTGTTTTTATATTAGTATCAGGAATAGGTTTAGTGTGTAAGTGGCAACAAAATAAACCGTGAAACAAGAAAAAAATATATAATGGTATTATACTTGTCAATGTAGCACAAAACGTGTAAGATCTACTGATTTCCTTGATGCTGTGTTTAGCTCTGCATAGCACTGCATTTCTAATGACAGCATCCCCATTAAAGGTAATTCAGTTTGTTAATAAAACACTTTCTCTTTTAACATTTACACACAATACCACTGTAATGCTGCATGTTTATCAAGGCTCAGCACTTGTCAGTGTGTGTCTGATAATCAGTGGAAGCAGCAGCACCAGCACCAGGTGTTTTCATATGTCAGGCATCATATTTTCTTTTCATAAGGTTGCACACCTTTGTTGGCAGCATGGGAGAAAAACAAGTTAAATGGGTTAAAGAGTAGGCGGCAGTACAACTGAGATCATTCAGTTTGTGAAGTTCTTCAAATGTCGGTGTCTTGTTGTTTTCCTCCTGTGTTTGGAACACCAATAAACAGCAAAACAAAAAGCAAATGAGAGAATAAAAGAGATGAGAGCAGAGAGAGAGATCAGAGACCGAAAGCAGTTCATACAATTAAGACAAATGGCCGTAATGAGGCACCTGACACCAACTGATCAAAAATAATTGATCTCACATTCTGTCAGTCACTTTATATTAATCACACACTTAGTCAACTAAGACAGATAAGCCAAATCCTCGATCAACATAATAGCTGTTTATTCACAATAATAAGATTGATTATCCCATTTATTCTACAGGTACAGTAATAGCTCATCTAAACGATCACATCCTTCATCAAGCGTCTTAATAGGTCAAAGGACCAAACAAACCACTTTGTGCCCTGTAGTCAAACTTTCCACTTATTGCATTTGGTTGTGGACTGCAATTTCTATCACATAATGCCATTAAGGGAGAGTACAACACTGGTGTACAAACCAGGTAAGGACAAGGAATCTTGGTTTGACATTTGCCACATACAGAGATACTTTTTGCCTAAAATCATCCATAATATCTTCCGGTAATTGTGGTTGTAGAAATGGAAAAATGCTGAGTACAGTCTAGCTTTACCACTGAGCAGCTGAGTTTCTTTTTCAGTGAATGAAGAGAAGCGGCACCATGTTACAGCACTTAGTGTGACTATAGACTGTAATAGGAAAAGATAAATTAGTTAGCACACTCAAACCACAGGACAATTCTTCGCATTGATTTAAAGCTTGCAGATAAAAAAAACACAGGTGTTTTAGCCTTGCGCTCAGATAATTCTCTACTTTTATGAATCAGTCTCTTTAGCACCTCACCAACAAAGTATTAGTCCTGTGAACATGAAAAAGAAAACACATTTTCAGAACTACAGTCTACAACAAAACCAAAATAGCAATATATAACTTTTACCTATTCTCTGACAACTAAAAGAAATACATGGTCAAAGTGTCCCAAGTCACTGCATTGTAAGACACAGAAGTAAAATACACATGTAATGTTATTAACTTCTGAGGACAATTATCCATTGACATTAGGAGACCTGGCAATGAATGTAAAAATCCTACAGGCTTCGTATTGTAGCAACACATACTCGTGTTTACTGGTTGTAAACCAAATATGAAAACTGGGAAGAACTGGGATTAAAAGCTGAGGGGACAAACTACTATGCAAACCTTTTTATCAGATTATATAGGTAAAGCTTGGTTGTAAATTTAGGTGCCTTGTTGTGCTACAAGCAGATTCTCTGCTGCTCCGCCTCTCTACATCATCTTAAGGCTCATCATAATTTGAGTAAAATGTACATATATA
>JAUMHJ010000002.1:2125623-2141347 GCA_032361105.1 Microctenopoma lineatum | reverse complement strand
AGGGAGTGAAGGTGGAGAGAGAGGGGAGTGGTCAAGGTGAGGGAGGAACAAAAGACACATGAGGGCTGGAAGAGACATGACACTGACATTAAGAGGCTTTCTGAGATGAAAACGGACACTTGGGATACTTAGCACTAGGCACTTAACATTTCTAAACCTAAGACTATATCTCTCATCTTTCTCATCTATCAAAGCGGACATTCCCTACAAAGTAACTAGTGTGTGATCAAAAATCTACTCTAGCCTGTTTGTTGTACAGGCACAGAGGAGGAGTGGCTCTGGAGTAGCACTCCTCATAAATCACATCTATCTGTAAGATTCATCACTCAGTTTAGAGTGAGAAATGGTGTTCTGCGGGCTTCTGTGAGAAAAAGAGTAAATCCCTAGATGAAATAAGAGATCAGAGTTATGTGCTGTAGGTGTTCAATCAAAATATGTTGTTTTTTGTTGAACAATGTTAACAGAAGAATTTGCTAAGGTTGATGAATTTCAGGCCAAAGACAATAATTTATTGATTCCTTTTGTGCCTCCGTTCGACTGAAAGCAGTAGTCAGAGGCATTATGTCTGTAGATTGTCCATCCACGCATCACACTCTTGTGATCACAATATCTTAATTGTACCTTATGGGGATTTCTTCAAATTTGGCACAAATGTCTGACATGGACTCAAAAATGAACTGACTCTAATTTGGTGGACAGAGGTCACTGTGACCTCATGTAGATCCCAATCTCATCAATGCTATATCTCATTACATTTGGCACAAGCGCCCAACTTAAGAAGAAGAATCATCTGTATTGTCATTGATTACATTTTTTACATGTTACAACATAATTTGTCTTCTGCATTTGACCCATCCCCACTTGAGGGGAGCAGAGAGCAGCCACAGGCGGCGCCTGGGGTGTCTCACTCAGGGACACACCTGGTATGGGGGATGGGCTGGGAGTCTGGGCTGGGATTTGATCCGGCCACCTGAGCTACCAGGCCGCAAGCATTAACATATTATTGTGAGTTTGAACAGACATTGTATTATACTTTTGTTGTAAAGTACTTAAAATATATAAACTACAACTGCAGATCTACGGACCTGATCCGATCACAAAGGTAAAATGTTTAAAGAACAGACCTCCTGCAAATATTGGCTTTGTTATATAATGTGACCCCTATACATGGATTTATATTAAAATGGTACTTTTTGGCACCCTGCCTAACTTAATGTGCATGTTGTTCTATTGATTCACCACTGCTAAAGAAACATAATTGGAGCCTCACTATGTTTGGACAAATTCTGTTACTTTCACCAAAAAGAATATTTACTCTATACGTTTCTGGCTCCAAGCCCCACAGCTGATGAGAGATACTTACAATAGGGACACCACAGCCTAGAACTATGAATTTATATAGCGCTATTCCCTCGGTACATTAACAGAAGATGAAGGGAAAGAGCAAAAGGAAAGACATGCATGAATGCAGTGTGAAAAAGAGAAAGTGAGATTAAAAGAATGAAGAAAGCACAAGAGAAGGAGGGAGAGAGCGTGAGTGAGTGAGATGAACAATGGAACACAAGGGAAAAGACAAAGAGAGAGTCAAAGTTCTTCTAAAGTGCTGCTTTAGATTAATGGCTCATCTTCCAGAAGTGAGAGGGACACTTTTTAGCTCTCAGTCTAAAGAGGCTGGGTCATTAATCACAGTGGCAACAGATGAGACAATGGGCATCGATATGACATTGAGCGTTAGAGCATTTGCTCATACTGGAAGACAGTGTGCATTTCATTACACGGGACAGGTGCCAACTGCCCCACAGAATCATTTTAATAGTTATAACAGCAAGTGCACACAAGGGGAGATACTGTGTTTATCTGACATTTCTTTGACACTATGAGTTCTACTATGAGTAGTAAAATTAAATATAACAAAAGTCAGTAATATAACGCAAGGACATTTTTCCACTTTGAAAAAGAAGTCAAATCACTGAATCTCCAAAAACTAGATTTTCCAAGATGAGAGGAATAAAGGTAGAGACACAGGGCAGATTAGCCTTGCTTTGCATGAAGACTGAAAGCCTAAATGTTATTTTCTTTTGTTTGATATCATAATCATCTCCTGACCTATTACATATAAAATTAGCTTAAAGAAACTAAATGCAGCATGTTAATTAGTCGACTTTAAAGGTGCTGGCAGTGCTTACAGTTAAGTTCTGTCCGGTCTCAAGCTCTGTACCGCATAGTGATCTTCTCATCCCTGTCTCAGACAAAATGCAAATAAGGGTATTAGTCCATAAGTTGAATTATTTTTTTGAGTGCTTTTGTGTGAGTGCAACCGATAGAGATGCTCAAAACTATGGTTCTGTAAGGTTTTGAAAGCATGCATTGGATTTGGCTTTGGGGTGACATTTAGCACAAAATCACAGAACTCATATTCCCAGAGGAGAAACATAGCAAAGTGACCCTTTCAATTCAAATGGGGGAGAGCCAAACTTCAGGTGACTTCATCTGACATCACAATGACCACCTTGGGAACCTCTCACATCAAATGAATGAATGCAGAAAATACCTGCATCCAACACGAGTAACATTTCTGTTTCTCCTCTGCACTTGAAAAAGCCTCACAAATAAATTAATTAAAAATAGGACTTTTGACGTCTTTGTAGTTAAAGTCTATTTCTGAAACTCTCTTCTGTGTTACTGTTGAACCACATTGTGTACTGGAAGAAAGGATGCTGCTTTTCCAACTGGTGTACATTTATTTTTTATCCACCTGGTTTCTTTAGATATCCAATTATCAGATTTTGGAGTACAGAGCAAGTGATTTGCTTCAGACCTGGAGGCAAACCTCAAACACATTACAAGAGATCAGAGGGAGCATGGAGCTTTGCTTCAGACCTGATATGCACACATATCACATTACCAGTTTCTACACACAAACATGCACGCATCCGATTAGAATTTTATCATCAGTTAACCAAAATTCCTTGGTGTAAATCTAAATCAGGATAACTGCAAATTTCATTGACCCTAAAAGCTACAATTATAGTTGTGGGTTTGTGCATAAGCATTTCATGGGTACGAATGGTATGGCTAGTAACAAATGCAAAATGACATGGACAAAAGGGCATGTGAGACAACTGATCATTTTAAATAAAAAAGCACATAATTATATATGTCTATATACTGTGCTTTATAGGATCCTTAAAGAATGCTGCTCTAACACCTTTGCCTTTTGGAACTCTACCAAACCATTATGATTACACTTACACTCACTCGCAGGTGCAACTTAAAGCACCAGAATAACTTGAAATTTCAATAAATGTTTCTATTTTCAGAAGTTGCCTGTGTCAACTAAACAATACATAAAGGACAAATGTCTATGAATGACTTCTAACAGCATATACTGTTAAACTTCACTGGTAAAAAATGACTGATGTACAACAATTTAGCATTAAAATTTATTTATTTATATTATCTTTCATATTTTAACTCAATGTTATTCAGTACAGCACACCCTTAATAAACCTAACTCACAAAGTTAAGGATGCTTAAAATTAATAAAATTAGTTGCAATATGCAAACCTATGAGGTCAACAGTTTTTAAGAAGGCATTTCAGGATTTTATTCTACAAAGTATACACCCAACAGCAACCCCAACCAAAATGAGAAACAACCATACGGTGGTTAATAATTTTGGCTTTGTCATTTCTGTTTTGTTTGAAATCAGTGCATCAGTAAAATATAAAAAAAATGGATTATGATTCTTTGTTTTTTAGTTAGTAAATCAAATATAAACCAATTTAGTTGCTGCCACACAGTGTTCCTACACTGTAGTAAAAGTCTTTTCTCCTTCGTGGTCCCTGGCTGGTGGAACAACCTGCCCTGCCCCATTCAACAGGCAGACAGTATCACCACCTTTAAAAAACATTTAAAAACTCACTTGTTCAAAAAGTACTTCAAGTGAGTCCAACCAACGCACACTCAGTATGTTATCTAGCACTAAACAATCTCTTAGCATGTTCTTTGTCTTGACGAGCTAGGCCTTTTCAGGGATCCTTGTTGTAGTATCTCCACGTCTATGAGAATTTTGAATGGTAATTGCTGGTGACTTCTCCTTGTAAGTCGCTTTGGATAAAAGCGTCTGCCAAGTAAAGTAAAGTAAAGTAAAGTAAAAGATATTTTCCAGTTCCAGATGAAAATCATCTCTGGAACATCGCACCCAACTAAATGTGACGTCAGCTCGTTAGAACAGTGTCCATAGTAAAGCCTGCCTGCTGCACCATTTAGTAATTAATAAAACAGCCTCCTTTTACTTGACAATCTGCTCCCTTTAGGAATGAACATGAAAGAAGCTCAGGGATGTGCTCCATTGGCTCTACGCCAGACGTCATCGTCCCTTCACATAGACTAAATTAACATATGCCTCCATTTGCAGCATTCAGGGTGGAAATGAAAATACAAACGCCTGGCCCCTAATTTATTTATGAATGTCCTCACCCTAGTGACTAAACAGATGCTTTGCTCAGGTACAAAACAAATGTCTGTATGTGTGCAGTTGAGTGTGTATGTATTTGTGAGCGTGCCTCAGTGCACATTTGTTATCAGGTTCACAGCTAGCATGCATATCCAAGTTTACATGGATGCCTGCATTTGCGTGTCTGCATCTGTGTTAACAGGAACTGTTTGTAACCATGGAGTTGTGTTCCTGTGTTTTCATGAGTGTGTGTGACAGTGTATACTATATATTTACTATTTGTTTATGCATGTAATAGTAGCTGTGCATAACTTTGTTTATACCTGTGCTATTATGTGTGTGTCCAAGCATAGTTTGCGTGTGTGCATATCTAATATTCTACACAACTGTTTTCTCCTACAAAGCAGAGGCATGTAACAGAACAGGTGATGGTGCTCACTAGAAATATGTAATTTAAGGTTTAAGAAATTAAGAAACACTAATAACAGGAACATGTACTAAATGCACATAAATACATGGTTTCATTTTCTTAATATGAGCATGAGAGAAGCATATCAAGCACTTCCACTGTATGTTGGCCTTTAAGGTTTCACACTGACCTGGACACGCTGAGCAGCAGAATGTAAACACTTTGCTGTTTACTGCTAGTAGAATATGAAATGATTTGGAAGAAAAATAAAGGAAAAATAGTGAGAGGAAAGTTTGCTCACAAAAAAAACTTTGTAAAGAGAAAGGGGATGTTTTGGGTGCACCGGTGTTTCGGGTGGTGGTGCCTAAGAGCCTTCGGGCTGCGGTTTTGAGAGCCATTCATGACAACTCAGGGCGCCTCGGGGTGCATAAAAGTTATTTATCTGTCCTCAAGCATTTTTTCTGGATGCGGGCCAGGGCAGACGTTATGGTGTACATGAATGCGCGCCACACCTGCCGGCCATCTGCCAAACCGCGCCAGAGGGATACTGTGGTGGACAGGGGGTCGGATGGGACTTATCGTATTGTTACACCGGGTCACCGGCGGGCATCTCGCCCCTGTTGTGTCAACCTCCTGAAACCTTGCCTTTGGGGCCCCGTGAGTGGGGTTAGTTTGGATTTGGTCGCGGACACTGGTGGGCCAGTGTTCCGTGCTCCTCCGCCTTGGTGAGGGCGCTTGGTACTGAGTCTGTGTCTTATGCTTTGTGTCGGTGTTTGCTCCCTGACTCTTCTCCTGCAGCTTGCCTCCTACTCGTCTGGCGCCTGCCGGCCTCTCGAATATGCTTCCTTGGTGCTAGGTTGCGGAGTGCTGACATGTCTGGGTGAGTTTAATGTGGCTTGTTGGGGAGGAGGGGGCGTGGGTGTGTCTAGGGGTATATTTGTGGTTTTGTTGTTGGGGTGTGTATGTGTACATTGTTTCTTTTGGACGTGGTTCTTTTGGACCTCCGTCATAAGGGGGGTTGTAAAGACCCGTGTAGGTGAGGTTGTGTTTGTTTGTTTTTGTTCTAGGTCTTGCCGTGATTGATTGCCAGTGTGGGATTGCCTGGTGGGCGTGGCCGCGCGGTGAAATACCAGTCGCCTTCGGCCTCTCGCTCTCTCTCTCCGGTCGGGCTTAGGCGGTGGGGGGGTTCCACGCCCGTGAATTGTCCGTCATTGCATTGTCGACAATGCAATGCTTAGTGAAGGCGGAGAACAGCGTCTGCGACCCGCTCAAACAGTGCAAAAAATCAGGATCCCTCTCACTTAACGGCGGCACCAAATGCAGGCATGCCAACAGGTCACGGCTCCCAAAACACGCAGCTTAGCCCGCTCCACCTCCAACTGCAGCTGCAACAATTCCCTCTGCTTCGCAAACAAGAGCCCAACCGGCTGCGCGGACTCAGACCCCAACTCCGCAAGCGCCGGGTCGTCCGGCAACACCCCCATCCGACACAAAGACAACATAACCATCCGCTTCAACTCGTCCTTAATTTGCCCGCCGCAGAACCGCAGGAAGACTAGGTTTAGCTTAGTTAGTGTTGTGTTGGGTAGTTAGGGGGACCGTCCAGGATGACTGGGGTGCAGGTTTGGAACTTCATGGCTAGTTTGTTTGAGTTTTTTGCCGCGCCTAGCGCTGGTGGGTTGGATGCGTGTAAGAAGGATCAGTTGGTTGCGATCGCTCAGCACTATGGTGCGTGAGGGTTTGCTTAATTATGGGCTTGACTGTATATAGTAACCTCATGTATACTTGGTAATGCAAATTACAACATCTTGATTATTTAATTTAGCCAAATATGGACTGAGTTATGATTAAGATAAATGTATAATGAAATCTTGACAAAATAAAAATTTTTATGCAATAAGGACAAAAAAAGGCATAAACAGGTTAGCTTAAATGACACAGCATATAAAGAGTAAAAAACAAAAACATATTTGTGTCCTAGTTATACATTATAAAACACAATCACATCACTTTCTGTATATCATTACATAATCATAATTCATTAGTATACTCAAAGGTATCAGCATGCATAATACATTTGCATGATTGAGTTTGTTGATGATGATGCTGCACTGTGCTACATTTAATGCACAACGAGGGGCTTGGAGAGGCTTCTCATTTTAGACAGTGGACAGACTCCCACCCTCCTTTGAAGCTATATATTCTTTAGTAATTCATTTTGAAACTGGCAAATTATGCTATGTGGGGCCACATGACTCAACTTTGTTCAGATGCAGTTTTGTGGACCTCTGTCATGCTTTCATGTTTGTTTTTAAACCAGCAACCTTTCTAATCAACCTCTACTTGTTTAGACGTCTCTTTGTGCTCACGGTCCTTGTGTCAAGGACAATACCATTTAACCTGTTAAGTGAGGCCTCTGGGACTGAGACCTAACTCATATTGATGACATTTGGGCGTGTTGGGATGTCTTTTCCTAGGGACCTTGAAGACTTTCCACTTGTGAACGTTACACTTTTTAATACTGTAAAAGTATTAAAGCGTTAAAACTTACCTCATAAGAGATGGCAACATAATCAGTTCAGTAAGCTGTTCAGTTCAGTCAGGAATTCTTTAATTGATAGACAAGTGGAAAAAAATTTATATATATCTCCGTTCTGTGCACAAATTATTGTTTTATTATTTATTGTTTTTATTATTTGCAACAACAGGTGATGTTTCTATTGACATGACACTAACTGAAAGAAATATGACTTAATTTTAAAGTCTAGTCTTTTATATTACTGACAAGTATTGTCTTCAGACTGATTTTGCTCTTTAAAATGTGGTAATAAATGACACATCAAATGTCAGCACAACTATTGTAGCGATTTATCCTATACCAATGACTCCAATCTTTATGGCATATGGGTTGCAGGAACGTCACACCAGTGTCCTTAATTACATCCTCATCCACCAGGTGGTGTGGCATCTCCACAGGACACACACTGATGGTTCCCTGGCCCCCCTTACAATGTAATTTATCCAAAAGGCAATAAGCCTTCAAGTGCTAAACACAGCAGACATTGAATTACCTGAGATAAGATGACTCAACACAAAGCCAACAGGCAAAATACAGAAACAAGAAGATATGCCCAGGAAAAGGGCAGGACTGCTGCATCTATTTTGACTCATCCAGAATTTCTGGCTTCTAGTGCAATAGATTCTCTAGAAAATGCTCATTTAAACCTTTCTGATTAAGGAAACATTTTACTGAGCATCTACATGTGTGTAAGCCGTGCTGTGCTTGACATTCATTCAGCTGCAGCAGCCAGCTGGGCAAGCGCTTCACAGGGGGAGCCGCCATGCCGTGATCAAGGCCTCTTAAGCGGCGGCTGTTGAGAAGAGACGGGGTGTATTACTCAATTTCTCTCATTGCTCTCATGTTTCACAGCTTTATGGGCCTCTTTCCCACTTTCCTCTTCAGCTGTGGTCAGAGTAGAATGCAGAGGAGATTAAAACTCTAATGTCCCTGTGGGGCAATTTGGAATTCAGACAGTACTTAACAATAAAAAGACTATCAAATTGTGTAGAAGACTTAAAAACATACCTATTAGGTAGGCAGTTGCAGGTCTCATATTATTTTTACAGAAGATAGAATTTGACAGAAGATTACAGCAGCAGCAGCTTATTTAGGGAGAGCAGAATACATTACTAAAAGTGACAAAATCTAGGCGTGGGGATCTGAGACAACATACTGATGTGTGTTAGGAGACAGAAAATACAGCGGAACATGTAAATGTTAACTACAGAGTAATACAAGAGTTAGAGAGGGCATCAGCGGTTGCAGACAGACAAAGCTTTGGGTGCAGGCAACAAAAAACAACACACAACCACAAATTAAGATGTGAGCAGGAAGACAGGGCAGGGTGAAGAATAGTGATTGAAGTCTGACTTTTTTTTAAAGCTTCAGCACTTTTTGCTTGGCTTCCTTAGAAGAGCTGGCTCTTACAGCTCCTAAACAGCTCTTCCTTGAGTATCAAGTTGAGCTTTCTATTTGAGTCTGATTTAGCAAGTATGAATAGTTTGTGTGGTGGTAAGCAATTAATCAGTGTTTTCATTTTCATTCAGTACACACTTAACTGTGACATTTTAACTAAAGTAAGTTCTTTCAACTGCTCTTTGTTCGGAGTTCGGACTGCTCTGAGCACTCTAGGAACATTGAATAAAAAGTTAAGCAGAACCTTTGAAGTCACCAAACTTTTAACAGTAGCACTGTAGACAGGCAACTGACTACAAAACATTTTTATGAGTAAATAATGTAATAAATAACTAAGTAATCTATCATGGCTGTTCTTTAACAAATAAAGCAAACCTCTCCTGGGTTTCCAAGACCATGGGCACAATTTTCACAATCTCCTTTCTTGTAAGGGAGCATGTGGTCCATCATCTGTTTGATGAGCTCCATGTCTTTCACTTTCTTTTTATTGCTTCCACCAGGACACATTTCATCTTCAATGAACCAGTGTATGTATGTATATAGTGTGTAACAAGACCCCCCCCTCAAAGTTATATTAATATATCCCTTGAATCACAGGACGAGGAGAAGGAGTTGCAGCAATCACAAACTCCAGCTTATTAATCAACCCCAGTTTAAAACATAGTTATAGTTCATATAGAGCCGCACTATTAGTCTCTCAGATCCAAACTGAAAAAAATGTTACTGTATACCATTCTCCTGCCCTTACTCTGAGTTTTTAATTAAAATATCAGAGATCTGATTTAGTTCTTAGTACAGACAGATTTTGGTATGAACTGTCTCAACACTGCATTTAATTAATTAATTATTTCAAAATTAATTTAATTAATTAATGGTGGGAACCTTAATTAATTATTTGTTAGAGTTGATTGGTTTTACTCAGCATGTAAATAAACCCACTCACAATTTCAATCACTCTCAATCTTGTTCTGACTTAGTGGAAATTAATCACCTAATATTGTCTTCCCAGAACTATTTATTATTCGACGATCACTTTTGAATTTACTATGGGTGGGGATTACATCCCCTAAGCAAAAGTTTGGTGAATTCCATGAAGGCTGATTACCTGTTAATGTAACAGGCTAAGGGTAGAGGAGAGACAGGTTGCATGTGTAACAAAATAAAAGCCAGGGGCAGGAAGAAGGAAACCCTGCATGACACGTTCCTCCTCGCGGTGCAGAGGTGTAAATGGAGAGAGCTGTGTGTGATGCATGCTGTCAGGCAATAGATAAGATAGATAAGACTTTATTGATACCACATCGGGAAAATTGGTGTATTACCACAGCTCCAGACAGAACAAGAATACCACAACACAGTACCCCAGCATAAAAAAGAAAATCAATTAAATGAAACAGATGAAATAATGAGATAAAATATATGAAAAGATAAGATATACGTGTTAAAAACAATGTGCAAGTTGTCATAATAATTATCTGCTACATGATGCTACTCCACTGCTATGTGCCCTTTAGTAGTGAAAGGGCACATAGTAGCTGATGCTGTAACAATGGGTACATTTGCATTGACTGAACCGCCCAATGTGGTGCATGTGCCTACCCTCCCCTGTGACCCACTGGCTGGTTTTAACAAATAACTACAGTTGTCAAATCCATCTTTCATCAGCTGCGAGTCCTGGCTAAGGTCAAACCCTTTCTTTCATTCTGCAACTTTGAGAAAGTGATTCATGCTTTGATTACTGTAATGCACTTTATACAGGAATCAGCCAGTCCTCACTCTCTCGTCTTCAGCTTGTCCAGAATGCTGCTGCTAGGCTCCTGACAGGGGGACGCAAGCATGACCACATAAACCCTATTTTATTACCCCCTGTTCTATTGAAGCTAGAATGTGATCGAGCCTTTGCAGTAGCTGCCCCCAAACTATGGAACAGCCTCCCACTCAGTATTAAGAATGCACCAACAGTGGCAATGTTTAAGTCTCACTTAAAAACATATTATATTATATTAACATATATTTATTCTCCTTGGCTTTTAAACCAGCATGAGTTTCTGTTGTTGTTATTGTTGTCGTTGATTATGGCGTGTGTTATAAATGTGTATACGCATACTCATATGTACGTGTGTGCATATATATCTTGATTTGTGTTCTTCTGATTCGCTTTTAGTTATTTATTTATTTTAACCTTGTACAGCACGTTGGTCAACTTGTGTTGTTTTTTAAATGTGCTTATAAATAAACTGACTTGACTCAACTTGACTTCCCTCGTGGAGTGTATGCACTACGCCTGTGTCCATTCAGCGTTACATGGCAACTGACCCCAACGCCCCTAGTGACGCGTTCCCTGTCGCGAGGCGAGCACCCGGCCTCAGCTCCCACACAATTTCTCTGGGAATTAGAGATACACACAGTCACTGTAGACACAGGTCCAATGGAGGTCCTTTTCCATGCTGTAGTCGATGGGACCTCAAACAAATGTATGGATTTGAGGTGACAACTGTAGAACTGCAATGAGTTATTAAGAGTTATTAGAGTTGTTATTTAATCCTTACGCTCCCCTTGGTACAAGAATGTCTGTTAATGCAATTTTACCATTTTACCATTTGATTCTCATTATAAAGAAATGTGTGATCTGCAAAAAAATTATACTTTTGAGGAGGTGCTGACTTCTGTTCTTCAGTCTTCTGAGGACAAGGAGATGTTCAGCAGGACTGACACAGGCTGTAAGGTGACATACAGAGAATCTTCATCTAAATTTGAACATGATGGGTCTTCCAGCTCAAGTTGGTATGTTCCACCCTCCTTTTGGTCAAAATTCATTCGTATGCACAGACAGCAGCCCAGCTGCCACTTGTTAAAGTCGATCTCTTTTGTGTTACATCTATTCTTTAATTTATTTAATTACATTTTTACATATATCTAACTGTCCCACCAGGGAGGAGAAGACATGTAAAGGAAGCTGTTACTGTTAGGACAGTAAAGAAGTTGACAGAGGGGGCTAACGTTGCCCTGTGAATGTACTGGGACACAGATAAAGATATGCAATTACCTGTTTATTGACAGGGGAGGAGCAGAATTTAAAATATTGTTTGTGTTGCACACAGCAGATACATACACATAAAGGCACATGCCCACTCCTGAAAAACACGCCGGGAAATATAGCTTTGCAAGGATAAGGGCCAAAGCACAAACAGACTTCTACCGTTTACCTTCCAGCTGTATGTAGAATGATTTCCTGTACGTTTGATGTAATATGAACTTGATAGAACATCTGTCTGTATCCATATCTGTAGGTACCACAACACTAACTTTATTATTTGTTCCAGATTCAGGATCGGTCAGAGTGTGACAGGAAATCATTTTGTGAAGTTTTCCACTCACTGTCCTTGTGTGTTGCATCAGGAATATTTATTATAAACAAGATAAGTAGTGAAAGTACGGTGGCTGAGACATTCCAATCCAGAAAATATATCAAGTTCACCTCCCTCCATGGTTTTCCACAATTTATGTGTATATCAAGTGTCATCTTGATAGTCACTTTAGATTTAATACACAAGATCACAGCCATCATGTGCACAGTTAAACTGTACCCATGAATATGGGAAAAGTCCAAATTGTTGTTCTCACCAGGCAAGTTGCTAAACAATTCTGTGGCAAAACTGGCCACTTGCAATGCAGGAAATAAAAAGATTGGTGCTTTGCTTTTCAGACAGTCTTTTTGCCATATTTATAAAACACTATGATCTCCATGCTTACCCATGATTAAAGTTAGGTAATTAGGTAAAGTCGCATAAGTGCAATTTCAGAATATAACATGTAGTAAAACGTGTTTACCCTCCAATTAAACCCATATCATGTGACTTAGTGTTGAAGTGATTATAGGAGCTATGCAATACTTTAAATTGCAGAGTGAAGTTAGCTTCGATATAGCTCATTAAAAGGACACTTTTAACAGTCAAGTGCAACTTTAAGTACAGTATATAACTGCTTTAATTTCCCTAGATGGAGATACAATAGTAGGCTATAATTATGTAATGTAATTAGGCAGTTGAGTCACAGGAAATTAGACTGGTATCTTCATACCTTGAGGGCAATGATAAAATACATCATCTTATACATTATGACCTACAGTAGAACCTGTAATGTCATATGTAATTTCTTTAGTTCATTTTTGATTGCAACATGTCCCTTCTGTCATTACGGTATTGTAAATCTACACCAGCATGTTGAATGACCTCACATTTCCACTAGCTTGTAAAAAATCTGAAGATTACACTAAACATATTAAATTGTTAAGGTATTGCTTTAAATAAGATTGAAATAAATAATGAATTAGAGATTACAACAAAGTGCTTTATTGCCAGCCCTGCTGAGAAACAGATCAATGCTGCCAAGGCCTGGCTTCAGAGAGAAACTGGTATTTTAAGGCCGAGCAGTACCAGACTCCCAGCTCTCCCGTCTGCCTCCAACAAGACAACAAGATCAGCACGGCTCAGAGAGGATCAGTAGCCTGGAAATGTCAAAAGTGTCACAGTGAATCAATTCAAATCATCGGGCCCTGACTTCATAAAGACCACAGCTTAGTGACTCTGAGAGATGAGGTTCATGGGTGATTTTATTTCTTAACTTAAGTACTTGACTACAAGATTACATTCATCCTAAACTGCCTAATAGTGTCCAAATTAGCCACAAGTGATGTAAATCACGGCATCGCCCATTGCTTCATGCCATTTAAGTGGTTCGTTCTGTATTCTTGTTTTTTATCTCTTTAACAGTGCATGAATGTCTTGCACTCCCTTCATACAGCAGACAGGCATTGCTTTAGTTTTCCAATTCAAACAGTTTCCTCGATTTTACCACTTCAGTTTGCTACTGGTTCTATACGGGTAAAAATCCAAGCTACAACCACAAAAAAGAGAAATCTGGGTCTCTTCTCTAAGCAAACTCCCCTGATTGTCATGACACCGATTGAAACACCCAACTCTAATTTCCTCATCAAAGGATCTGAAAATACTAGAGGTTCACATAATTTTGACAATATTGACATATTGGAAATAACATTTAAGCACTAATATGTGCAAATCACCAAGCATTGCATTTACTACAGACAAATGGAGTAGCATTGATCTTAGTCAACGCTTCTCAAGAAAGCAAATAAGCACAATGTCAAAAACGCTTGACTCCTTTTTGAAAGGAATATTACTTTTCAATGTGATAAGAGCATACACTTCACACTACACAGTATTTGAAGCATTTTGTATTTGTGCCGCTATTGTGAATTGTAAATCTCAATAACGACCTTCATATAATACTTATTTTTACATTGCAGATGTTTTTGAATGACAAAAAAAGGTTTAGTATATCATTTCTCAAAAGACCTTTGCTAGTTCTGTCCTATTCTGGTAACTTGTCGCCCTTTGATCCAAATGTGCTTGAAGCATCCTGATAACCTTTCTTGAGCACATGATTTGGAAAAAATAAAATAAAATGCTGAATGCCATTTTTCTTCATTGAAGTCAGATGACTCAGTATGTGAGTCAGTAAATGGCCTATTACGAGGTCCTGTCTTCTAAAAACTATGCTAACATTTCTGGAAATGCCAAGAGGGATTTATGTTCCACTGAGCAACATTCATTCTTTCTGTAGGTCCTGACACCATTAAAACCAAAGGATAAAGCTTTTCCCAGGACTCTCCAGGATAATGGACACCATTAATAGCTCTCAGATGACTCATTTTGACTTCCCCAAATGCAAAGATATTTGACAACTCAACGGGTCGTATTAATGACAAAAAACACAGCATATTTGAATTCTGAATTTTTGTGTCATTTAAGTAACACATAAATAAACATTGCTTTTTACATGGCAAGCTACAAAGCTTATATTTAAATGATGTTTGTGGATGCCATTACATTTCTTAGTAAACATAAACAATATTCTTATTCTTCTGAATAATGTAAAACGGGACATCATGAAATGTGGTTGGGATGGATAGTGGGGATATAATGCACAGGGCTGAAAAACAGCAGACCTGCGAAGTTGCATTCCAGAGTTTTTTAGTTGGGTTTAGTCTAGAAAAGCACTTCACAGCATAGAGAAAAAATGTGGCTTTATTTAAATAATCTAGACATTATCATTTTTTAACCTTAACTGGTTCAAGTGCCTGAATTGAATCAGTTGTCCAAGAACATTTTACTATGTTCAGTATGAATGTATTTGACCTATTATTTTCTTCTATTTCTTCAGTTTTATGTGTATAGTAGCATTTCACAAAAAAGGTCATCATTGGTCATCTGCCTCGGCTGGTTGGGGTGAATGGAAAGAGGAGAGAGAAAAGAACAACAGGCAAATCAAAGACACCAACAAGAAGCAGCAGTAATAAATTTTAATAGCCCAGCTTAGAACTAACAAATGTATGGAGTAATTTCTCAGCCTCACTTTGAAACAGGATGCCCCTAATTAGGTGCCTGCCATATAAAAAGAATGGGAGCACCTATTATTCTCCACCTCTAAACTGGCTTCTTTATTTCTTTCTTTATATCTTATTCTTCCGTAGACAAAAAAGGGGCCCGAACGGGTGAGAGATACCACACAAACTATACATCAAATCGACCGGCTCGTTCCAGACATGGGAGCTATTACTTTTAGTAAAATAGTATTCAGTACTTTTTAAATAATTTGTATTTCAGTGTTGGAGCAGTATTTTCATCGCCCTTCCTCCCTTCACCCTCATGGTGTGTCGCCATACTTTGTCGTAGAAACGTCATTTCAACTTTAAACGGGTCCAGACACCTTCAGCTCTTTCCCTTTAAAACGGCGTCTTCGTATCTTTTGTACTTTTTGAATTAGAGCAGTTTAAGTTTTATGTCACCGATTAAAATCCGGA
>JAUMHJ010000002.1:2113894-2125523 GCA_032361105.1 Microctenopoma lineatum | reverse complement strand
CCAACCGGTCGAGGCAGATGGCCGTCCACCCTGAGCCTGGTTCTGCTGGAGGTTTCTTCCTCTTAAAGGGAGTTTTTACTCTCCACTGTTGCTTCAATGTTCGCTCAAGTGGGACTGTTGGGTTTTCTGTATATATTGATATAATGTGTAAGGTCTTAAACCTTACACTGTAAAGTGCCTTGAAATGACTTTTTTGGTGAACTGGCACTATATAAATAGTTTTGTTAAATAAAGCATCTCAGCTATGATGCATCTACACAATAGATTATTCCATAATGTATATGTAGCAAGCTAATGCAGTGAGAGAATAAGATGAGGAGGAAGACTCCCACAACAAAGCTTCTCTCTTGCGTAAACCTCTGCCGACATTCGTTTGAACTAACATCTGATGAGAGCTGATTATTAAGTCCATTTATAGGTCTCATCGCAACAATGATCACAACATATGACTCCTGTTTGCCTGGTTAAATAATTGCCCCACAAACACCAAGTCATTTCAGCAGTTCACTCTTTGGTAAATGAGCTCTTTGATCAGGTTGCTGTTGGGCGAAAAAAAATTACAGCGATAGTATCTCAGGCGGCTTGTGATTTAGTTTACATCTGTGGTTTATGAGTTGATGCAGAACTTAATTGATGTTGTGTACTTTTCAATAAGACTGCAACCATTCTCCTCATTCAACAACAGTAATTCATCAAAAAGCATGGACACCGCATGAAATCAGTATAAAAACTTGTGACAGTGCCACACAGGATTCACATTTTCCCCTCTCACTGACACTCCAAATGTTTGGAAATGATTGTTCTTAGAGGCAGTGATAATCTGGGCTTTTTTCCCATTAAGTTTTAACCAGTAACCAGAGATGGGTACTTGAATATGCAACATACACCTAAGTTGCATACATATGCACACTTCACATTGCAGCACTACTTCAATGGGACTCACTTTATTAACATCAATAAAAGACAGTCTACATTTCAATAAACAGCATAATGCTTAATGAGTTATAAGCATTCAATATAGAGGTGAGTCTCCGCTTCTTTATGACTTCTTTGTGACTAGACAATGACAAATCTAGAGGGGCAACGCTCTACAAAAGGGGGGTAGTTGCCCCCCCCTGCTCCCCTGTAGACCCATCCCTGGGCTCAGGCAATCTGGAACACTGTGCCAGATGTGGACATGAAATAGCTTCTTGGAAAAAGTCAACAGATGAATATTGAAATAGCAATAGAAATGACAAACTTTTTGTTTCTTTTTTGTTTGTCTTTCTCCGCATCTGATCTCAGCACTTCTGGGAAACGGGTGTCTCATCAATCAGTGTTTTCCAAGTATTAAATAAAGGTTAAATGAAAAAAAGATTGACGTGACCTTCTACAGCTAATTCCTAGCCCCAACTTTATCTCTGCAGGACTTAAATTAAGCTGTCTACCATCTCAACTTGTAGACGACTCTGTGGCAGAGGGGGAATGCTCTTCACACACATCACAGAACTGTAGTGTTTTACAAGGCATGGTGGTTGGAGAGGGTTTTTTTTACCCACTGAAGACCTTTTAATAGAACTTCCAATTAAAGTTCTTCATTCTGCTACAGACTCTGACATTCACTCTGACCACAGTATTTAAGCTGGAAGCCAAGTCCACCCTTTTTAGACATTTTGTCGAAGCTCCTTTAAAAGAAATTAACATATGTGTCCAGATTTGAGGACTTGAGACTTACTCATTCTGGTAAAATGACTCTTTTGAATTCTTAGTCTTTCATTTTTACATTTTTAAAGATAAAATTTGTTAATATCTTACTACAATATGGCTATCTGAGGCCAATGCTTAGGGATTGATCCATTAAAAATAAAATCAGGATTCAATGATTGTTTTGAAGATGACAGCATACACGGTCTATATGAATATAAGTATGATGATTTGATCAACATTTTCATACAGTCTGCCTCGTCCATTAACATGTACTGATACCACAGAGTACCTGTTTCACGGTCAGAGTGGATGTTTGTATAGTACTGTACGCTGACAGTAGCGAATCTGGCCTGCTTGGGATTGGCTTCAGATTTATCACTTAAAGTAGAAAGGACCAGGTGTGGAGACGGGTGGAGTTGAAAACTGACTTCAATAGTGTCTTTATCAAAGCTTAAACAAACATACAGTATATACTAATATACATACAGTTCATATTATGTTGTGGAATGTATTGTTATTCCCTCTTTTTATCCCTCAGTTTATATAGCCACAAATTGCGTGTGTTTGCATTTTCAGATGTTTTCATGGCTAAAATGTTCACCTTAGCACGTTTTAACGACTAACATACAGTGTTTATGTTTTGTCTGTGCGTAGAAGTTCTCGGTTCCTTTACGTTACGTTCAAAGCGAGCCATTCACAGCTCGCCGCCAGATTTAAACAGTGCGCGTACATATTATACAATTATACAATTTACAATAACTGTGTACGTCAGGAGAGTCAGGGTGGTGGTGAAGGGGTAGATGAGGGAGAGGCCAGAGGGGGAGGGGTGCAGTGCAAGCGAAGCCTGTCAAACCTGCAGTTAAAGCTGCACAGCGTGTAGAGATTCTGTGGTGTCTGGACAGAGAAATCTGGTATATCCTCAGATTTGGATTTCAGTGTGTAAAGCTATTGAGTTGACATTGTCAATTGTGTTCTACTGGACCAGAGTGTGTATTAATCATCTTAAAGTTAGAAAGGTTGTCAATTATAGTAGTTGCTGCTCAATGTCGTGTTGGTTTTTAAACATATTCAAGAGGTATTGGAAAGGTATTAAATTCAACCTGAGGATTTTTGTATATACCCTGTCATAAGTCATTGGATTTTTTCTCAGTGCTGCAGCTTTTTTTTCCTTATTTTACTTCTTGTCGTTGACAAACTGGAACAAACTGAACTCCAACTTTATCATTATTGATTACCCAATATCTGTACACAATATCTGAATAGATCATCTCATATGATTTTTTGACATATTTATTTATTTACTACATTTATTTCCAATGTTATTTGTAAAGTTATAAGGCCAGGTTGTAGCAGAGCAGGGACAGTTGACTGGTATTGAATCTCATGGCATGTCTATCTAAGCTATGATTGTTGTTCTCCATTCTCCCCTTTACTGAGGGAGGCGGGGGAGGAATTGTAGAGTTTGATGGCCACAGGAAGAATTCAGTTCCTGTGATGTTCTGTGGAGCACTTGACATTGATGTGTCTCTGGCTGAACGTGCTCCTCTGTCCAGCCAGGACACTGTGTAGAGGGTGGGAGGGATTGTCCAGGATTGAGTAAGAGGAGGAGAGATTCAACATTACTACACACACATATACTCTGTGTATTTGTACTCCACTACTTTAATACTGTACTCTGCGCCCCTCTTGTAGACTGTATACCCTCATGCTGCCCCATCCATTGATACCATAATTAACCCATTACATTTGCAGTGACTGACCCGTCCATGTGGTGCATGTGCACCCCTCACGTGACCCACTGGCTGGTTTCCCTTGTGTATTGTGTGCTCCCCACCACAGCCCTGCCTGCCTGTGTCCATACAGCGCGGCATGGCACCTGGCCCAAACGCCCCACGTGGTGCACCCCATCACGAGGCGAACACCCTGGCGCAGCTCAGATCAGCTCTCCCACGCAATTGCTGCAGTAATTGCTAAATCTATTTCTAACTTGATTAACCACTAGTTTAATGTGGAGCATTTCAGTGTAAGTGCAGATGCAAAACTAAAATTTAAATAAAACATTGTGAAAGGTTTAAAAAGCAGCCATTATATGTTTTCACTGTGCGAGAAGTGATGGTAGTCATCCTGCTCATCAGGGTGCCAGAAGCATAATAGCATTGCTCTGCTGTGAGGAACTAAGACAAATAGGTCCATCATCTTCTCCCTTTTGCCTTTAATGCGTTTATGTTGCCTGACATCTGTGTTTCACTGAAATTAAACTTCCATCTATCCACTCTACCACAGAGACCTGACAGATGCAGTCCTGCTGAGATCCTTACCCTTCCAGCAGGTTCTTCTATCTCTGCAGATAACATCTAATGCTCTGATACACTGACTGTTGGGTTCTCAGTCACCTGTATGTCCAAAACCTCTCTTGCGCAATTACTCTTACAGAAGTGTGCCTGGATAATCAACTCTGGTAAAAGTTTTAGTTCATGCTCCTGAAAATGCATACCATGCGCCTCACTGCAACTTCACTGCTGTCTGCAGATCATTCAATGGACTTCTCAGTGACGAGTAGATTTTTAAACTGTGTCCAATCTATCCAAATCAAGACTCCAGATTATAGGCACGTCTAAAAGCCACAACAAAGTATGCTTTTATTTTGTTATTGACTATAGATAGTTAGGTAGAAAGCATTGTGTTACACTATGCCTTCTTTGACATTAATTTACATGGATAAAAATGCAACAAAGAGTGCACCAGTATTCAAATACAGTATGTCAGCGTTTCTCAAATAGGGATATCAGTACTGCTGGGCATACTTTAATGAAGAACTGAATTGTGTGCATAGTATTTTTTGATTTATTATTTACATCATATTTGAAAATGAGGTATATTAGCATTTTATTCATCAACACAAAAGTCCTAAGTAGACTAGTGCACTCTTTAGTAGAAAGATGAGCGGAGAGAGGGGCAGACAGAGGGAGAAATCATCCTCAGTCAAGATAAGAGTCACCCTGAGGTAAATAGGAAGAGAGAGAAAAAAAACACAAATAGAAAAAGAAGCAAAGACACAACAAGAGAGGAGAGACAGAGAGAGCCACACACACAAGCACAAAAACACATGGAAAGACAGAGAGGGGCAGAGCTTTAGAAGGCTGAATAGATCGCTTTGAGGTGAGGATTGAAGAGAAGATGGTTTTTAGCTGTGAGTGGGCCAGATCTCTGGGGCTGCATCAAGAATCAGCCTGTCTGAACTTAACTGTCAGCCAGTGAGGGATTACAGCAGGATAGGTCAAGGAGAGCACACACACTTTAAAACGAGGTGTCACATACACAACACATTATCATTATTATTATTATTAGATAAGGAGGGGACACACATACCAAGATTTGGCACTGATTTTTAAAATTCACTGCATGGCCTTACAATGGGCTGAACATGCTTTAATATATGAACCAGAATGTCCCCTGAGGTCTTTCAGTGGGTGCAGAATAAAATCTTCTGGTGAGGAAGCTTTTAGCTCTTGTGCTCCGAAGATGTTGGAAGAGCCAGGCTAAAGATTTGTGGAAGAGGAATACACTATTAAATTTAAAACTAAATATTTCTTGACTCAATACATCACTCTATCTACAGATAATCTTAATTATTTTTGTGATACTGTTACAAAATTGGCATGGGTTCATCTTCTTTTGTTTTATTGTAAATATATATTTTGAGATATACAAAATGCAACTCTATAAAAGGTACTTGCTGTTTGTGTAAAGACCACATGTTCAAGTGTTCTAACTGCTGTTTTAACCCTCCTTCAGGTCAAATTTGGCTGATTTGCAACTTATAAATATTGTGTTTTACATCTGATTGCCTCAAGGCTTTATGATATCCTCCACCTTATGTACTTGAACATATTAAAGAGATGATCACCACTTTCATTGAATCTTGGGTGTTTTAATCAATGCTGTTACACCTGTGGTGTTCCCGGTCAAAAGTGACTGCCATAGGACATGAACACACAAACACACATCATCCCGTGTGAACCAAACTCCTGATGAAACAATGTTTTATATCTTCACGCAGACTAGACAGGTGTCTGTTATGTGAATCCATCTCTTTCCTGCGCTTTTGTGCCTATCCCCCACGTGAACCACACCTTCCAGACTACTTTACTTTGCTTGGCAGACGCTTTTATCCAAAGCGACTTACAAGGAGCTAGCGCTGTGTGTCTGGCTCAGGGACACACCTAGGAAGGGGATGGACTAGGAGTCAGACAGGGTTCGAACCTACGACCTGTTGTATCCCAGTATGATGCTTAACCCATTGAGCTACCAGGCCAAATAATCACTGTATCATCTTCACACAGACCCCATTTACAGTACATAGCGTGATGTTTGCCTTGCATTCCTTTTACTTTGAGCACAATAAATATGAGACAAACCAAGCGGTTATCTGTCAAATAGTTTCTGGTCCAGGTTTTTGGACATGATGAAAAGGGCACTGAAATTGAACCAAAGATAGAAGATGATGTCTCAGAAATGGAAGACAACACATAATTTGATCGAGACTTTGAGGAGACCAATTAACAGATGGAGAGGGTAAGGCACCTGAAGAACAGGCACCTGAGGAGACATTCCAGTCCAAGTGTGGACACTTGCTCTGGTCTTCACTACCCCAGGACAGAGGAAGTAGAGCGAGAGTGGCAAACATCATAAAGATGTACAACTTCGTGTTGAGTATGGTCTTTAGTTTTTCCAGTTTATTACATTATATGTTCATTTTGTAATATTTTTTAGTGCCTATTTGCAGTTATTTTATGTCTATTTCTATAACTTTATGTTAAACTTTGAAACATTATTAACAAAGAATGTTGAAAAAATATTTGGTGGAGAAAATGGTAAGGGGTTGGACACGACAGGAGGGTTAAGATGAGTCAATCTGAAAGTAGCATTAAGCAGCGTAATTTAAAAACTGCACACGCACACACAAACATTTATTCACTATCTTGAACACAAGGAGTTGAAAACATGTTTTTAAGCCAATACCGGGTCTTCAGAACAAAGAAAAGACATAGGTTGGCCCATATATGAGCTCCTTGGCTTGTTTCCATTGTTCTTCAGCTTCACTGTAGGAATTTTAGCTAACAACAAACCTTTCCATTACCTCATCACATCAAACATCACTTGCCTGTCCCACTCCTTTCTCATTTTACTTCACATAGACAAACTCCCAGCAGCCTCTGAGGTGAATATTTCCCCATCTCCCTGTTTGAACTAACACGCTCACCAGTAACCTCAAACAGAAGCTGGACGATGTCATAGCAGCTGAACCGACAGCCAGTCTTTGAACGAAAGTTTCCCAGGGTACTGGTCTTTAACACAAGTGATCAGAGTGCTCCAAGTCAGAGCATTTCCTCTCTTGTCTCCCACTGAGCCGTCTGCTTTGATTGATGAAGTCACTTTGACCCTTTGTTAGGTTCTCAAAGACCCACTTCCCTTCTAGCTGTGGGCAACTTCCCTTCTGCCTTTCTCTGTCTCTGAGCTTCTTTCTCTGACCCCCCACCCCACTCTCTTCATTTGGCTTTGGGGTGACATTTTTTTCTTTCTGTCACTTCAATTTTCCCTTTTACTCTGGCTGGGAGTGATGCCTCTCTCTTCCCTCTAATCTCCTTTCTCATGTTGGTTGAGGATGACATCCCTCTCCTTCTTTGTGCCCTTGTCTCTATCTTGTGTGCTGCAATGTCTTTCTGTTAATTTAACATCCTTAAGACCATACTGCCACATGCTCTGTCAACTCTGAGTCACGACTGATGGTGACCCTTAGGATAAAAAGTGCAGAAGACAATGCTGTCACTAGGACATTTAGAATGATAAAAGCAATTGTCAACAACTTTGGTTCAGTCAGTTGAATCTGCATATAAAGAGAAACAGAAGTCTCCACAGTGTGTTCCAGTGCCACTCTTTGACCCACATGAATATGCCATAAGGCGATGAGACAGTCAGCCTTATTGCAAAATGCTAATATTGTGGTATTTGTGGTGGCCAACCACTATTTGGACAGATACAAGCGGCAGGTACTGTCTCCTTTGTATGTCAAAAGTAACTACACTCACCGGCCACTTTATTAGGTATACCTGTCCAACTGGTCGGTGACGCAAGTTACTGATCAGCCAATAACATGGTGGTAACTCAATGTATTTAGGCATGTTGACATGGTCAAGAAGAACCAGTTCAAACCAAGCTTCAAAATGGGAAAGAAAGGTAAACTAAGTGACTTTGAACGTGGCATGGTTGTTGGTGTCACATGGGCTGGTCTGAGTATTTCAGAAACTGCTTATCTTCTGGGATTGTCACGCACAACCATCTCTAGGGTAAACAAAGAATGGTCCAAAAAAGGGAAAACATCCAGTGAGGTCAGAGGAAAAAGGCTAGAGTAGTTCTAGCTGATAGAAAGGCAACAGTAACTCGTTACAACCAAGGTATGCAGAAGAGCATCTCTGAACACACAACACGTTGAACCTTGAGGCAGATAGGCTACAGCAACAGAAGACCACACAGGGTGCCACTCCTGTCTGATAAGAACAGGAAACTGAGGCTACAATTTACACAGGCTCACCAAAAATGGAAAATAGAAGATTTGAAAAATGTTGCCTGAAATGATGAGTCTCGATTTCTGCTGTGCCATTCGGATGCTAGGGTAAGATTCTGGCGACAACAACATGAAAGCATGGATCCATCCTGCCTTGTATCAACAGTTGAGGCTGGTGGTGGTGGTGGTGTAATGGTGTGGGGGACATTTTCTTGGCACACTTTGGGCCCCTTAGTACTAATTGATCATCCTTGGAATGCCACAGCCTACATAGGTGTTGTTGCTGACCGTGTCCATTCCTTTATGACCACAGTGTGTCCATCTTCTGATGGCTACTTCCAGCAGGACAATACACCATGTCATAAAGCTTGAATCATCTCAGATTGGTTTCTTGAACATGATGACTGTTAAGGCCCCAGCCGTTTTGTTTGTGTTTGCTCTCTCTCTCCCGTCTCGGTGCACCTGTGGGTGGACCAGCAAGGCTCCTGCCGCCCCGCGCTCGCAGCTGCACCTCGTTTCATATGATGTTAAAAGCAGCAAGGATTCAATATCTAACCCAGAGGCGGCTTTCCTCCACTGTGGACTGCTTGCCCTCATCTGTTAGCCACTGTGTTATACATGTGCTTGAACTGTGGTTAACGTGTTGTGTTAAGACAGCAGTTAGGATCCCAAAATGTGTGTGTAAATTAAGTACTGTTTGTCAAATGTCCATGTAGATTTAGTGACAGTTTGACAAACTTTTGTAAGTTAACTGAGTGGTCTTTACCGGACTAGGTCTGCGGTCACTATTCTGGTGACCAATAACATGTATAGGGTGTTTGGGCCAGGTGCCATGCCATGCTGAATGTAAACAGGCAGGGCCGTAGTAGCCCATTGTCTATGGGAGTTTTGTATTAAATAGATAAATGCTAATTAGCATGCTAATTGCTAATAGCATGCTAACAAGTGTGTGTGTGTGAAGAAGAAGAATCCACTTTATTGTCATTGATACATTTTTACATGTTACAACGAAATTGGCTCTCTGCATTTGACCCATCACCCATGGGGGGAGCAGTGGGCAGCCACATGGCGCCCCAGGAACTAGCGCTGGGTGTCTCGCTCAGGGGCACACCTGGTATGGGGGTTTGCACAACAATAAGAAGGTCGGAGTTTCTGAGAAGAACAAATGCACAGCAGCTCTCGGCCATGATGGAGATGCTACAGACACAGATACAGGCTGGATCACAGATCACAGCGGACTGCGGGCGCCAAGCGGAGTCAGCGGCTGCACGGCTTCTCCTCCACCCAGCTGACTAGAGGAATGAACCAATGAGTGAGCGAGGCACTGGACAACCCCCGATGTCCCGCCCTGTAGCGCCGTATACCTCACCCTGATTGGTTCATTCAGCTCCGCACACAAGTGACATTCATATCAATCTTGCACTAACATTAATATTTCATATTGAGACCGGGGCCGCAAATTATCGTCCCGGGGGCCGCAGTTGGCCCATGGGCCGCGAGTCTGAGACCCCTGAACTAACCTAAAGCAGAAAAGGGCTTTCAGGAAAAATATATAGGATCTAATCACTATTTGGCAATGAGAAAACTGTATTATACTGCAGCAGTGAGGAAAAATCTACTGACTCGTGACAGGGTGTACAAAAATCCTAAGGTTTAATTTAATACCCTTTAATACCTTTTTGGTATCAACACCTGAACCAGATCTTAGATCAAGCTTATTGCAAAACTAAAACAACATCTGCACTCATGTCTCAGGTCTGACTGATTTCTGACTGATCAATATTCAAGTGTATGTCTCATATTTCCAATGTTTCCTCTACAAATATATTAAGAAGGTACCCACCCTCCCCAACAAAAGCTGAAATTAATGGTATTTAATTTTATTTTCACAACTGTGCTCATTTAAGGTTCCATTTAGAGCAGGTCTACATTGTGTTATTTTACTAAACTAAACAGCCTTGTGATATTTATCTTATGTATTTGTTCTCTTTATGCAGTCACATTCTCTATTCTCTAATCTCTGTGTGTTGGAAGTGTTGGTCTCTCCTATTTTCCCTATTCAGAGACCTCCCAGGTTTGTTGTATAGGAGTCAGAGGCAATTCAATGTAAAGTTAAAATCAGTTTTATTATAAGAAGAGTAAGCTTTGCTACCTAACCAACAGACAGAGTGTCAGTCAGCTGCGCAGTCCAGACTGACTTTCCTACACTTACAGACCCAATCAAATGTGCAATGGTACAATGGAGCATCCTCTTCTTCCTTCTTGTCCTCTGATTAGCTCGCCGTTCCTACCAGGAAGTTTGTTGACCTTCTCGTCCACATGGCTGGTGTTTTCCTCCTATATATTTTATTTGCAAAATATCAAAAGGTAGCATACTATAAGTATTAACACGTGTAGTGGTTAGTTTTTCCACTTTACGATCTGATGATATGAAGTGCCGCGGTGTGTGTGTGTCTCTTTCTGTTACGTTAGCTTGTATAGGCTCTGCTTGGTTATAAATTAGACTGCTAAAGTCACACACAAAACACCAGATATTTTATACAGTGCAGCTCAAACGTGTTATGGTTTCATTAGGTTATTTCAGTTGTAGTGTTACGGTGAATATATGCATTAAACCCTAGTTCCTGACCTCATAAAAAGTCAATGGGAAAAATCACGATATATAGCAATTAATTACAGACGAACCACATGATAAAAAAATTTTCTGCAACAAGCGCATGATTCCTCAAGTAGACCAACAATTTATAGACCGGCTGTATATATAATATAATAAAAGAGAATAAAAAAGAGGAACTCTTTCAGGATCTTTCAGCTCCCCCACAATTACTACATTTTACCCCTTTTTAACACAATGTCAAATTAAGCTTATTTGCACACATTGCTATAGTTATGTGATGTGAAAAATTTATTTGGAGTTTATACACTTTATATATACAGTATATATACACTCACCAGCCACTTTATTAGACACATCTTGCTAGTACCTTTGTATATAGATTCAACAAGGTACTGGAAAGGTTCTTCAGAGATATTGGTCCATATTGACATGATAGCATCACACAGATGCTGCAGATTTGTCGTCTGCACTTCCATGACGTGGATATCCCGTTCCACCACATCCAGAAGGTGCTCTATTGGATTGAGATCTGGTGACTGTGGAGGCCATTTGAGTACAGTGAACTCATTGCCATCAAGTTTAGGAAACCAGTCTGAAATTAGCTTTATGACATGGTGCATTATCCTGCTGAAAGTAGCCATCAGAAGATGGCTACACTGTGGTCATAAAGGGATGGACATGGTCTAAGGCAGGGGTGTCCAAACTCGGTCCTCGAGGGCCGCAGCCCTGCTGGTTTTCCAAGCAACACACACACCTGATCA
>JAUMHJ010000002.1:2084670-2109656 GCA_032361105.1 Microctenopoma lineatum | reverse complement strand
GAGAAGATCATTAGTGACTTTAACCAGTGCTGTTTCTGTACTATGGTTTACTCTAAATCCTGACTGAAAATCTTCATGCAAATTGTTTCTGCGCAAGTGGTCACATAATTGCTTTGCCACAATTTTTTATTGATTTTAGCAAAAAAGGGCAGATTGGATATTGGTCTATAATTTGCTAAAACCTCTGGATCAAGTGCAGGCTTTTTTCAATATAGGTTTTACTACAGTTACCTTAAAGGCCCAAGGTACATAACCTGTTGATAAGGAAATTTTTGTTTGATCTAATAAACAAGCTGATTAGAGGTAAAACCTCTTTGAGGAATCCAGTCGGTATGGGGTCTTGATGTTGAGTTTGAGTTGATTTGAGTTTAAGGAAGTCTTTTTTAAGGAAGGAAGGAGTCTAAATAAGGCCGAGGTGGCAGACACATCTAGAGCTGCTGGACACAAGCAACTGTCCATGCCAGAATTTTATAGTTACTGATAGTTATGATTTTATTTGTAAAGAATTCATTACTGCTGAGATGTAAAGGAATACTCGGTTTAACAGAGCTATGCGTTTTTGTCAGCCTGGCTACAGTGCTTAAAAAGAAACCTGGAGTTTTATCACTTTATCTGTACTAAGAACTAAATCAGAGAGAAACTCAGAGTACGGGGCAGGAGGACGGTAAACAATAACAAATAAAACTGTTTCTTGATTTTTCCATTTTATATCTGAGAGACTAATAGTGAGGCTCTCAAATGAATTATAACTATGTTTAGATCTGGGGTTGATTAATAAACTGGAGTTGTAGATTACTGCAACTCCTCCGCCTTGTCCTGTGCTTCTGGGAATATCATAATTAATATGACTTGGGGGGTTGTCTTATTCAAACTGACATATTCATCCTGCTGCAGCCAGGTTTTAGTGAGACTAAATAAGTCAGAGAGATCTGATATTTAATAATCCACATTTAATTATTCTGATTTTGTTCTGTTCAATAAGAGGAGTGGTTTTTATTTTTATTAGGTTTTTATCATTCACTCCTCTTGTGTTAATTTGTGATTTATATAATTTAGCTGGACAGTGTGACGGTCGCGTGTGTCGCGAGCAGACACTATTGGGTGCTGATAGTTTTGGGGGGGTGATGGCAGTAAAGAAGCTGCAGAGAGGCATGTAAGACTGCGACTCTGTGTCCTGGGCTCCACTCCGGGATTTCAGGGTTTAGGAGGTCTAATAAACTCTGCCATATTCCTAGAAATGAGAGCTGCACCATCCAAAGTGGGATGGATGCCATCTCTCCAAATCAGCCCAGGTTTTCTCCGAAACGTTTTCCAGTTATCTATGTAGCCCACGTTGGTATCGGACACCACCTAGACAGCCAGCGATTAAATGACGACATTCGGCTAAACATATCATTACTGATTAGATTGGGAAGGGGACCAGAGAAAACTACGGAGTCCGACATCGTCTTTGCTTAACTACACACCGATACAACAACAACTGACGTAGCCGGGTGTCATTACCTCCTGCGTGAATTATAATCTTACTATATTTACGTTTATCCTTAGACAGGAGTTTCAAATAGGAGTTGTTGTCACCGTATCCACATAACATTGTTACCAGCATTACAGTTTGAATCTATTTTATATTTACTCGGTTTACCTTTGTGTAATAATAACATTTGATGATCTCAGCAATATTTACCATACCCTACAATTCCATACAATACCATGTTTTTTTGTAGAACACACTTAAAAACAGCATGTCAGCTGACCGAAGTGCTGTACAGGATGAATTAAAAACAACAATAAATAATAAGATAAATAAAAATCAAGTAAAAACACATAACAGTTTAAGAGTGAGAAAATGTCAAGGCCTGAAATAAAGACTTAAAACGAGAGAGACGGTGCCAGTTTCAATGAGAGCGGGAGAACATTCCTGAGAGTGGGGGCGCACTCCAACCGCAGAAGAGCACGCAGAAGAGCATGTGATCGGCAGATCGGGATTTTTTCAGATTTTCTTTTAAATGAATTAACTACTCAAAAATACCAAACACTTAAACCCCTTAAATGCCGGTTTGTTTACCTGAACTCACTGTTGTGATTTATGAAAACAACAAAGTAAATGTATATAGTAATTTTTCCAAAAAACTAATGTTAGCTGGCAATTTTTTTATATCAGTCATGGATATGTTAACAAACACCCATAATATTGATTCTGTTTTTGTGTAGCATTACATTTAAAATGTACTACCCTCTTAAGTTACCCTCTAAGTAAACCCCTCTTCAAATCATGTCCAAACATGCATTATTTACATCACCAGGCTTTTTGCAAATGCTATGCTATTAGCTAATACAATGCAAAGGCAGCACTGTCATTTGTGACCTTTACTGTCCGTAACACAACACTCAGAATAAACAGAAAGAAACAACTTTTCTTATTTTCTCACCACAGTAATTGAAAACGGAGTGTGGTTGAGTCCTTAGCCACTCCTTAAATCTGAAAAATTTAATTTATCTCCTTTATGGTAATTAAAGACATACAAACAGAAAAGACAAACTTTCCCTTGTCTCCTTTACATTTTAGTTTCAAGTTCTGTGTAATCCAATCGTCCTTTCAAAATAAAACTTCACCTTTATTAGTAAAACTACAAAATACACGTGATCACCTAAATTATCTATGCAAAAACACTTAACAGGGCTTTTTAAAAATTTTACAATGACATTTCTTATATAAAATACACCCATCTGCCGCTCGATCCTGGGTCGCGGGGGCAGCAGCCTAAGCAGGGAAACCCAGACCTCCCTCTATTCGGCCACCTCCTCCAGCTCATCTGGGGGGACCCCAAGGCGTTCCCAAGCCAGCCGGGAGATATAATCCCTCCAGCGTGTCCTGGGTCTGCCCCGGGGCCTTCTCCCAGTGGGGCATGCCTGTAACACCTCCCGAGGGAGGCGTGCAGGGGGCATCCTGACCAGATGCCCGAACCACCTCAACTGACTCCTCTCCATGCGCAGGAGCAGCGACTCTACTCCGAGTCTCTCCCGGATGACCGAACTTCTCACCCTATCTCTAAGGAAGAGTACAGCTACCCGAAACTCATTTCGACCGCTTGTATCCGCGATCTTGTTCTTTCGGTAACTACCCAGAGCTGGTGACCATAGGTGAGGGTAGGATATAGGGTATAGATCGACTGGTAAATTGAAAGCCTCGCCTTTAGACTCAGCTCTCTTTTCACCACAACAGACCGGTTTAGAGTCTGCATTACTGCGGATTCCGCACCGATCCGTCTGTCGACCTCTTGCTCCATTCGTCCCTCACTCGTGAACAAGACCCCGAGATACTTAAACTCCTCCACTTGAGGCAGCACTCCCAACCCGGAGAGAACAATGCACCAGCTGAGATCCATAGTCTCGGATTTAGAGGTGCTGACTCTCATCCCTGCCGCTTCACACACTAGTTTCCCAACTACCTCGATAACCTCAGCCCCGATATGGACGGGCCCACCCCAGAAACCCCGGCCAGTAGGAAAGACATGCTGGTGGGATTGAGAAGATCCTTGAAGTATTCCTTCCACGGCTCAACGACATTTACAGTTGAGGTCAGCAGAGTCCCACCTCCACTGTTAGTGGAGCACCGCTTTCCCCTCCTGAGCCTCTTGATGGTTAGCAGAATCTCCTTGGTGCCGATCGAAAGTCTTTTTCCATGGCTTTCCCAAACTCCTCCCATACCCGAATTTTTGCCTCTGCAACAGCCGAGGCTGCTGCACGCTTGGCCCACCGGTACCCCTCAGCTGCTTCTGAAGTCCAACTGATCAACAGGACCCGATAGGACTCCTTGTTCAGCTTGACGGCCTCCCGCACCCTAGGTGTCCACCTCCGGGTACGGGGATTGCTGCCACGAGAGGCACCCTCGACCTTACGGCCACAGCTCTGCAGTGCCGCTTCGGCAATGGAGGCGTGGGACATGGTCCATTCGGACTCAATGTCCCCTGCCTCCTTCGAGATGAGCTCGAAGTCCTGCCGGAGGTGGTGGTTGAAGATCCTTCTGACAGGTTCCTCTGCCAAATGTTCCCAGCAGACCCTAACAACACATTTGGTCCTGCCTGGTCTGTCCAGCAGCTTCCCCGCCATCTGATCCAACTCACCACCAGGTGGTGATCTGTTGACAGCTCAGCCCCTCTCTTCACCCGAGTGTCCAAGACATAAGACCGCAGATCCGCCAAAACAACTACAAAGTCGATCATCAAACTGCGGCCCTTATGCTCAAACATGGTGTTCGTTATGGACAATCCGTTACTAGCACAGAAGTCCAGTAACTGAACGCCACTTGGGTTCAGATCAGGGAGGCTGTTTCTCCCAATCACGCCTCTCCAGGTTTCACTGCCATTGCCGACGTAAGCATTGAAGTCTCCCAGCAGGACAATGGAGTCCCCAGGGGCCTGGGGGCCAAAAGCAAGGCCACCCCTGCCCGGTGCCACTCTCACCCATAGCAACTCCAGAGTGGAACAAAGTCCAGCCTCTCTTAAGAGGAACAGTTCCAGAGCCCAGACTGTGCGTAGAGGTGAGCTCGACTATATCTAGTTGGTATCGCTCAGCCTCCCGCACCAGTTCAGGCTCCTTCCCCATCAGAGAGGTGACATTCCATGTCCCAAGAGCCAGTTTCAGCAACCGAGGGTCGAAACGCCAGGGTTCCTGTCCTCGGCCACCACCCATAACTCCTCTGGCCCCACTTGCAGGTGGTGGGCCCAGAAGAGAGCGGAACCTAATCTATAAGTTGTTCCTCAAGACAAAGTTATTCAGCACCTGGAACTAAATAAAAAGCATTAAAAAAATTAGGTCTTAAGTTTGGTTAGTGCTGCACTTTGACTGTAGGAATGTTAGGCCAGGGTCTGCTGGAGCTTCCTCCAGTAATCTCAGGTTATCATCAACTTGGATTTCAGGATATAAGCATTGGATAACAGCATACAAGTTGGTGGATATGTCAGATTGTAGCTCCTGCAGAACAGCCTAGGTTACCAAGAATGCTAATACAACGGAGCTTTCCATTTAATCAGCATTTTATTTTATGCCTTGTCTGGCCAATGTGGTTGTATCCACACCACAATATGTTTTGGATGGATTTATGGATATGAGTTGAACAGTGCAAGCAAACAGTATCAATTATAAATTATTTGTGATTTTTCTCTATTGCTAAACAATGTTTTGCCTTTTCAAACAATTATTTATGGTCAGTGACACACTTGTTAGTAACCTAAAATTAATTTTATTTATAATTTGAATCCCAAAGTGTGGTGGTTCATGGCCAAAAACCAGACAGCTCAAAATGGCAGAGGGACAAAAATAATTCCTCTACATCAGCTTAATAAAGACTATTGGCAGGCATACGCAGTGTTACAGCTCTCTAAATGCCCGGCTGTATCTTGTTACATTAAGCCGAGGGGGGAGATTCAGCAGTCACACTGTCCTTTGTTATACCTCTCAGAATGAGACTATTGTTTAATGTCAGGACAACAATGTATTACTGGACTTGTTAGTGAGTTTTTGTAATTGTTTTTCATACTGCAGATATAAACCCCGACAACCAAATTGGTATGCTTTTTATTTGACACTGCAAGTTCAGTTGAGTTTCTGTAGCCACCTGTAACCTACTCTAAAGTTAGTAGCGTAATGCCATTTGATGATGGGTGTTTTAATTCAGAACATAGTACACTGTGACATGCATGCATGGTATGCATGTATGTGTATATGTAAGTAATTTTGCTTTGTTATATAAAACATGACATGAATACACATGCACCACTGTTATCTCACCATGTTGCTACCTAATGTGGTACAAAGTAAGCTTAAGAAAAGTGGGGAGCGGACACAAGTGGATGGTGAGCAGACAGACCTGTTAGCATCAATAAAACTAATTGTAAAACTAATGATTTTCTCTGCAAAAGCACTTCACAGTTGTTTGCTGCTAATCCAAGAGGTTGGCAGGTAAGATAAGGAGTAATGAGCTGAGATTTAAGGTTATCTACCATGCCCATTTGTGAGGTAGTGGTAATTATTGTTTGTGTGTGACTTATTGTTTGTGGTGTGCTGGTGTTACAACACCTGCAGGGAGTTGGAATTTCAGACGTTTTTAGACAATCTTCAAATTTAGAGAAACTATAAATGTTTAGTATTTTTGTAGTGCTTTTGAACATGTCTAAAGTAGTTCAACTAGAAGAGACTTTGCATCATGAAAATAATATGCAATAGCTGTTTTATTGTAAATGGGATTGTGGTAGTAACCTCTGCAAAGAGGCTTCTGACCCTGCCCCACTAACCAGCTTTCTGATGGTATGTGGTGCAGCACTGTGTACTTGCTAGACATGAAAGAAAGATAGCACAGTTTAAAATATGTGCATGTGCATTAATACATTTCAAATGCATCTTGTTTTTTTTGTACATTAAAATTGTTGCATAAACAGAATAAATAAATAAACAGTTTATCTTGGCAGGTCATTTTGACCCACATTATTACACTTCAGTTAATAAAGTTGATTATTTCTATATAATAAAACAGAAACATTTATATAATGACTTACAAATGTAATAAACAAAAGAACTTATTACTTTTTATCCCGAGTAATGACTTTCATTTGTTTTGGAGATGTTACAATAAAACATGCAGCTATGTGCCAAATGACAGAGGACCCAGACCCATCTTGCAAAAGGTATCAAATACGCTTTGCATCAGAGGGTTAAGCATAATAACACACAAGTTGCTTAGCTGAGCTACTAAAACACTATAGCGGTCCCTTGTGAGTTGCCCTGTTTTTTATTCCACCAGCGTACATGTTAATGAATCATTAACATGTTGTGCATGTTACATAACTGCTTCGCTTGAGTCTGTATCATGTTTTACATCCTCCAATGTGCATGGGAGAATCTTCCAGGGGAAACAGTCATGGAAAAACCCTCAGTGGAGTTCTCAAAACAAAATTATAATCAAAACTACACATCTCTTTGCCCCCAACACCCAAAACCACCTTAATGAAGGCACAGTCGGTCTGATAGAGTAAGAATCACTACTACTGGTGGCATTTTATTTCATAGTTTTTAAATACACTGTTGAAGAAAAAAATAATCCAATAATCCTGCCTAAAAAGGGCAGTGGAAAAGTCCTTTATGTGAAGCATAGACACAGACTTGGCAATTATATTAGCTCCTCTTCTGTCTGTTTTTCTCAATTCTTTCACTCTTTTCCATGTTTTTAGTTTTCCTTTTTTATTAAAAAAGCTTTCCAATAGTTTAAACAGAAAAACTAGATTATTTCATCCCATTTCCAGTCTCTTTTTTGTGGCTAATGCTGGATTTGTACTTGCTGTAAGGAGTTGTAAGGAAGACCCAAGAGCACTCAGACACAAACTCAAATTTAAGAGGTTTTAATGAAATAAACACCAATAAACACTGAACACAAGTAACAGACAGATAACGGCACGTGAATAGTTCTAACTAAAAATCACTCCACATGGGAGGCACACACAAACCCGAGGATAAAGAAACTAAAGAATTGTCAGACCTAAGCTGAGCTGAATATCACAACTGAAAAGCACTCCAAACGGGAGGATAAACGTAGGTACAGGAAACTAAACGAGCAACTAAGAACCGGTGACTGAAAACTACAAATCAAACACTGAAGGGAACAGACCAGACTACTGGGAGTGAAAACACAGACAACCAGGTCGGAAAACAGACCAGACGACAGAACTGATCATTACAGAACGGACATGACTTACGAACAGGCGGGCAGACGGAGACAGGGAGCGGACAAACAATGGAGCCAGGGACCAAACCAGAGGGGACCAAACCGGGCAGACGCAGGGCGCGGACAGGAGACAAGACAGACATACGATGACTGAGACGGGGTGCAGACAGCGGCCAGGGAAAGGATCGGCAGGTTTGCAGGAAGAGCTGGGCAACAAACAGGCGTGCAGGACGTGGCATAAGCATAACAGGTTTTCAGGACGTGGGGAATCATGGCAGTATAATCCGGCAGCGTGTGGCTGACTGAGGGGGGAAAATAAAGGGACACTAATGACCAGCAAGTGTTAACAGGTGAGGGATAGGGAGCCGGGAGTGATCAGGTGAGTGGGTGATTGAATCCAGCTGAAGGTAATGACGAGGGTGAAGGAGGGAGCTGGGTGTGTACAAGTGAGTGACAGAGCGGGGGGCGTGACGGGGAAACAGAGCCAGAGACTGGGGACGTGACTGACAAAAAAAACAGAATAAACTACACACACACCGGGAGGCGGGGCAGACCGGGGCGAACCGTGACACTTGCGAGTGATTACTTACATTTGCTGGGAAATACTGGAACTACACATGAAAGTTAAAGCTGGTCTTCATTGTTAATGCATTTCTTTGTGGTCAAACTGGTCAAAACTGAATGAACAACATAGACACTCATCAAGAAAGGCAAGGGTAGACTGTTTTTCAGTTCTTTGCTGGTGTGTGCAACAGTCCACTGTTCTTTGTAGTCGTTTGCAGGGTAGGTGGCATTAAGGCTGCTGAGACTGAACAAGCTGATCAGGAGGGCAGCACAGAAAGCTCATTCAGCTACAGATAATTTCCCTCAAAACCAAAATACAGCATTACAAGTGGTCTTTTATACCCACAGAAATAAGATCTGTAAAACAAGATTTGATCAGGTGTGTCTTTGACAAGACACCCTCTCTCACTGCCCACTGCTCCCCCCCTGGAGATGTGTCAAATTTCATTGAAACATGTAAATGTAATCTATGACAATAAAGCTGATAATTATTATTAAAGAGTAAAAAGCGCTATGAACTTGGCTAGGTCATTGTCTTTCCCACAATGACCTTCTTTGACATTGTCAACCATCAAAAGCAACAATAATGAAAAAAAAAGTAGAACAGAATCAAGGGTTCTTGCATATACAATATAACTTAATAAATTATTTGGTAATGTATGTATCTGTCATTAAATACTGAATATGGGAACATTCAGCTGAAGCCTTTTTTTATAAGTTTCTTATACAGTTTGAAAATATTATTAATAATGATATATTATAAGGGTACAAAGCAAAAAGGTTAATGTCTGTCTTAGTGTCAGCCTTATTTTCCGATATTTGTCCAACCTAGACCTCATCTATATGAACAACTGATTTATTTTGTTCCTTAAAAAACAACACTCTGTACAGTGATGTGGTACACTGTAAAATATTTACTACAGTCCAGGATTAGACACCACAGGTGCACTGTATTTGAAGGTAACATTTCCCTTTTAGAGGACTTCAGTGCAATGAATCACATTTAAATAAATAGTTCCCGTCTCTTATTTCCATAAAAAAAGCAGATTTGTGGCATTGTTGTGTGAAAAGCTCTGCTTTGTGGAATACATTTCTCTGAAGAGCGTATCAGCTAGCTGTGAGTCTGTGGCTCCCTGTAGAGTTTTACTTTTGGAAAGCTCTCGCCCCTGATTGGCCATAGTAGGGGTTAAAACTCTTCCAGTGTGCCACAAGAATGGTAATGGGCTTTTTCCATTATTTCCTTTATGGACTGTATCATTTTGGAGACTATTTAGAAATGATAGGAATTTTGACTCAGGCTGGCAAATCTGCATTCATGGATGTGTTCCAAGAAACCTTTTCTCCCTCTCTTATTCTTTTGAAAACATTTTTTATTCAAGAAGGGCATAGTCTGAATGGAGGTTAAAGTAAAGTAGAAGGGTATTTGTTGATTAAGATTTTGTTCGCTTTTTTCTCTGCCACCAAGCAGTCTCCCTGTGGTTCTTTGAAATATTTCTCTACTGAAATACTTAGATTTTCTTTCTGTCATTCTGATTGAGAGCAGTTACTCAAATACAAATGTCAGAACAGGACTTATCATGTTAATGTAATTTAGAATTTGTGTGTAAAACACTAAGGACTGAAGAAAAAAACACACAATATTAATATTCTTCTATAAACGTTAGATTGAATTCCAGAGACTGTGTGTTATACACAGTGAAGTTGGACATTACTCAAAATGGCAAAGAGCAGATTGCTGCATCATTTTCTTCCATAAATGAAATCTTTTAAAAATGACAGATGGCGTTTGTCCTAATGACTTTTTGCACTGATGCTACAGTGCCGGCTAAATTTTAGGGAAAATGTATTATTGTCTGCACTGTGGTGCATTTGTCAAGTAATTGGCCTAGTGCCGGGATACAGAGCACACTCTAGTTAAAGAAAAAAGACAAGGGGGTATTTGATTGGCTAATTCAGCACAAAAGTCCTTCTTACCCGATTGCAATATAGTACATCTATCTCATTCCGTTATTAATTGCTCTGCAGGTGAGAAATGCCAAAAGCAAACAAAGATAGACATTTCACTCCATGACAACTCCATGTGCCAGTGAACATCATTGTGATATGATGGTGTACCTGTAGCGAGCCTCATGCCACAACTCGTTTGGCATGTTTGGATTTAGTTTTAAACTGAGAGGACATTGATCTGCAAAGGCACAGCAGCAGACAGATTCTCCAACCGTGTAAAATGGATTTATTTTGGAGAAACCTATAGGTAATTGGAATGAATGAAACAACTTGCCAACAAAATTGTCTATGTAATATACAAAATATTGCATGTACACAAAGCTAATTTGTATGTCAGTGAGTCTGTGTGTGTGTAAAACAAAACAAAGAAAGAAAAAATGAACTTAAACTAATCAAAAGACTATATATAAATCTCAAATTATTGCATTGTAGTTGTATGCTTCTGCTAACCAGAGACACTGGTTTACACGCATGTCTGTCTAGCCTCAAATTCTAATATGTTTATGGATCACACAGGCGTCCAATTTGTTTTTTTGCAATTATGGTTTCTGTTTGTATTTACTTGTCATTTACTTGTCGCGGATCCCCTGCTCTGAGCCTCGCCGGATATGGTCACTCCCTGGCCTCCCATCACTCCACGCTCCCCCTGCTCCTGCCAATTACCGGTAATCAGTGCAACCATTCTCACCTGATCTCCCCCTGTTTTAAGCAGTTTGTCAGCTCCTCTCCGGTGCGAGACCCCAGCAAGCGTCGCTTCGAGCTGTCACTTGGAACCAGGAGATTCTGCCTCGCGGTGAATCGTGAGTACTGGACCCCTTTTTCTGAACGCTGACTGTTTTTCCCCATGGGGACTTTGGATATTTGGACTTTGGTTTTTGAATATTTGGATTTTGGATGTTTGGATTTTGGATACTTGGATTTCGGATATTTGGATTTTGGACATTTGGATTTTGGACGCCTTGAGTTAGGATATTTAGGTTGTGCGGATCAGGACCGCCTTTAATGCGAGCCGTGGGACGCACGGATAACTCACCCTTTGTTCCCCAGTTCTCCACTCTAACTACTCTGCTCTCGCCCTTAGATTCCCCGGCGACTCCTGCTCTCCTCAGTTCCCCTCCTCTAATTCTCCGGCCGTTCGCTCCTCCTGAGTAGTTGTGTGCAACAATAAAGCTTTCTAAACCTTCCCTCGGTTTCACAGGCATTCCTGAGTCCAACACCACAACACGCATGTTACATTTACTCATTAAGCTGTTTACCTTGTTCGCTACTAAAATTTTATAAACAAAGTATGAATAAATCAATTATTACTGAGAATGGAATTGACTGTGTACAATTCATAATGTCAAGTTTTATTTATATTTTTATCTATTGTTTTATTATTACCTGTAGTGTACAGCACTTTGATGAACAGTCCTGGGTTATTATCATTAGTCCAAGCAGATGTTTGTGCCAGATTTAATAAAAGTTATTCTAGGTGTTTCTGAGATTTAGCATTAGGGGAATAAAACACACTGTACTAGACAACACATATACAAAACTAGAAAACATGTGCACAGTATTTATAATCATTTATATAACAAAAAACGTCTCTTTAGGCTATAATGACAAAAGCTCTGTATGACATCTGTAGAGCAATCTGGAGAGGTCAAGGACAAAAATAGGTGTAGAAGACCTGTTACAATCTGATAAGAAGTTCCACTGCGTTCCTTCTTTGAGACCTATCCTCAACTTCACGTATACCCTATCAAACACTTGTTAGTTAAAATAAATGCATCTATTTTACTCTTACAAGGACTGTTATCTGCCATTTACATGCAAAGGCAAATGATTTAGTACATATCAGTTTCATTTGGGATTTGAAGGACCATCAATGTATTGAAGTAACAGTGGAAAAGTGATATTTGCATGATCTCTGATGTCAGCTTTGATCACCTTATTTTAACGTGGACTGGTTGGTATTTCAAAGAAGCCTCACCCGTGCTGTGTCTGATCAGTTTTATGTTGGTACATTTCAGCCACTGGAGCCTTGTGTAGAACTTAGCTTGAAGCAATGAAAATACATAACAGACTCAATGAGATCTAGAAATTCATGCGCAGAAATACACGCAGCCACTACTGCCACACCAAGAGTCTTCCACTAATGACGAGTAGAAGCACCCACTTTATGGGTGATGACCTTTACCCAAAGGTTAAGACCATTAAGTTGTGAATGTCTTGGGGAAAAATAGGCAACACCAGTAGAAGACAAAACTGGATTGAAAGACGTCAGTAAAAATTGTCCTCTGCATTCAGCCCTTATCTTTGGAAAAATGTATACCTATTTGGTTATACTGTGCTGCAGCTGTAGAGACGAGTGAAAAAAAACGAGGACAATGCAAGGAGTCGTGATGGATGAAGAGATCACATGGGAGAAAGGATGAAGGGCAAACTCTGGGAGAATTTCCTTTTCTACCCTTGTAATCTGTGCTTAGAGGGGGGGAGAAAAAAGGAAAGGAAAGATCAAATAACCTTGCATTCCTTGCCTGTTGAGATGCAGTGAAGAGGAGAGGAAAATAGTGAGAAAAGAAGGAAAAGGATGGGCTCTCCCATCCATCCATTTACTGGGCTTTAAAGTCAAGGCTGCCACAGCAGCTGCGTGGCTACTTACAAAAAGAGCTGCAGGACGGTCGGGTTCAGATAATCCCTGAGCGAAATGACAAGAGGAGACAGTGAAGGTAAAAAAAATGTGGATGAAGGAAAAAGGACAAAGTGAGGGCGCAGGATGTGAAGTGAGAAAGAAGTTAATAAGGCATTAAGATTGTAGCGTGCAAGAGAGAAACTAACGAATGATACCAAAAATGGAGGAAAAAGTTCAACATCTCAGTGAAGATGCTGGAGCATTTTCCCAGCAGAGTGCTACAGAGAAATTGATGAGAGTCTATTCTGTTTTGTTTGTCAGATGAGTTCAGAATTCCTACTCACACCATCTTTCTGCTCTCATCAAAACCTCTGTTTTAGACTGCCAAGATGTTCCTAATCCGATATAAACGGACAATCCCAGCCTTAAGGAAGCACAAAACAGTTCAGAAGAAGCTTTGTGTTCTTCATCTACATGTTTCATATAAGCACAAACAAACACACACACAAATATGCAAAGCCTTGCCAAGATGCTATACGGCTTCAATCCAAAATGGTCGCTTTTTGTAAATCTAAGTAGGGTTTTGTGAGTTTCCTGTCTCTATGCACACATAACAAAACACACTCTTGAATACAATATAGATAGGGCCACGTTTCAGTCTAATAGTGTGGTCACCAAACACAATAAAGCATAGTGTATTTTTGAGTTTGTACAGTTGAGAGTGAGCTTTTCTTTTCTTTAGCCAAAATGTGGTCTAACTGACTAAATCCTACCAAAACAATTAGTTCTAAATTTCTGCCAAAACCTCAGGTATCAAGATTGCATTCAGGCCTCTATTGTACAACTCAGGTACACAGGAATACAATTCCTGTGTATCCTTTGTTAGGTTTAGGCACAACAAGAAGTTGATGCGCTTTAAAGATTGTGCTCATGATTCATCTTCCATTTTTATTAGGTGATTATGATAATCGATTATGACTCGATTGAGCATAATAATGACAGTTATTGTTATTATTCATAGTTATTAAGGAAACAGGCTGATAACATAATATGCATTAATATGCATTTACCTTTGTTATTGAAGTAGTTTTGTACATTACTTACACTTCCTTAGTAAATCTTGGGATGTGTTTTTCTAACTTTTTTATCTTCATCCGTGGATCCTGAGAGAGTTACATTAGAACTTCGAAGAAAATATTTTTTGGTGCAGAAACCAAAACAATCTTTGCCACTCAATGACATCAGCCCTTAGTTATTACTGTAATCATGAAGACAGATGTATGTCAAGCTTATCACTGGTATGATGCTATGGTTTATATCAGAGAGTACAGATTGATATACATACGGTAACTACAATAAACAGCCTGCTTACAGCTCTTGTGCTAACTGACATATGCACAGAAAAATCTTTTACAGCTATTATTTTCCCAGCCATAACATGGGCACACACAATGACTCAGCTGCCATCTTGAGCATATTAGTTTTTAGGCCCCTGTTTGACTTTCATAGCCATGGTTACCATGGTTACTTTACTTTACTTTGCTTGGCAGACGCTTTTATTCAAAGTGACTTACAGGGAGCTGGCGCTGGGTGTCTGGCTCAGGGACACACCTGGTAGGGGATGGATTAGGAGTCAGACGGGGTTCGAACCCACAACCTTCTGCATCCCAGTCTGACGCTTAACCCATTAAGCTACCAGGCCACATAATTATAATATCACGCTTAGGCACAATATCAACTTGTTTAGTTTTTTGAAGCCTTCGTCTTTTGTGTTTTACCTTATATTTGGCAATTAGATCTCTTTTATGTTTTCAGGCAGTAACATTGATGTGCACCTTGCAGGTGCAGTTTACCCCCACTGTACACACGGACAGTTGTTGGCCAGCTGGTCACTGCTGCCCATGGTACAGAGCAGTTTTCAAGAAGTTGTTGGTGTCATTACCCATTTTCTATGTTCCTTCTTTATTTCAGAAGTTGTATCAATATTGCCAAGTCTTCTGCTTGTAGTGTTTAGCTGTTACAAGCAGCACTTTCAGCTTAGTGGCTAATTGCCAGGCTTTTTCTCATGTATCAATTCATCCAACAATTATCTTTGTCGCTCATCCTGTTTAAGGGCCCCTGTAATACCCTGTAATCACATGGCTAAAGCTCCTGGGTAATTAAACAACATTTTATATTAGCTGCATTCAGTTTCTTTTTCTAGTATTTTACATCTTGTACATTATCTTCCCCAGCTTCTAATCTTTCAGTAAATTGACCCCAACCTGATCAGATTTTAATTTCATGGTGTAATATGCTTGTTCAGCCTTTTGTAGATGTGACGGATGCTGGGCTGCAGAAGCAGATAGAACATTGTTAATGCAGGGTGGATATAGGAGAAGGGCTTGCCATTGTATACTCTGCACTGCATGAAAATAGCAACAGGAACTCAGATGAATGGGGTGAAGGTAAAGTCATAGGTGACCTTTGGGGGAATCTTAATGAGGGTGTATTTCTAGAATACTAATAAGTCAGCCATAGTTTAAGGATATTGCATGTCATAAAATTGCTGAGTGTGTAATTACAAAATCAGTATTGTGTTGTATCAGAGAAACAAGCTTGAATAGACTATTGACTTTTGTGAGAAGAATAAACTTAAGGGAAAAGAAAATCCTCATGAGCCAACTTCTGTAAAAGTACAACAAAGGATCAAAGTTAGCGAGGCTGAGACTTCCCCAGCTCTCTCAGGTCTTTACCAGATGTGGAATTTAGATTAATGACCTCACTTTATAATCAGGCATGGTATGGTCACCTCCATTTCTGTGTTCTTTAATTAGATGTCTTCGTGGAGTACAGAAAGGAAGGGATGGGTTTTCCTATCTGCAGATCCAAAGATATCTATCTCTTTTTAAGCTAGTTTCTCATTTTTTTCTTCTCAAATATATTATTCTCCAATGGCCCTGCCACAAGAACCTTTTAATAATCCCAAAGCAATTTAGAGGCACTTCAAACTCAACTCATCTCCAGGTGAAGTTTCCCAGTAACAATAGCAAGAATCCCCCTATTCCCTTAACTTCAAATATTGATTTTAAGGCAAGGCTAATAGGGGCAAGGAGGTCATCTTTGCCCTATTTTTTGGGAGACTGTGTGTAATTAACTGCTCTCTGATCAATTAAAGTGACATGCTACTCTGCTGATACATTCAAGTAATGGCATCTAAAAGGAAAGCATGTTGAAGTTGTTAAAGTGGTTATCAGTTTGTGCACATGCAATAAATCATAGGCAATCAACTGAAACATAGATGTGATATTCTTCCAACTGATGATTAATATCCATCAAAAACAATTAATGTTTCCCACAACTGTTCTGCTGCTTGAGCAAAAACAAAGCCCATTTTCCAATGTAAAAACCTATGCAACTTGAATTAATCATGGTAAGATGTAATATTTCACTACTTGTCTCTAAAGGGCAGGATATTATGGGAATTATGACACTCATTCTTCTCTATTGCACTTCAAGCTGCTGATGTATGTTAGTGCCACTATAATGGCCATAAGGTCATATTTAAATCTGCACTGTTGTAACCTTTGTACTCTGACTTTTACATCAGAAATAACATTCCACCTTAAACCTGTGCCTCCAAAAAAGTATATTAAATATTAATATATCTTCATTCATCATTGTGCACAACATGCACATGCAATAACTTGAAAAGTTTTAAGACCACTATTACCAGATAACATCTTCCAGGCTTTGGTGGTACATGGCCTGCCTTTCTTAGCACTTTTCTACTATATTGTTAGCAAAAGCCCTTTAAAGTGTTGCTTGTCTTGTAGTGAAAGATGAGAGAAGAGCTGCTTGCAAGGTGCCTGACCAAGGGGATGCTATTTGGCATTCGGTGTCTTGCTCAAGAACACAACAAGTATGTGGAGCTGGGAGGAGCTAGGGGGAGCTGGGGATATACAGGCCAACCCCACAGTTCATTGGCAACTGTTCTACCTTATGACCCACAGCTGTGTATCGGTGCATTCAGAGTACAAAACACTTTCATCGATATGATAATGATAAAGGCTGTTTAGACAGGGTGACAAGACTGATTGAGCACCTGTGTAATGATATTACTTTAGGACTCTTTGGCTAACAATGAGACTAAAGCATAGTAATGATGGTCTCTTCGATAGAGGGTGGAGATCATTTTTTATTCTAACTTGGAGAAAGTCAGTCATTTAGAGCGCCAAAACACTGTACATCCCCAGTCAATCAATTAAATTGCTCCCATCGTCTAAAGTTCATTTGGCAAAACCAATGTCTCTGTCAAATATGCTTTTATGATATAGTCAAGTCTGTAGAACGTCTTGGCAATGGCATCTGATCAACTACTGCAAAATCAATACATATCAGGATTAATTTTTCCTTCCATGTCTAAGGAATAGTGAGAAAAGGGAAATATGGTTATCTTGAGAACAGATACAGTGTGAGTATAAACAACCTGATTACTATTTTGGCAACCATATAAGATAAGGGAATATCCAACAGTGCATGAAAAAGAGAAAGATTTACCCCTATAGTAGTGTATCTACATCAATAATTCCCAAATGGTTTCAGTCTGCTTTTACTGTATATCTAATTTTTAGCATAATTGTAGTTGACATTACTGTATATTTTTGTATATCTCTGACAGTAAAACCATAAGCAGTGGGAATTTACAGTGGGAATAGACTGGTATCTATTGACTTTGTGTCAGTGATCTTGCCTGTGCAGCTATACCTGCTCAAATTAACTACCCCATTCTTCTGTTCAGTTCAAACGTCCCATAAATATACCATAAACATTCTTCTATGCAACTTGCCAAAAGACTTTCCACATAAGTTAGTATGAATGATAAATCTACAAGTCGGTGAACTGTGGATGGTATTAAATGCATAGTCAAATTTACTTTTGATATGCAATCCAGTGATACTGAAGCATTCAATATTATAAAAATAATGTGACTACACTACACTATTACTTTTGACTCTAGTTCTTAGAGTATTTTACTTAATATAGTGTGATTCTACAACAGACTGCATTACACCCAACCTTTACAAATGTTATCATTGTGTCTTGTTGTTGACTCAACATTACATATGTATTTTTTTCTTTATATTTATCTACAGACTATAATTCACTGTGGATAGGCTAAATACCAAAAACATATTTAAGAATGATACAGAGTTAACCAATACCAAAAACCACCATCTTTTTTTATCAAACTGATAGATTCAATTCAAGATTCAAAACACTTTATTAATCCCAGACGAAAATTGTTTTGCCTTGTTATAGCCACTCTCAATTCAGAAAAGCACAGCACTTGAAACTGATCAGTCTCTGGGTGAACGTGTTCCTCTGTCCAGCCAGGACACTGTGTAGGGGGTAGGAGGGATTGTCCAGGATTGAGAGTTGTTTGGAGAGTGTCCTCCTCTAAACAACAACGTGTAGAGGGTCCAGCTCCACAACAAGAACAGAACCAGCCCTCCTAATTAGTTTGTCCAGTCTGTCCAGTCACCTTTAAGCTGCTGCCCCAGCAAACCACAGCAAAGTAATGACACTAGACACCACAGACTCATAGAACATCCACAACATGGTGCTGCAGACATAAAAAGACCTGAGCCTAGGAATACACCCTACAACTGCTGAGTCACCAGAGAACCTCTGAAGGTGGCAGGAGTCAGAGTTGTACATGAAGTCTGACGTGTACAGGGTGAAAAGGAACGGAGACAGGACTGTCCCCTGTGGAGCTCCTGTGCTGCAGACCAGTGTCAGAAACACAGTTCTGCAGGTGGACGTACTGGGGTGGACCTGTGAGATAGTCCATGATCCAGGAAATCATGGGAGGATCCACCAGCATGTTTTTTAACTTCTCTTCCAGCAGTGCAGGCTGGATGGTGTTGAATGTCCTGGAGAAATCAAAAAACATGATCCTCACTGAACTCCAGGGTTTGTCCAGGTAGGTGTAGGTGTGATGGAGCAGATTAATGATGGTATTATCCTCTCCAAGTAGGGGCTGGTAGGCAAATTGAGTGGTAGCTGAGTCTTGTGGGGAAGGGACAGAGGATGTATACAGTAGTTGAGGTGCAGGTGGGCCTCCTTCCCCTCCCTGATCCTGACAGACAGAACCATCTGAGTCCTCTTCACTGCCTCCCTGTCACCAGACCTGAACACCTTCTTCTTCTCGTTCGTATTGATTTTATATCCTTAGTGACCCAGAGCTTGTTTTTGGGGAAGAAGTGAATAGTTTTTGTGGGTACATGGGTCTCATGGAGCAAAAGAATTAATCCAAGAATTAAAAAGGGAATAGAAACTCTAACAACATGATTTGAAAGGGCAAATCTAAACTTAACTTAAACTAATCAATACGTTACAAAACAAAAGTTAAAAAATAGTTATATAATAAAGGAAAAGACGTAACAAGAGAGTGCGCCTCCTTTTGTGAAAGGAGAATATTGTCAGATGTGTTTTTTAGGCTGCAGGGCCAGAAACATTTTATATTGTAGGATGATTCTAGCCAAAACGTCAGCTTTTAAACCTGTAACTTTCATGCAACTCCTTATTTATAACATCTCAGAAAATGCACTATACACAGAAGCAGCAAGACTTTAGAACTTTGATGAAACATGTAATTAAAAAGGAAAAAGGTAATGTGCTCTGTATGTGTTTTCTTTTTGTGTGTCAAAGTTATAGTTGTGTGGTACTAATGATAAAGCAGGTGCCATTTTAAAAGGATGTTTCAAGATTTGAGACCAGCTATGACAAATCAAAGCCACGAGGCAAACACTAAGCACACATAGAAATACTGTAGTGACAAGGATACGAGGAACAGTATTTATGCAGATGTCCTAACAAAAGGAAACTCAAGTGTCCAAGCATCCTTGAAAACTCCAACAGGAAGATCATTCAGAAATATCTTGGTTTGCAGCTGCATAATGCCATCTCACAGACCTTGATTGAATTATCAAGTTTTTCCACAGCTTTTTCATGTTGTGATTCTTAAGGTGGGTTTCTATACCCTGGGATTAATAAAGTGTTTTAAATATTGAATCAGTGTTTATCAAGACCATCATTTTCTCATGCTTTCTTTTTTAAAAACGGTTAAATGGGACACATACAGGATCGGCTACTATAGCATTTCCCAGAGCTGAAAGCCTCTGATGACAGAAAAGGAAACGTGTTTCTTGCCAAGCTACAGTTTGCGGTCCATCCTCTTTTATTTGAGCTTATTTCATTCGCATACCCTGTGTCTCTGTTTTCCATGCATGCTTTCACAGTCACTGAAAACTTTCTGTCCACTTTCACCGTTGTTCACTGTCTGAAAAGCTCAAATCTCGGAAAAAGAAAATTATAATAAAAAGGCTGCAGCCATTCATATCATCTAATGGATAAAGAGAAGTCAGGGGGGTAAAATATTTAAATATGAATGGATCTTTGTCAGGTCAAAATTGTTCCTGTTGACATGTCATCAGAAGCCAAGAAGCAACAAAGGAATGAGTATAAAGAGGTCAAACAAGCCATGCACACCATGTTGCTACCATTTCCCCATCATTGTCGAGGTACGCAGGGTTCCCCATCAGGTCAAAAACATTTTGTTTTTTAGTGGGAGCCTTTGTTTCATCAAAGGGCTTTTCAAAAACTGTTTTGCCTCAAAAGCTACACGAATGTGCTCCTAGATGTCATTGTGTCTCCATCAATGCTACTTCTTTGAAGAACTTTCATGCTCAGTTGTCATTCATTCTAACACTTTACATTCGATGGGCTGCAGAGCACGACAGCATTTGCTTTCTTAAGTCATTTCTATTTTAATCGGAGCTCCATGTGTGCGAACTGTGTAGTGCATGTGCACTCCTTTGCACACTCACAGGTGCACCCGAGATCTAGTGTGCCTTTGCATGATTATATGCTATTTTGAGCTACGCTGTCCAGCATGTGTGGCTGTGTATGTGTGGTATTTTAAAGACCATTTATATTTGACTGATTTATGCAGCCGCATTCATATTCAAAGTTCTGCTCTCTTTGCTCGATGTAACCACTCAACCGTTCTGCTATCTTCCCAATGCAGCTACATTATAAAGTTTAGGACTTCACTATTGAATCTTTTTACTGTAACAAGCTTAGTTGAGCCCCAGTCACAAAAATCTTTAAAGGAATTACACATCTTTCATTTGCTTATTTTTCTGTAATTTTTTCCCTATTATTGCTTGTCTTTATTTTTCTCTAATCTCTATTTTAATTTAATTCATTTTCCCCCTTTTTGTTTCCACTTTCTTCTCCCTGGAGCTCTCTAGAAATCAAGTCTCCGGGACTCCTTCAATAAAAGCAGGAATGTTTCTTCGTCAGACTGAAGTGGACCACGACTCTATTCAGCACCAGTTCCTTTTCAAGTGCAGAGGACTTTTCTGTGATGACCTGTGTGGGAAAGACAGACAGAGGGCATTCACAAAGCATTTTATAAGGCTCTATTAAAGACAGCCTCTCCCTTCTCTCCTTCTCTTATTCTTTCTCTCTTTCCATTTTCTATCGTTCCCACTTGTCCATTCAGCGCAGCCCTTTTATAAGACCCCTCTGATCGCCTTCTCCCAAGCTCCCTCAGTTTGTGAATAAGGGGCCACCTTCCTCTCTTCCTTTTCTTAGTCAATGACCTGCTTTTGTACTTGAGACTTTTCTGACACGTCTAATAAAACTAGCCATGCTGCAGGGAAGGAAAAAAATTGTTAAATCTAGGAGAGTGAAATCTGTGAAAGCAAATTGGGAAGATGACTCGCCTTGTTTCTGAGTAGCTACTTGAGCAAGCAAACATTTTTTTATGAGAGAGTGGAACTAGCGCGCTTGGTGAAAGGTGTGAACTAATAAATCTTGGTGAACTTCAAACATCAAAGAGTCATTTTTTTGTTTCCCACTTTTTAACTTGGGGAACTGAACTGTGGGCCAATTAACTAAATAAATTAAACTTAGTTGCTACTGATCTGTGACACAAATGCAGATTGGCATTCATTTCCAGGGAGTAACTCACCTCACCCATGTCTCTGGCCACTCTTTTCCACTAAATGTACATGTTTGAATGATGAAAAGTAGCAGAATGTTTATGAGTTATGTCACATGCAGACAACAAAATATAATTTGATATGATGGTCACTTTCTCAAATGTACAGTCATACAACCTTACTTGACTTGGTTGACAGATGACAGTCTATCGATTATTGCTCTCCACTGGTACCAGAGATAAGCTTCATATGTTTCTTTATGATTTTGATTAAGGATACATCAGAAAAGCAGCATTGTTGCTATAGTCTGCCACTCTTTTTCAGTGTCTGACACAGCCATCCACTTATCACGCAGTGCTCTTCATTTACTAGAGATTATTGTGTAAATACCTGGTAGAGATAGTGGATCCAGACTGGTTTTAGTTTTTAAAATCTGATTTGAATATGGAAAACAAAGAAAGACGTTTGAAGTGGGGAATCAAGCTGACAGTCTAATTATTGATGTGATCTTTCTTTAATGAAGAAAAGATCTAACGTCCTTCAGCATGCAGAAAAAATCTCTGCATTTTAATCTCACCCAGGTGGCTTTAAAGTATAGACAATTATTCCTGTAGATTCAAAGATTTACAGTCAGTCAAACGAAGCAAAAAGAAAAACCCACAGTTTATTCTCCTGGGCTGAGAACTGCTAACTTTGGAGCAAATATTGTTTTATTCTTAATTCTGTCCCTGCGTGCCTAGGCGTTCAGCCTCAGAACTCACAGATTTGGGAGATATTGAGGGAGTGGTGCAGCATATGTGGAGGGAGTAAATGGGGACATGTTCCACTGATCAAATGACTTTATTATTGCAAATCAAAAGAGAATAATTTAACATCCACCTCACTTGCTGGCTCTGTCTTGTTCGAGCTTTGTCATCATGCTCTCACTCAGCCTCTTCTGATATCATATATTTGGTTTCACCAAAGTTTGTATGTAGCCACATAGAGAGAGTGACCTTGTCTAGGGATTTGCAACTGTGCTTTTTACCAGTGTCATATCAGTGATCAAACCAATGGCAGCAGTAGCAAGGCACTGTGTTGAGCTAAATCTAGAAGAGGACGAACAAGAATTAAAATGGCAGTGACTAAAATGGTGGATAGCTTTATGCAGTGCTGTTTCCGCTTTACTTTTAGTAGCTATTCCTACTTGTTCTTTGACAAAAGCCATCACTCAAAAACATTTCTGTAATTCTTTTAATCTGCTTGAAGTAAACAATGTGTGAAGCACAAACAGAAATAGTGTACCTTCTTCTTTGCTTGTCTTCTGGGCTCTGCCTTGTGGAAGGAGAGTTTCCTATTTTGAGCAGAGGCAAAAACAAGAATGGGAACACTTTCTGTTTTGTTTAGGCTGTATGTTCAAGTTTTTTATTGTGTTTTTTGTTATTTAGAACCACCTTTATATTATTTTTTAAATTATTCAGCCACATGCCATAACGTTTTGAGTATCAAGTGCTAGAGGGCTAGTAACCACATAAAATGTAGTCTGAAAAATGTGTTTTGGTATCAGTAACTGTTGTTCTGGAACACATTTCCCATTATGTTTGTGCTTTCACCCTGTGTAGATTTAGGGGTCCACCATACGAACTTTTGCATAGTAACTTATCAGGTTTTGGCTGTAGTCACAGAAAGGGATTCTAGCTGTTTTACATAAAAGAGGACTCAAACCTTTAATATAGCATCAAAACATTATGAGATAAAATTGACTTAATTCATAATTGACCACATGGCAGTGATTGAACAGTGATTGGACAGGGGAGGGGGTCAGCCTGATTATGATTGACAGGTCAGTTGAGACACACGTTGAATCATAACTTTCAGTTACTTTGTGCAGCCAAAGTGCCTACGCTGACGCATCCTTTATTCACCACAACATTAATACCACCAGGTGCTTTTGACGTAGTGACTGTAAATCACTACATATAAAATTAACTCCTGTATCATTTTCCTGTCTGTAGTTTCTCTAGTTTCCATGGACACACAGGGAGCCATGGTGGCAAGTTGAAAAAGTCAGATCATGACGGCCTAACCTAGGAGCATTGTTTTTGCTGTTTTAACATTAGCAATCCATTCTTCAGTTTTCAACAGAGCTGTGTGGCCCTAGAGAGACACTCCTAACAAAACATACATCAGTTGCCTTTATTTTTGGGAAATATGAAAACTTTGCACCACCACGAAGACAGAGTCCCAGACGTGATCTGAGAGTCCCAAAGAGAGGTAGAGAGACTGAAAAGCAGACAGAAACAGAAATCCATCTCTAACAGCACTGTCTGAATGCTGCAGACAAACAGGCTGAGACTGAAATGAATCAAAGTGTTTTTTGTTTGTGCCTGAAAGAGCTTGAACTGTGGAAAAAACACAGAATATTTGAAACAGCTTGTTTGAAGTCATCATAGGAAGTTAGTGTAACTAAAGAGCAACACATACTGGTAGCTCAATGGGTTAAGCATTAGACTGGGATGCAGAAGGTTGCAGGTTCAAAACCCCGTCTGACTCCTAGTCCATCCCCTACCAGGTGTGTCCCTAAGCCAGACAGCCAGCACTAGCTTCCTGTAAGTTGCTTTGGATAAAAGCATCTGCCAAGCAAAGTAAAGTAAATTCTTTGTGTTGATAGGCAGTGTATTTATCACTGTATCCAGTAGTGGGCGACCTACAAGGACAAGGAACGGAAAAGTAAAGTCAGGAGTTCGAGAGACACACAGGTCTGGCTCTCCTTCTTTTTTCCTTGGGAGATTTTAAGGAACAACAGTCTTATGTCAAGTTCAAAAGTTGACTGCTGAAAAAACAACAATTCCTGCAGAAATTGCGTGGGGTGAGCTGATCTGAGCCGCACCAGGGTGTTTGTGTCGCGATGGGGTGTTTGCACCAGGTGCCATGCCACGCTGAACGGAAACAGGCAGCGATGTGGTGGGGAGCACCAATACACAGGGGAAACCAGCCGGTGGGTCACATGCACCACATGGACGGGTCAGTCCCTGCAAGTGTAATGGGATAATTATGATATCAATGTATGGGGCAGCATAAGGGTATACAGTCTGCAAGAGGGGCGCAG